>CM062815.1:653920454-654260302 GCA_031772625.1 Pinus tabuliformis | reverse complement strand
CCAAAGGAATCCAAACACTAAGGGAGTCAAGATGAGATAGCTACAAGAAGAAATTTCCATAATACAGGAAAGCTGGATAGTGCGACATGAAGAGGGAAATATGGTACAGGAAATTAAGGCAATGTTATACAAAAGTGTTGCACAACCTTGGGAGGGAGGAGAAAGAGCATGGGAGCTATAAGAGCCTAACCTTCGGCCACATATTGGGTCCTACTACAAATTTCATGTGCATCGGAAAATAATAACCACCAAGCTTGCAGTCCATATCCTCCCTGAGCTAGACAAAGAAAAAAGTTGAACCCACTGATGGATGTACATTGAAAAATACAGGGGATTAGAGGATTTGGGCTTCATGGAAGAAAAAATGAAAAATATGGGTGATTAAATGGTTGATTTTAGGTTGATATATTCAATCATGAGGAAACAATTGAAAATGGAAAACAAGACATTAAAAGAATAGCTACAAGAGAAAGAATGACAACTTGACATGATGGATAGCTTAGCCATAAAGGCCACCCAATGTGAACAACCCTCAAAAACATATGCCATGTTCCTCAAATAGGAGTGGCTTCAATTTCTAATCAAAACTGTAGCACAATATGGTTCACTTCATTTCCAATACTACTATCATTTATTGAATTTTGTCACAAGGCTAGTGTGGAAGGTTGGGCTAAGATGGAAAATGTTTACATGCACAAAATCATATTGACTGACATGAAATATTCATATCTAAGTTATTGGATGGAGGATGTGTAGCTGGTGACATTAGCCTCTTGGTTGACCCATGAGGAGGAAAGGGATGAAGAATAAAAAATGATGATATCCAAGGAGACTAATGCACCCCTATGGATCACAGAAAAGGCGAGGGCTCACTAACTCGTTATCAACAACCATAGGCTCATATCTAAGGTCCCCAAGTTGGAACCAATTTACATAGAGAGATGAGAAATACATTCAACACTTTAAGGACATATTTAAGCTGCGAGTGACCGAGGGTTTACAAGCTTGTCAGAGGAGATGGCATTCATTTCCCCATAGCTTGTGAGTCATGGAATACCACTTTCTAGAGAGATTGAGGAATGCCTTAGAGAAGACAACCTTTTGTAAGAGGATAGTTAAACGAATGAAGATAAACTAGATTGGGCTTAAGTCTAGCCCTCCTTTACTGCTAGGGCTATAGGAAAGGAAAGAGAAGATAGAAGAGCAAAAAGAGTGAGCAGGAATAGAAAAACATGTAGGGTTCCACCCTCAAGAGGCAACTCATTCAGATATACCTTGGAATGTTAGGAGAACCTCCATATCTATGCATGAGATGGAACTAAATGGCTAACTTTCTTAGAGGGTCAACAACACCTTTAGTGAGGGGTGATGATGGACCTCATTAATATGTATATCATAAGGCCCATCTAGTCATCCTTTAGCCTATATTTACCTCTTTCCTCATATTTAATAACATATTTTCAGCTATAATATGTTTATTACGAAGACTAAAGGACGTTTCTCATATCTCATGGCATAATATGATTAATGTGTACGGAAAGAGGGCATTTGAATTGTATTTACTTTACAGGGATACATTGGAGCTATATGGAGGAGATTTAGGAGGCTTGTGCCCAGACATTACTCAGCTACAACTTGACTTGCTACCTATATTTACTCACCCACAATTCAAATATCGACTAACAATTGATGAACTCTAGGATTCCTAGGATCTTAGGGAGCTGGATCGACCTTTATAGGTATTTTGGAGGGAAGCAACCCTCTTACCAAGGAGTCTTACCCTCAGCCATTTTTCTATAAATAAGGAAGCCCAAGGGCTCAATTGGATTCAAAATTTTGGATAATATAGATATTAGTAAGAGTTAGGAGCTTGAACTTGTCATTCTCATTCCTTTGTCATATAATTGAGCACTATTTTATTTTAATGAAAAATCTTCTGTTATCTTCAATCTCATTTTTCCTTAGAGGGATGCCCCCCCTTTGGTTAGGGCTCAACCCAGAGGCTCTAATATCTCTCATGTGTATTTTTTTAATGTATTTTCTTTCCTGGCATTACTTTCTTTCCTTCTTGAATGGATTGGTTTATGGAAAATTTCTTATGTAGACATATCAATCACCTCTCTTGTGGGAAGTGTGGCTAGAGACGTTGTGTTGGAAAACCAAAAAATATAGTAACATTCTTTTGTAGTTTTCAAATCGTTGATTAGTCTTCTTTTTCCATCCCTATATTATGAAAATCGGCTATTGGATTAATAGTCTTTATTAAGCATATGAATCATAGTCTCATGTCCATATAATTCTTGTTCATATTAAAATACACGTTTCCTTTTTAGTGCGGTAGTCAGATCTCAAATAAAATTCAACTCATCCTTTCTTTGTTACTTCAACTTTCTGTAATTTTCACTGTTAGCATGCTATAGATGATTGGCAAGATTGAGTACTTTTTCGTGGTGTGTCGGTACTACTATTGATTTACAATGTTAGAATATAATGAAGAGTGTTATATGAGAAAAAATGATGAGTCGTAACTATGGCATAGGAGAATCAATCATCTTAATTTCGATCACATCATCAAACTTAGTAAAAAGAGAGAAGGTAGAGGTGTACCAAAAATAAAGAAACCTCAAGACTGTATTTGTAAATCATGCCAAATGGGTAAATAGGCTCAAACTCCCTTCAAGATCAAGATAAGTTTTCAAGTAGTAAGTACATATGGATTTATGCGGTCCTTCCAAAACATAAGCATCAGGAGGAGAAATATGTTGATAATAATGATTATTATAGATTAACATGGGTAGCAGTCATACAATTAAAGTATGAAGCATTTGAGAAGTTCAAAATATTCAAGGCATTTCTAAAAAATCAAAGAGCATGTAATATAAATAGTATAAGATGAGATAGAGGTTGTGAATTTACATCCGATGAATTTGTATACTTTTGTGATGAACATGGTATAAAAAGGTAGTATACTACTGCAGACACTCCTCAGCAAAATGAAGTTGCAGAGAGATAAAATAGGTTTGTACAACAAATGGCCAAAGCCATGATCCAAGAAAGAAACATTCCTCAAACCTATTGGGAAGGAGTTCACACAGTAGCTTGCATTTTGAATAAGGAACAAGTTAGAAAAAATTGTGATAAGAGGCCATATGATTTATGTCATGGTAAGCCAACATATGTCAAACATTTTAAAGTGTTTAGAAGTAAGTGCTATATCAAAAAAATGGTGAAAAGTTAGGGAATATTGATTCGGGTCCAAATCAATGAATATTTTTTGGATATTCAATAAAAAATAAAGGATACATGTTTCATAATAAATAGTTTCCTAACAATGTGGATTGTATAAATGTAAATTTTGATGAAGATTTTCCTAACAAGAACAAGAACAAGAACAAGAACACAACTTTTCTCAATCCTCAAAATCAACATGATAGTGAAGAAGAAGGAGAACAAGTTGAAGTTTCAGAAGAATCAGAGACTCATTCAAAGGATCCCTCAAGGTATGTGTAGAAGAACCATCCTCGTAGTCAAATTATTGGTGATAAAATTTTAGGAGTTAAAACAAGGAGGAAACGATCAGAAAAAACATATTAAGCCAAAATTGAAATGTTGTCAAAGATTGAACTAATGAATTTTGAAAGGAAATCAAAAGAGAAACACTTGATAGATGATCTGAATGAGTAACTAGATCATAGTGAGAAGAATAATAATTGGGAACTAATACCTAGACCAACAGGGAACAATATCATTGGTAAAAAATGGGTATTCAAGAACTTGAGCTAAATGAATAGGGGTAGATTGTTACAAATAAATAAAGACTAGTATGAAAGGGTTACTCACAGGTAGAAGGATTAAACTATGAAGAAATTTTTTCTCTAGTGGAAAGGTTAGAGGTAAAAATAATGTTTCTTGCCTTTGCTTGCTATAAATATTTCAAAGTGTACCAAGTGGATGTAAAGTTTGGTTTTCTCCATGAAGAACTTGAGGAAGAAGTCTAATGAAAACAACCCAAGGGATTCTTATTGTTAGATAATTCTAATGATATATATAGGTTAAAGAGGGTAATATATGGACTTCAACAACAAAAAAGTGCATGGTACTCTAGGCTGGACAAGTACCTTCAAAAGTATGGTTTCAGCAGAGGTGCGACTAACAGTAACTTGTACATAAATGCCAATGAAGATGAAATCCTAATTTTGGTTGTGTATGTGGATGATATTATGATTCAAAGCAACAAAAAATATTTAGTGTAATGGTTTTCTAACAAGATGAAGTCTGAGTTCAAGATGCCAATAATTAGGAAGCTTAATTTTTCCTTAGAGCTGCAAAATTTACAAAATTCAGAAGGTATATTCATTTCTCAAGAGAAGTATCTAAATGATATGTTGGACAAGTTCAAACTGGAAGATTACAAACTTGTCTCAACCCCCGTGGAAATTGGATGCAAGTTGTGTATAAGTGATCAATCACCTGATATTAGAAGCTTTATAGATCTATGACACACAATTTACTATATTTAACAACCTCTAGACAAAATATAATTTTGGTAGTCAAATTGTTGGAAATATATAATCCAACACCTAAGTAAATTCATCTACTAGCAACAAAAAAAGATTTTCGCTATTTGAAAGGGACTAAAGACTATGGACTATGGTACCTAAAAGGAAAGGACTTCACACTGACATCATACACAAATTTAGACGAGCCTAGTTCTATAGAACCATTTGAATATCTAAGGATAAAATTAGGGATAGTTCCTACTCCTTATTCTCATTAGCTTGACATCATAGAAGGACCTCATACTATTGTAGAGAATATGGAAACTAATGGGCCATATAAGGGGGAGACTCTACAAAAGAAACAAGAAGTAAAGAAGAGTAGCAAGAAGTATACGATGAAAAGAAAAAATAGTATAAAAAACAACAAGAATACTAGAATAATACGTCAATATTTAAGTGTTAAGTCTTTGAGGTAGCCAAAGAATCAACATTTAAAATACCAACTTGTATTTACAGAACTAGGCCATATTCATTATGAAAGACACCATAAACTTGTTTCATCATTCAAAAGTTTATCTTTGGATACAGAATTTTTGTGCAACCAATGTATATGTATGACAAACTAAATAAGCGTGTTCAAAATGCATATTATTTATCTTAGCATATGCATATCTAGCCAAATAATTTTGAATATGTGTCTAGCTCAAAGCATATTTTTGCATCATTATAATTCCTCAAAAATTTTCAACCTTGATTACTCTAAACATACATGACTTATGCATCAAATTACTTTATATTACTTATGTATTCAATTGATACTTTCTAAACATTGAATAAAACAAAGAAAGAAACTCATTCAAATATATAAAGTGAAAGTAAAAATGATGATATGAAGGCAGGAGGAGAGAATCTATATATTCTT
Source organism: Pinus tabuliformis (assembly GCA_031772625.1). Classification (NCBI taxonomy): domain Eukaryota; kingdom Viridiplantae; phylum Streptophyta; class Pinopsida; order Pinales; family Pinaceae; genus Pinus; species Pinus tabuliformis. The sequence goes on along the minus strand of CM062815.1, from coordinate 654,254,881 downwards.
CTTTTTGTCTACTCTCTAGGAGAATTCAACGTGAAATGTCATGCGAGTGATAACCAAACCATATTATTTATAGCTACAGTGATAAATTAACCATTGTTTTGAGACTTAATACATTACAACATTTATTATAATTTTGAGACAAGCCTTAAGAAATTAATCCTTGATAGAAAAATGACTTTCATCAATCCAACATAAGCAAGTAAAGTACTTATTCAAATGGACTAAACCTGAGACAAAATATGTTGAGCACAAGATCAACTATATCAAAGACATACAAAATAAGGCACAATGTCATGAGGAGGACAACATAGCTTCCAATAGCCCAATGGTGTACTGAATGATCAATTACCCTTTAGATCATAGGGGAGATGACAATATTTCTAAAGATGAAGGCATAACAAGCCTTGAGTAAATTACCAATATAGATAGTAGGGGAAGGACTAATAAATGTTCACCTTGTGCAAAGGACAAACAATCGTCTTCAAAAGAATATATCATATCAAATTAATGCATTAACCATATGGAGAAAACACTATGAACTCATTGAATACATGAAAAAATAACCTGAATCAATTAAAATGCAAATGAAATGCAACAGTCAAAGATGATGTATAGAGGAATGATTAGTACAAACTTTTGAAATTTTGGAATATAAACATTGTGAAATTTCATATATAGAAGAGAAGAAATCACAAAGCAATATTCGCATAACAAGACATCATATCTCTAGCAGAGGAGGACAACATAACATTTTCATATGAAAATGAAGCCAACGCTAAAGATTGAGGAGTGGTCCACATTGTATGATTGGATCGCAAAATATAATTAAGATGTAGAGACCAAAAAAATACTCAATCAAGAAAACGATGACCCAGAGAGACTTAAGTGACCAAGAGAGTGTGTATTTGTAATACTAAGTAAATGCATCAAACAGTAAAAAAGATAACGCATAAAAGTGGAATGATTATGTAATAGAGAGTAAGGAATGATAGATGACAGACATGACATATTTGGTAGGAGAGGACAGAGAGATAGAGGTGACAAGACACAGAGGAAGAACAAGCAAAGTGTTAGTTACATAGAGAAAATACTCAAAATATCTGTAAAGAAGGCCATGTAATAAACCATAATTTAGGTGACTGAGGAACCAAACAAATAGATCATGTCGTGACAAGCTAGAACATTATAACAACAATTCGACAAGTCAATTTAAGGAATATTTATTTTTAGACCAAGTAATAATGAAATGGATGTAATAAACGAGATGCATTGTGATTTCCCACAAGTATGTCAAGAAAAAGTATCGTATCACATTTGGACTATCAAAGGTATGTGTTGGATCCATATGGATACCAAATAACTTATGCATTGAGACAAGGATAATTCAGACATTGAATTCACCATAAAACTTGGGAATGCTAGAGAAAGACTCAAATCTTCACCTCGTTCATACAATTTGAGAATTAAATAACTATTCCAATAGTGTGTATATGTTATGGAATTTCCTAATAATTGGAATATGGACTAAATGGTTCAAACAAAATTTAAAATTTTGGAGTCTATTTGAAATCTAGTTGATGTCTAGTTGAAGATGGTCCTTTATTTGGTTAATGAAAGTAGTACAATGATCACCAAATCATGGATAAAAATATGAATATTGTAAGTCAAATTTTCTCTCTAGTGTCGATGCTTCAAATCTTCCCCTTTTCGAGCACATCAATGAAAAACATAATAGTGAATAACATCAACATAGTAGTATTTTGATATAGTAGGAATTGATTTAAATTTGTATACCAAATACAATATTCATAAGCAACATGAAGAGAATTTGAATCTCTTGGAAGATAAATTGTGGTTATTAGTCTTGAATATAGGCACAATGCTCTCAATTTTTAAACTCCAATTGAGGATGGTGTTTAATGAGGAAAAGGAACAAGAACTCCAACTGGAAATAAGTGGAAATAAACGAAGTCAAAGTCCTGAAGGATCAGATTCAGATAAGGAATAACCAATGAACACAGTGGAAAACCAGCTTGCCATTATTGACTCCACTCACAACATGGATGGTTGACGAAAAATGGAGAAAAAGAAGGGCAGGAAGACTTAGGCCAGCTGGTTTTTTGTGGGGTGCACTCCGGATAATAGAAGCGTCGCTCTCTTTTTATGTTTTTAGGCAGGGTTGTATCTTGCGGGCTGTAGGATATTCTTTCATACAGCCAAATTGAATGCTTAATGCATATACTTTGTAACTTTTTATTTTAATAAAAAGTTCAATTTTTTTCTTTGGAAAAAGAAAACATATTACTTTTATTAAATAGATTCATTTGTACAAAGTAATTTATATTTTTGGCCCTTTTATAACAATAATGTGTCTGTTTCTCTCCTGTAAAATGTTATAATGCAGATAATATTCTCTTTAGATTACATTACCCTATATAATAACCCCTATCTTCAACCAGCATGTGGTATAGAATATTTGACCATTATACCCTTGTCGTATGAAATAATTACTGCTTGACCATGAGTATTCGGTTTTGCAAACAATATAAAGAAAGTTTGTCTTAATTTGAGACACAACTAAAATAGAAGAGGTGAGATGTAAATAGTCTTGAAATGCCCAGAGATAACTCTTCATTTCAAATCCTGCATAGAATGAAAACAATCAAAAAGCTATTCTAATAAAAGATGCAGTGTTGAATGAAAATTAAGTTTTGTGAATTGAACATTTGTATGAGAGAGTTCTTAAACAAGCCTACTAAGGAGAAAAGAAGAAGAGAAAGATTAGCAAAAGTGGATCAGACTTGGAGAAGAGAAGCACAGAGGATAAGCAGCAAAAAAGAGGACATAATATAATTTTATAACAGAGACAAAGACAAGGTAACCAACAATTTTTCTTTGTAACTTGACTAGGGGATTGTAATCCACTTTCAAGTTGAAGCATGAAAACGGGCAAATTGTTGTTTGGTGAGGTAGCATCCTCCTGCGGGTTATAACCTACAAAAAATATATGGTAGTAGGAGATTCCTTGCAAGTTGTAGCTTGTAGAAGAAATTGAGGTAGTAGCCTTGTGTAGGTTGGATCCTATAGAAAATATGATGTAATAAGGAGTAGGAGCTTTCATTCGCATCACTTGAGGGAAAAATTTATGGTTTTCTCCCTTTATGGGCTTCCACCTATATTTGGTGCCTTCATGTGTGGCATGCTAAATGTCTCACTTGTGAATGTCTTTTAATTATTTCTATATATGCAAATGTATCTCTAGTAACTACAAAAGAAACAATTAAAATTTGAATATATACATAATCCATTAGCTGCAAAAAAAATGCCTTAAAAATGAGAAGTTAAGTTGAATTGATTAATTGAAGAGACACAATTACTGATTCACTCCTCTCTCATTAATTTCCATGTATTTATTAGTATAAAAGTTCTATTATTTTACGTTTTCCTCGATTTTTTTGCTTATGATTTTTAACTAGATTCAAACAAAGATCCTTGAAATAGCATATTTGAATTAATTTTTTTTAATATCATATTTGAGATGTTAAATTTGTACATTTTGATATCTTGAGGGTTTTCCAACGCCTTAAAACCATTTAACTATTAAAAAAATAACAATGTCACGTAAGGTTGTATAACCAAATTCCACTAAAACATATAAAAATAAATTTTATAGAAGTATAAACATGAAAAGTCATAGTTGATGATATTCAAATACACCCAACAGTTTTTGGGTGTATTTTGGCCAAAATCTTGTAAGGATTTTTTAGAATCATAAGTTTAAGTTGTTTAGTTTTGAAAGTTAGAGTGTCTCGGAGGTTTTTAGAGTGTTGAATTTATTCATGCATTCAAAATTGCATTTTAAATAAAAATAAATCAGAATCATACTGAGAACTATATTGTAGGATTTTGACCAAAACAATGATTTTGTCTATTAATTAGACTAGACCCACATTTTAATATTTTTGATTTTTAATTCACAAATTATTTCAATTTACATAAAATCATCAATTAACTTAAATACATAAATATTGATGATCAAAGAAAAATTGGAAAAACTCTAACCAAGTTTAAAGATTCTCCAAAAAATTTGAGGTTCGGTGAACCTCATCTAACCTCATCAAAAAATCAGAACTCAAACAAAACATAATCATTGCCTAAACTGAACTCGAACCTTAACCATGTGACATTGCCTCCAAAATATATATATATATTATATATTATATTATATATATATATATATATATATATATATATATATATATATATATATATTATATATATATATATATATTATATATATATATCTATATATATCTATATATATATATATATATATAATGTTTTTATAATGTTTAAAAATATTGATATTGACTTTACTTTGGGAAGCTGATGAGGAAAAGTATATTACATATAGTCCTTTTTCTAATCCCATTTTATTTTTGAAGTAATTACTTATGACTTTGTTGTGTCTGATTTACAAGTACATTTAACACAGTCCTAATGAATGGTGGCTTCACTTCACATTGCTCAAAATTGCAGTAAAATCCAGCTCCCTCTAATTTCATTGTCACACTTGCATTGACATTTGAGACCAACAGTTTTGGAGGAACATTTAAAGGAACATTTAAGAGGATATTTTATGTTGTTAAATATTTTCGTTAAAGTAGAACTAACATAACCATATTTATCAATTTGGTTGATATATGTCAATAGGCATATATACAATAATATTTTCCAATGTGGTTAATATACACTGATAAGATATATCGACCAAATTAATAAAAAAAATTGATATCTAGCAGATTCCTTTGATCATCACTATTTATGTATTTAAGTTAATTGATGATTTTGTGTAAATTGAAATAATTTGTGAATTAGAAATAAAAAATATTAAAATGTAGGTCTAGCCTAATTAATAGACAAAATATAGGTCGAATCCCACCACCTGCCACTATAACCACTAGGAGGAACTGCCCAGCCCGCAAGAACGACCCCTCAGATTAAGATCTGACTTGAACCCGTGACCTGCACAGTGGCATGAACGACTTAGCAGACCGTCTGTTGGCCACGAGACCAAACCCCTACGGGCTCAACCACATTAATAATTATTATGTGTGTTCTTTTAAATACCAATTATATAAATAATAACAACCATATTCTTATATATTTATGATTATAATAATAATAATAATAATAATAATAATGTATTATTACTATTTATTTTTTTCTAAGTAAAGTTAATCTATTAATATGTAACAAAATATGATTACAATGAGGCACAGGCCTCAACAGTGCTGAACATTGTTTATCAGAAAATAACTTGACTGCCCCATCGATGGGGAAACCAGTCCACAAAGGCAAAAAATACCCAGATATGGGATATCAGTCTTTAAAACAGGAAAAAACAAAACAAGAGAAGTTCCAACAGGACAATCATAAACCCAGAAAAGTTCCAACAGAACAATCATAACAGAAAAGAGCTAGTCAGCAAAGGAGACCTCAGCTGGCATATGGGTGGCACCTGGCTGCCACGCGTCGTCATTTGAGCTCATCCGGGACAGGTATCTCTTCCATGAGGCACGCATACTGATACCAATCATCCTCCTCCTCCGACACGTCGTTGTGTGGCCCACGCGCTGTTTGGACGCCACCAGAGCTGCCAGCAGCTGCATGCAATCCTGACACGTCATCCATGCTGCCACCGGGTGGTTGCGTGTCTCCAGAACTTCAATAATATATTATTATTATTATTATTATAATATAATATAATTATTATTATATTATTATAATAATATTATTATTATATTATTATTATTATAATAATATTAACTCATAATAATATTAGTAATATTAATTGACAATAATAATTTTCATAACAATAATTATTTTAGTAAATGTGAATCATATATTCATAAGGCTTCATTTATATCTATGACACAAGTCATTGCAAATATATAATAATAATAATAATTTTTATTAAAAAATGTAAATAAATAATTACTTATTTTATTAAAAAACAATAAATTTTAATATTATTTTTAGAAAAAACATAAATATTTTTATTTTATTTTATTTTATAAGTTATAATAATAATAATAATAATAATAAAATTACTAATAAAATAAATAAATAATTGTTAAAAAATTAATTATTCTTAAACAATAATAATATTTTTTTAATTAAATATTAGTAAATAATAATAATATGGATATTAATTAAATAAATAAAAATAATAGTAATTAATTCATCTGTACATAATAATAATTAATAGTGATGATAATTAATAATAATTATTAATTCTTTGACAGCCCCAAGGGATAGCTCAAATGGTCGAGTTCCGTTGCTAAAGCACTTTCCCAGTTTGGGAGGTCACGGGGTCAAATCTCCTCGACGCCCTCGGGGTTAGGCCTGTTAAGATTGGCCGACGGGCAGAACCCTTCGGGTGGATCTGCCCCGATATTTTCCCGTGGATGTAGCGGCCACTCAATGACCGTGAACCACAACTTAAAAAAAATAAATTAATACTTTGTCACAATGTGACATTGGACCATGGTTGACCGTGGTTGGCCATGGTTGATTTTCACATTGAGAAAATCCTTGTCACAATGCGAAATTGGACCATGGTTGACCATGGTCGATTATGGTTTACCATTGTTGAATAATATTAAACCCTAGGAATATGAACCATTAGATCAATAAACCCAAGGGATTTATATTAAAACCTAAGGGATAAAAATTATAAAACAAAGGTATATAAACCCTAACATCAATATTATAAACCCCAAAATAAACATGGTTGACCATGGTTGAGTATCATTGATTTTCATATAGAGAAAATCCTTGTCACAATGCAACATTGGACCATGGTCAACCATTGTTGACCATGATTGATTTTCATATTGAGACAATCTTTGTGGGATGCAACGTTATACCATGGTTGGCAATGATTGATTTCCATATCCAACCTTGTTTGGCCATGGTTGAACATGGTCGGTTATGATTGACCATGGTTGACAATGATTAATATTATAAACCTACTCGATTGATATTATAAACACAATGGAATAATAAAACCAAGGGATTAATACTAAAACCCCAAGGGATTATGAACCCAAGGGACTAATATTATAAACGCAATGTATATAAACCCTAAGATAAATACTATAGACACTAAAATAAACATGATTGAGCCTCGCTGATTTTCATATTGAGACAATCCTTATCATAATTCCATGTTTGACCATTGTTGAGCATGGTTGACATCATAATAAACCATGGTTGACTGCGGAATAATAAACGTAACCTATTAATATTATAAACCCAAAGGAACAATAAACCTATGGGATTAATAATAAAACCCCAAGGGATTATGAACCTAAGGACATAAAATTAAACCCAAATGATTAATATTATAAACCAAAGGTATAAAAACCCTAAGATAAATATTTAAAATACTGAAATAAACATCGTTAAGCATGATTGATTTTCATATTGAGACAATCCTTGTCACAATGTGACATTGGAAAATGGTTGACCATTGTTGAATAATATGAAACCCTAGGAATATGAACGCTTGCATCAATAAACCCAAGGGATTGATATTATAAACCTAAGGGAATAACAAATGTAAGGTATAAAAATTATAAACCCAAGGTATATAAACCCTAACATGAATATTATAAACCCTAAAATAAATATGGTTAACCATGGTTAACCATTGTTAATGTCCATATAGAGACAATCATTGTCACAATGCAATATTTGACCATGGTTAACCATGGTTTACCATGATTGATTTTCATATCGAGACAATCCTTGTTAGAAAACAACGTTGGAAAACAACGTTGGACCATGGTTTCCCATGGTCGATTTCCATATCCCTATGGTTTGACAATGGTTGAACATGGTTGGCTATGATTGACCATGGTTTACCATGATTAATATTATAAACCTAATGGATTGACATTATAAACCCAAGGGAATAACAAACCCAAGGGATTAATACTAAAACCCCAATATTATGAACCCAAGGGACTAATATTATAAACCCAACATATATAAACCCTAAGATAACACTAAAGTAAACATGATTGACCATGGTTGATTTTCCTATTGAGACAATACTTATCACAATGCCATGTTGGACCAATGTTTCGCCATGGTTAATTTTCATATCAAGACAATCTTTGTGAGAATGTGACGTTGGACCATGGTTGATCATGCTTGATTTTCATATCGAGACAATTTTTGTCACAATGCAACATTCAGACATGTTTGACCAAAACTGACAATGGTTAACCATGTTTGATTCTATAAAATGTGGTTGACCATCATCAACCATGGTTGACCATGATTGTCCATGATTGTGAATGATTTTCATTTGGACACAAATTTTGTCATAATGAGAGATCAGACCATGATTGACCATAGTTGACCATGGTTGGTTATGTTTGACCATGGTTTATCATGGATGATATTATAAACCCAAGTTAATAATAAACCCAAGGGATTGATATTGTGAACCCAAGGGATTACTACTAAAACCCCAAGGGATTATGAACTGAAGGGAATAATATTAAACCCAAGGGCCTAATATTATAAAACCAACATTGGTAAACCCCATTATAAATATTATAAACACTAAAATAAACATGGTTTTTTTCATGGTGAGACAATCCTTGTCACAATGCGACACTCAACCAAGGTTGACCATGGTTGGCTATTATTGACAATGGTTAACCATGATTGATATTATAAACCTAAGGGAATAATAAACCCAAGGGATTGATATTATAAACTCAACGGAATAATAAGCCCAAGGGATTAATACTAAAACCCCAAGGGATTATGAACCCAAGGTAATAATATTAAACCCAAGGGACTACTATTATAAACCCAATGTATATAAACCCTAAGATAAATATTATAAACACTAAAACAGTCATGATTGACCATCATTGATTGTCATATTCAGACAATCCTTATCACAATTCCATGTTGGACCATGGTTGACCATGGTTTACATCATGATAAACCATGGTTGACTAGGGAATAATAAACCCAAGCGATTGATATTATAAACCCAAAGGAAAAATAATCCTCAGGGATTAATACTAAAAACTCAATGGATTATGAATCTAAGATAATAATATTAAACCCAAGGGAATAGTATTATAAACCCAAGGTATGTAAAGCCTAACTGGAGACAATTTTTGTTATAATGCGAGATCGAACAATCATTGACCATAGTTGACCATGGTTGATGACGGTTGACCATGATTGATATTATGAACCCAAGTTAATAACAAACCCAGGTGATTGATATTATGAACCCAAGGGAAACATAAACCGAAGGGATTAATACTAAAACCCCAAGGGACTATGAACCCAAGGGAATAATATTAAACCTAAGGGACTAATATTATAAACTGAACATTGGTAAACCCAAATATGAGTATTATAAACACTAAAATAAACATGGTTTATTTTCATAGTGAGACAATCCTTGTCACAATACGACATTCAACTATGGTGGGCTATGATTGAAAATGGTTGACCATGATTGATATTATAGACCTAAGGGAATCATAAACCCAAGGGATTGATATTATATACCTAAAGGAATAATAAACCCAAGGGATTAATACTAAAATCCCAAGGGATTATGAACCCAAGGGGCTAGTATTATAAACTAAACCCCAAGATAAATATTATAAACAATAAAATAAACATGATTGACCATCATTGATTGTAGTATTGAGACAATCCTTATCACAATTCCATGTTGGATCATGGTTGACCATGGTTGACATCGTAATAAAACATGGTTGATAGGGGAATAATAAACCCAAGCGATTAATCTTATAAACCCAAAGGAACTATAAACCTAAGGGATTAATACTAAAATTTGAAGGGAATATGAATCTAAGGGAATAATATTAAACCCAAGAGACTAATATTATAAACCCAAGGTATATAAACCCTAAGTGGAGGCAATTTTTTTCATAATGTGAGATCAGACCATCATTGACCACAGTTGACCATGGTTGGTTATGGTTGACTATGGTTGATGATGATTGATATTATAAAGCCAAGTTAATAATAAACCCAAGGGATTGATTTTGTGAACCCAAGGGAAACATAAACCCAAATGAGTAATACTAAAACTCCAAGGGGATATGAACCCAAGGGAATAATATTAAACCCAAGGGACTAATATTATAAACATTGGTAAACCCAGATATACATACTACAAACACTAAACTAAACATGGTTTATTTTCATGGTGAGAATATCCTTGTCACAATGCGACATTCAACCATGGTTGGCTATGAGTAACCATGATTGATAGTATTGGCAATATTTGACCGCATTTGATTAAAATAATAAAAATGTAAATATTATTAATGTTATTTATTAATATTAATATTAATACACTTTCTATTAAGAATATTAATGTTAATATCTTTTTAATTGTTAAAATGAATCAAATTTTCAAATTTTATTTTTTATTAATAATTCTATTTTCAATTAAAGAAAATATTATTATTCTTATTTATATATATTATTACTATTTTTCATTGGAATTAAAATATTCATTCCATTTATTTTTAATTCGTCTTCGTACTATGTTACCACTTGAAAAGACATAAAAGCTAAGACAAAGAAAAATTCTATTCTTCTTTATCCGTTTTAGGTTTCTATGATCTTCAAAATGTTTTACATATTTTCAATATGTAAATCTTGGCTATCAATATTTTCACTTAATATATTTTTTTTAATCCAGTAAAGAATATAACCTAAAATTGGAATACCAAATTTAGTTTATGTTTGATTACTTTTAATTAGTTTTATTAAAAAATATAATTATAAATTATAAAATTTCTAAAATTTAAATTTCATAAAGTTTTTTCAAAATATTTTATTATTTTTTATGTTAAATCATTTTTTATATTAAAAATACCATTTAAATAGCTTCAACGAAAATCGTATCATAAAATTTAAATAAATAAAAATAAACCAAATGTTTACATCCCATAATAATTGATGGTTACTTTTTACATATGAATGTAAAAGAAAAATGAAAGGCACGAAGGTAAGACAAAGATACATTCTTGGCTACTTCAAAACCTAGATTTCCCTTATCAGTTCTATCATTTCTAATGGAACTTGAGAAGGATTGCATTTATCAAATCTAAAAAAAAAATAAAAAATAAAAAAAAAATAAAAAAAAATTGGGAAATAAATATGTGGCACAAAAGACCAGTGATATAAGATTTGACAGATGTTGATGGTATAGAGATTTCTATGTGTTCGAAATCTTTTTTATTTTAAAGCAAATGATTGTAAATGATTTTTATATCGAGACAAATTTTGTCATAATGCGAGATTGGACCACGATTGACCACAATTGACCATGGTTGGTTGTGGTTGGCCATTGTCGACCATGGTTGAACATGATTGATATTATAAAACCAAGCTAATAATAAACCCAAGGGATTAATATTCAAACCCCAAGGGATTGTGAACCCAAGGGACTAATATTATAAACCCAACATTGGTAAACCCTAATATAAATATTATAAACACTAAAATAAACATGGTTTATTTTCAAGGTGAGACAATCCTTGTCACAGTGCGACATTCAACCATGGTTGACCATGGTTGGATATGATTGACAATGGTTAACCATGATTAATATTATAAACCTAAGGAATAATAAACCCAAGGGATTGATATTATAAACCGAAAGGAATAATAAACTCAAGGGATTACGACTAGAACCCCAAGGGATTATGAACGCAAGGGAATAATATTAAACACATGGGACCAATATTATAAACCCAATGTATATAAACCTTAAGATAAATATTATAAATCCAAGGGATTAATACTAAAAACTCAAGGGAATAATATTAAACCCAAGGGACTAATATTATAAACCCAAGGTATATAAACCCTAAGTGGAGACAACTTTTGTCATAATGCGAGATCCAACGATCATTGACCACAGTTGACCATTCTTGGTTATGGTTGACCATGATTGACATTATAAACCCAAGTTAATAATAAACCAAAGGGACTAATATTATAGATTGAACATTGGTAAAGCCAAATATAAATATTACAAACACTAAAACAAACATGGTTTATTTTCATAGTGAGACATTCCTTGTCACATTGTGACATTCAACCATTGTTGGCTATGATTGATAATGGTTGACCATTATTGATATTATAAACCTATGGAAATAATAAACCCAAGGGATTGATATCATAAACCCAAATTGATAATAAACCCAAGGGACTAATATTATAAACCCAACGTATATAAACCCTAAGATAAATATTATAAACACTAAAATAAACATGATTGACCATCATTGATTGTAATATTGAGACAATCCCTATCACAATTCCATGTTGGACTGTGGTTGAACATGGTTGACATCATAATAAACCATGGTTGACTGGGGAATAATAAACCGAAGTGATTGATATTATAAACCAAAAGGGACAATAAAGCCAAGGGATTGTGAACCTAAGGGAATAATATTAAACCCAAGGGACTAATATTATAAACCCAAGGTATATAAACCCTAAGTGGAGACAATTTTTTTCATAATGTAAGATCGGACCATCATTGACCACAATTGTCCATGGTTGGTTATGGTTGACTATTGTTGACCATGGTTGATATTAAAAAGCCAAGTTAATAATAAACCCAAGGGATTGATATTATGAACCCAAGGGAAACATAAATCCAAGGGATTAATACTAAAACCCCAAGGGACTATGAACCCAAGGGAATAATATTAAACCCAAGGGAGTAATATTATAAACAGAACATTGGTAAACCCAAATATAAATATTACGAACACTAAAATAAATATGGTTTATTTTCATCGTGAGCACGGAAAATTTTAAGAACCACCTTAAATTTATATGTATAATAAATGGGTGAATCCCCATGATACATAGGAAAAATGGGAGGCGATTTTATCACTAATAAAATATGTATATATATATTTTTTTGGCGAATCTCTCGCTATATTATATTATCTTGTAAAGTCATGGCGAATCTTTCACTGAATTCTAAAATCTTGTAAGATCTTGGAAAATCTTTCACTGAATAATAAAACATTGTGAAGTCTCAATGAATGTTTTGTTAAAGTATGAAACCATATATGATAATAATAAAACATATTCATTAGACTATAATATACTAACATACATGTTTGGAAAAAAGAAACATAATTTTCACTTCCTACAAACAATGTTGCAAGTTTTAGTGGCCATGTTTGTCATGGTAGGAGAGATTAATGTTTTCTCTTCCACTTTTGTCAAGCTGCCACTTTTGCCAAGCTATCAAATTTATTTCTTATTCCATAGACTCCAACTGCGAGTTAAAAAAAAACACATCAATTTTGTTTACCCCAACATGCCAACAAGTAGCAAGCCCCAACTATATAATATAATGAAGTAGTAGGTATCCCAAAGGCCTGAAGGGGATCTAATGGAAATAAGTGATCATTGTCAGAAGCCTTCCAATCAATATACAAATATATAAATGTAGATTTATTATTATTTTAATTGGAAATCTTCAATTAAATAATAAAATTTAATTACATCTCTCCCAATCTAAATTTCCTATTAGCATAGTTCACTACCTTCATACCATTTTTAACAACATTGTAACATGTGGATTAATTTCCTTTTTGGTGTACAATCTCTGCCTTTTAGGACAATATACCTACAGATCATTATGACAAACTAAGAATAGCAAAGAAGATGAAAGGTTGTACAAACCAGCATATTTTCCAAACAACTAATCCAAGATCAGTACCTTAACCTTTTTATGAGGATATCATATTGAGAATGTTTGAAAATGGTGGGAAATCTAGGCAACAACTATTTCTCTTCTGTGAGGGTGATGCAGAAAGAGTTAAGGTTTCATTGTTTTGAATTTTTTTTTGTCAAATCAGAAAAACCAATATTATTGGAGATATTGGTTTTTTTTACTAAATTTTGTGAAGTGACTAAATGTAGCTTTAACCATTCACCTTAAGATTTTTTTTACAATATAATTTCCTAAGTCTATTCAATATCTTAATTATCATAAAAACCAACCTATATCCATCTTAACTCCACATCTACCACTTTTAGAGCGATGAAATCTATTTATCCCTCCCAGCACTTGGTTGACCTGGAATTAAGATGGATCTAAGATGATAAAATTTCCCCTTTAAATAGTCTATGATCACATGAATACGATGGTATTACTATGGGTCAATACCATGGGTTATCATAAACCTGGAGCTTAAAAACTACTATTAGTAATTTATAACAATTAATAAAATTAATAATTGATTTTTATTTTAACCAAGTTAAAATGTTTAAGTGACATTAAATTACAAGATTCATTTTTACTCTTGATCTACCAAGCCCGAGAGCGATCAAATATTTTTTCACTCTTTGTTAGTTTGCATATCACGATATTTGATCCACAGTAAAGATGGATCTATGCTAGTTTAATTCCCCCCTTTAAATAGGCTACATTCCATGTGAATACCATGGGTCAATACCATGTGCCATCTTTATTTTTAGTAATACTAATATTAGGGTTAATAATGTTTTTTGCATGGTATTAATAATAATTTGGCTCGTGGTATTTGGCCCATAGGCTTCACCTAAATATAACACATTTTTTGAGTGTTCGTAAATATAAGGTGGCTTATGGAGTAAATATAAAAAATGTTTTATTTATTTACCATATCTCTCATTTATTTATATTTTTATTAATTTAACATACCTGTTTTATAAATATGGTATTTGGCCCATGTTATTCAATTAAATAAAACCTCTTTTTTGAGCCTTCTTAAATAGAAAGAGGGCTATGGACTAAATATAGAAAGAGGTTTTATTTATTTACCATACCTATAGTTTACTTATATTTTTATTTATTTACCATACCTTTGAAGTATAAAAAGAGGTTTTATTTATTTACCATACCTCCACTTTATTTATATTTTTATTTATCTACTCGCTTGCATGTTCATAAATATAAGGTGACATATAAAGTAAATATAAAAAAACGTTTTATTTATTTACCATACCTCTCGTTTATTTATATTTTTATTAATTTACCATACTTCTTTTATAAATATGGTATTTGGCCCATAGGATTCACTTAAATGAAACCTCATTTTTGAGCCCTCTTAAATAGAAAGAGGGTTATGGACTAAATATAAAAAGAGGTTTTATTTATTTACCATACCTCTAGTTTATTTGTATTTTTATTTATTTACCTTAGCCTTGGAGTAAGAATAAAAAGAGCTTTTATTTATTTACCATACCTCCACTGTATTTATATTTTTATTTATAACTATCATAAATACATTTTCTTGAAAACGAGGGTGAATGGAAGATTGTAACTCCTATTTTCAAGGGCTAAATTTACTTTTTTTACCCTCTCCCTTGACATAAGGTGGGATAACCTCCATACCTATTTTTTTTGTAAAATAGATTTGAGGTGATTTGTAACAATGTACTATAATACAAAATATTTGCCCAATAAAAATATAAAACCCCTTAATTTAGCCCAAGGGCGAAAATTCACCCCTAAAATTTTCCATGATGGTGAGACAATCCTTGTCACAACGCGACATTCAACCATGGTTGGATATGAGTAACAATGATTCATAGTATTGGCAATATTTGACCACATTTGATTAAGATAATTAAAATGTAAATATTATTAATTTTATTTATTAATATTAATATTAATACACTATATATTAATAATATTAATGTTAATGTCTTTAATATTGTTAAAATGAATAGAGTTTTCAAATTTTATTTTTTTATCAATACTTTTATTTTCAATTAAAGCAACTATTATTATTCTTATTTATATATATTAATACTATTTTTCATTGGAATTAAAATATTCATTCCATTTATTTTTAATTCCTCTTTGTACTATGTTACTACTTGAAAAGACATAAAAGCTAAGACAAAGAAAAATTCTATTGTGCTTTATCCGTTCTAGGTTTCTCTGAATTTGAGAATGTTTTACATATTTTCAATATGCATATTTTGGTCATCAATATTTTCACTTAATATTTTCTTTTTCTTTTAAATCCAGTAAAGAATATAACCTAAAATTGGAATACTAAATTTAGTTTATGTTTCATTAATTTTAATTAATTTTATTAAAAGCTATTATTTTAAATTATAAAATTTCTAAAATTTAAATTTTATAAAGTATTTTCAAAATATTAAATTATTATTTATTTTAAAGAATTTTTATATTAAAAATATCATTCAAATAGCTTCAACAAAAATAGCATCATAAGATTTAAATAAAGGAAAAAAAATGTTTACATCCCATAATAATTGATGGTTTGTTTTTGCATATGAATTTAAAAGAAAATTGAAAGGTAGGAAGGTAAGACAAAGAGACGTTCTTAGCTACTTCAAAGCTTGGCTTTCCTTTATCTATTATGTCATTTCTGTGTGAACTTGAGAAGGATTGCATTTATCAAATTTCAAAATGACAAAAAAATCGGAAATAAATATGTGTGTGAACTTGAGAAAGATTGCATTTATCAAATCTCAAAACGAAAAGAAAATTGGGAAATAAATATGTCGCACAAAAGACCAGTGATATAAGATTTGACACATGTTGATGATATAAAGATTTATAAGTGTTCGAAATCTTTTTTTATTTTAAAGCAAAAAAAGTTATATATATATATATATATATATATATATATATATATATATATATATATATATATATATATATATATATATCCTCATCATCAATATTTTCACCTTTGTATTTTTAGTAAAATCTAGGAAAAATATATCTTAAAATTGAAATAATAAATTTAGTTGATCCTTTAGTTGTTCTATATATTTATAATTTAAAAAAAAATATATGTTATATAATTGGTTCAAAATGTTGAATTTTGTTTTATCTTGATTCAATTTTTATATTAAAAATATAATTGAAATAATTAAAAATAATACATAAAATTTAAATAAAAATAAGGTGTTTACATTTTCATTTTTCTTTTAAAAGTAAAAAAAAATTGCTAATCAAAAGATTACCTATCATTTAGGTTGTTTAGTTTTCCAATAAATGTAAAATAATAACTAAGTAAAAAACTATATTCATGAGAAAAAGTTTTTCAACATAAATCACATGATCAATCATTTGTCAACGCGTTTCGAACCAACCAGTGTGGTTCATCATCAGGACAAGTTGAAGAATTAGATCTAGGCTGCATGTGAAATAGTCAGAGCAAAACCTCCAAGAACTATATTTGGCCAGGCAACGACTATATTTAACTAGTAGGCTAGACCTACTAAGAATTTGTAACCCTCAGATCCTTAAACTAGAATAAGGATATCGTTGTTCTGAAGGCCAACAAAGGTGGGGCTACTGTCATTCCTGACAAAGTAGATTACTGTAATAAGATGTTTTATCATGTTCATAATAGTGGGAGCTATAAAAAGCTTCCCAAAAACCCGCTAAAGAAGATCTCTAGGACTTTGGCTCTTGCCATCGAATCCAGTAGCTCTGTGGGTTCCCTGTGCCATAAACTCATTGAGGGTAGTCCCATCACCCCTAGGATCTATGGACTCCCTAAAATTCACAAGGAGGGATCTCCCATTTGGCCCATTGTTAACACCATGGGAGGTCCTACTTACCTTCTTGCTAAATTCATTGCCTTAAAGCTTAGACACTTAGTTGGCCATACAGAGTCCTTCATCAAAGACTCCACTTCCTATGTTGAGGAGCTCAAAGGCATTAATATTGACCATGGGGACGTTCTTGTTAGTTTTGATGTAGTTTCCCTTTACACCTGCATCCCTATTAAGGAGGCCATGGAGGTGATCAACCGCCTAACGGATCCCGATACCGCTCGGTTAGTTGAAATCTATCTCACTTCAACCTTTTTGAGTTTTGAAGGTGAGTTCTTTGAGAAAACCTATGGTGTTGCCATGGGCTCACCCCTTTCCCGTGTTGTTTCTAATATTTTTATGGAATATTTTGAATCCAAGGCCCTAAGCTCGGCCCTGCCTCGTACCTAAACTTTGGAAGAGATTTGTAGATGACACTAATGTCATCTGGTCTCATGGCTAAGAAGAGTTAGATCTCTTCTTTGATCATCTCAACAGTCAATCCTCAGCCATTAAATTCACCATGGAACAAGAAGTCGATGGTTGCATCCCTTTCCTTGATATTCTTATTTCTAAGAATAGTAACAGTTCCCTCTCCCACCAAGTGTTTCAAAAGAAAACACATACGGAGCAGTATCTTCATGCCAGTTCACACCATTTCCCGACTCAGAAATTAGGCATTCTCAACACCCTCGCTACTCGTGCCCTAAGGATTTCTCATGAAAAGAGCTTTGAGAAAGAAAAATCCCATATCCTTAATGTCTTTGTTGAAAATGCTTATAGTAGATACCTGGGTCCGAAGGCTTTCCTTAAAGCTGCCAAAAATTCATCAATTAGAAGAGAACCTAAAGAACGGGTCCCAGGGGTCCATCTACCATTTGTGCAAGGGACCATTGATAAGATTGCGAGGATTCTTAAGAAACATAATATTCCCTCGACCTTTAGACCCCTTAACACCATTCGTAAGTCCCTCCATTCAGTGAAGGATCCTATAGACCCTAAGGACAAGAAGCGTGTCTATATTATTCCTTGTTCATGTGGGACCCACTATATGGGTGAGACAGGACACTCCATTAATCAAAGGATTAGTGAGCACGCTGCTGACCTTAAACATAAGAGAACCAAGTCTTCCACACTAGCAGAGCATGCTGAGAAGACCAAACATCATGTTTGTATCAAAGAGGTCAATGTTATTGCTAGAGTTTCGCAGTTCCATCACCGAAAATTTAGGGAATCCCTGAAAATTGAGAAAATGCCTAGCAATCTCAATAGAGAGGACGGTTGGAAGATAAGTAGTTGTTGGGTTCCTAGCCGTATCCTTCCCTTCCTCCCCTCCCGCTTTTATTTGCTTGATCATATTTTCCTTTGAGATTTTTTTTTAATTCTTATTATTCCTTTAACCTACTCTCTTTTGCCATAGTTATTTAATCCTTTTTGGTTTTCCTCCTTGATAATCCTCTTCTAGTGGGTTAGTTTATATAATTGAAGGCTTTATTATTTAAATTTATTTTAAACAATTATGTATTTACAAAATATAACTTAATTATGGAAAGGAAAAATAATAATTATTTTGATATTGAAATTCAATCTACATTTAAGCTTAAATTTAAAATGATAATATGTTCTATGACTTATTAATTTATAAAAAAAAAAAAAAAAAAAAAAAAAAAAAAATTAAATAGAAATAAATAAATTAAACAATATTAATAATAATGGTATTGGATAGTAAATTCCTAATAATTCATTCAAAAATTAAAACATAAAAAAATATTCTTATTATACTCTATTAAGAAATAGATCTAGCCACAATCAGGTAATTAAATATAAAACTTACTATTAATTAACTAAATATCTAAATAAATATGAAATATTTAATTATGTAACTCTTATGTATAGTTCATATATTACCTTATTTACAAACTAACTTCCCCTTAACTATTTCATTATACATTTAAACCTTGTTAATTTAATAAAGGTATTAATTTAATAATTATTTATTTATTTAATATTTTACCTAGTTAACTAACTAAATATTTATTTATTTTACTTAAATATATTATTTAAATATAGTTATGCTTTCCTATCCCTGTCCCTTATCCAGTCCGACTAGCTATTTCCCAGTCAAATATAGTTGTTAGCAGGTCTAGCCTACCAATTAAATATAGCCGTTGCGTGGTCAAATATAGCCGTTGGAGGTTCTGCTCTGACTATTTAACATGCAGCCTAGATCTGATTCTTCAACTTGTCCTGGCGATGAACCACAATGGTTGGTTCGAAACACGTCGACAAATGATTTATCATGTGATTTACATCAAATTTTTTTTCTCATGAACTTGATATGGATCACACAAACCTCAATTCAACAAATAAAAAATTAGACTTACATATCATAAATTGTGTATTCCCAAAATACTTAGTTTTTCAAAGTTTTTCATATAAATTATCGTCCACTTCATTTTCAGTAGGGATATTTTAAACAATTTTAAGGTATTGGTATATTGAAAAAAAATTGATACCTTGATTTTATTTTCAATGACTATCATTAATATGACTAATAGTTGTTAGTCATATTGATTGAAAAAAAATAAAGGAACTGAATTTCTTTCAATTTCTTTCATTAAATTATGGAAGTACTTTTAGAACAAGAAATTTTATGATATTTAAAAGTATATTTTTCCCTAATACTTATACATTTATAAACAAAGACAAATGATGAGTAATGTCTGCGAAAGTTTCTATGGAAAAAGTCATATATTGAAACATCCATTCACTTAACATCATAAATTGAAGATGCATTTAATTTAGCAATCTAACTAATTAAATTGAAGTTTATTCAAATTTTTCTACCTCTACTTTTATGAACAATCTTCTCCATATAATTAATTTATGGTTGTTATTCTCAATATGCATATATGAAATTTTCTAATTTCAATTATGGAGTTAATATAATTTGAATGTATTAAAAATATTTTATTGAAAATATTTTAGAGACATTGAATGGGGAAGAAGAAGTTCAAATTATTTGAAATCACAAAGATTCAATTCTGAAACACTAACCTTATACTTAAAATAGACATTTTATAAGGCTCGTCTTTTTGAACTCTTTAATTTCAATATCACAGATCCTAGAAGAAGCTCTAAGTAATTTCAAATCACGTAATTTTGAAATAATGAGGGGAAACTCTCTTTGAATACTCTCTTTTATAATTAACTAAAAAAAATCTGATTTTGTTTTTTCATATTGAAGATGAATCAAACATTATAGTTGAAAACACAAAACAATAATGAGTGGAACCTCTCTTTGAATGCTCTTTTTTACAATTAATTAAAACAAATTCTAATGTTGTCATTTTATATTGGAAATCAATTAAACTTCATAGTTCAAAACATCTAACCAAAAATTTAACATGTTGAATATGAAAGAAGAAAATCAAAATATTGAATTTATTTATACATGTTAAATAAGATATATATATATATATATATATATATATATATATATATATATATATATATATATATATATATATATAGATATATCCTCCAAATATAAAAAATATAAATATAGACCAATTAAACTACTGAAAGAATAATATGAAATCATTTTATGAGCATCTTCTACATTAATCTTGTAATTCAAACATTATAAATAGTTTACATATGAAACAAAATCTATGATATTTTCTAAATAGCAAAATCAATATCAATGGTTTGTTCATGTGTACATAGATTTTGATATTTTAAAATATTAAATCATCATTTTTATTCTCTTAAGAAATAATAGCCAATTTTAGAATAAGAAATGTGACTATCTACCATTGAGTAAAGATAGAAAATTAAATCACCCAACCGTCTAGGCTATGTCTAAATAATCCAGACGAAGATTACATGCATCAACTATTCAATTTTTAGATAATTTGCACAAACTTTACATGACTTGTACAAAATTTACATCACTCCCATGAGCCTTCAGAACCCAGATATCAAATAAGTAAAAAACATGGTCATTTGGTGTTGGGAAAACTTGTATGAATTTAATTGGTCAAAAATCCACTTTAATGTAGGAAGCTTTGAAAATTTGTATATATGTCTCAAATAGTGGAGCATTCATCGAGGTTTTGATATACTCAAAGTCTTAGAGTTGAATGCTCATCTATTAAAAAACCCAAGGCTCCACAAAAAAAATCAAGATTTTTTTATTATCAAATGAACATGTAAATGAAGAGTAAGATTTTGTTCAATGCTTGTTGTTTTTCATATCTTCATCGTTGATGTTCCTTAATTTATCCGGTGATTTGATGCAAATTGAAGAGTTGCATGCTTAGATCCAAATTGAAGAGATGATCTTGCAGAAATCTTCTACACTTTTAACCTGACTCAACCAACCATTAAACACATTGCAATTTATTAGTAAATAACTATAAAAATTTTGTGGCACTCTAGTTACATTTTGAGAAATCTAGCCCCATGGTTAACCTAAATCTGTATATAGTGTTTAATCTATTGAAAAAAATATTAATTCCTGAAAAGTTTGTATTCAATTCATTTGTAAAAAACATTCTCAAATAAACCTCAAAAAAATAAAGTCAAATTAAGAGTGACTACCACATTTACTTCTGCAAAAGCTAAAGCAAGGCTTATGATTCTAGTTTGACATTAATAGTTTAAAACTAATAATATCATTGCCATCAAGGCTATTACTTGCACACCTTTCAGTGATAATTCTGCAAGCATCTGGAAAAACTACCTATTTGGAAAGAGAATGAACTAATAGGCTAAAGCAAGGCTTCTGGTTCCAGTCTAACATTACCAGTTTAGAACTAATAATATCGCTACCATCAAGGCTATTACTTGCATCCTTTTCAGTGATAATTCTGCAAGCATCTGAAAAAGCTGCCTATTTGGAAAGAGAATGAACTAATAAACTATGTGGATATGCTTCCATGAGAAGGGGAGCTATTCATATCTCATCACTATTAAAATTTACTCACTAAATCTACAGAGATTTTTGGGGATCCATTACATGTTAAGAAAATATCTCTGAGTCAATGAAATAAGAATGACACAAAGAGAAATTGATTCGAAGAAATATGAGGAATACAAACCATCTTCTTGTACGATGACAAAGAGCATGATCTGAAGGAGAAATTGAAGAAGAGTTGTTACATGAGAAAATGAACCGAATTCATTACAGTGAAAAAGAGCATGGTGTGAAGGAGAAATTGAAGAGGAATCCTTACATGAGAAATTGAACAAGATTCATTACTAGAATGTAGGACTGGAAATATTTTCATTATACCTCCACATTGTTGCAGATTATTCTTCCACGTTTCATCATGCATATATTTTAAGAATTTAAACTAACACGGACACGTATCTTTTCACATGCACATTCCGCACCAATTTTTTAAAATTATAAATCCTAATCCTCTTACGTGGAGATAAATAAGAGGCATAGTAATTTTTAATGATCATTTGGTAAAAAAAAATTAAGTAGGGTTTAAACACTTGATTTAGATATGTAAGGAGGTTATCGCTTTCAATTTCAATCATTGATGGAGTGTTTACGATGCAAATATACTGGCATTTTCATTCAATTTACACCATCAGATCAAAAGGATTAATTGTAAAAATGATTAAAGTGCCCAATTCAAATAGGAGGAATGCCTATCGATGTAACTAGCGCTAAAACCAATGAAAACGACCTCAGTGCTGAATTCGTCATTCATATTGTTAAATGAATCCAGATAATTTAAAACGAGGATGGCATTAATCGTTCATATATATTTACTTTGTTTATGTTTTTTTTAGCTAAATAAATACAAATTATTTAAAGCGATAAAATTTTAGAGGTAATGGTAAAAATGGTTTATGGAAATTTTAGTGAGTTATAATATTTTTTAATCGTGAAAAAAATTATCATAATTTTGTTGCCAAATTAATAATGAGATAGTGATGAGTATTATTTAAGGAAAATGAGGCCATTTGGCATTATTTTATATGTAATTTTTAAATGACAAATTTTCAGTCTTGCTACATGCCTTAGGGTTTTAGCCATCAACCTATTTCCATAACTTAAAAAAATAAAAAATAAAAACAGTATTTTAAAACATACTCTAACCCAATATTTTTTATAATATTATATAAAATATGTAATAATTTTTTATTGATACTAGTTTAGTTTTGGTTTATTTTAAATAATTAGAATTTTCCAAAAACGAAAGGAATTTGAAGACCTTTCACTTATTTTATTTTTATTAGAATTCCATAAATTTAAGATTCACAAAAATATTATTTTATATTGATTATGTTATAATTTGGATATTTAAATAAATTCAATGCTTTAAAATTATAGTTTATAATTATTAAAATATTAATTTTAAATGAAACTTTAAATCTCAACCAAACATTAATCAGGTAAAAAGAAAGCACTGCTCAGAATAACGTTCGATACAATGTCTCTCTTTCCCGGATGTGGGTAAATAATTGTGTTGTCATAGTGCAGAAAAAAGGGTATGGCAAGTGGCGAAGCCAACTGTTAGGCCACGCTTCCCTCCAGAACTCTACTGTAGGCGTTTATGAAGATTTATTGCAGCGTGCGGGATGAGGTAGACTTGCTCCGTTGATTAAGATGACGCTCTCAAATTGCTTCCCTCGTACTCATTCTCCTTTGAATCTTATCTGTCTCCCTGATGCTGCAGAGCCGAGCCTGCACATGACATTAGGGAGAAGATGCCAGCCTGATTTGGACGAGACTACCCATTTCTCGCTCAATCTCCTTCATAGCCTACGCTCTGATACTTTGGACCTTCACCTTGGCAGGGATCTGAATAGCTATGCTCCTTCGGCCCCCTCCAACAATTCCACCCCTGTCACCGCCCTTCCTCGTCCCAGTTTATCCCATTCAAGCTAGTTTAGCATGCCTCGGTTGCGCCATCGAATGTGCTGCCAGAGGGGTGGCAACAGAGGTGGAGTAGTTCGGCCTCCATCCCAGTGCCGCTCGGAATCTACCTCCTCTGCCACTTCTTCCCCCTCTTCTGCAACTCACTTCATAGGATGATATCCTACCACCCACAACAGATGAGGACATGCGCAGATGGCAGGTCCGGGGCATGATGTAGAGGCTCCTCAACCTCCTAGCCATTCAACCCAATTTCAGTTTCGGTGTACTCTGGATAGGTCGTGCATAATTGCCACAATTTCTATAACATTCAAAGAAATACCTAAAAGCACGTATGCCCCAGCTAGCCATATCCTAAAGAAGACAATTTTAGGTAAACGGACAGCCCCTGGCGTCAGCTGAGGGGAACACAGAACTTAGGAGGATGCTCCAGAACGCAAAGGTGCAGATCATGGAGGTAATACCTCAACCCGATCCAAGACAATGGAGGAAGCGCTGAGAGTTCGACAGGTTGCGGAGGATGAGATGGAAGAATACAGATGTCTGATTGTCGAAGAACCTTTTCATTCCAATGACACATAGCCATTCCAAGCTTACCCTCCTACTAGGTCATGAGCTCACGGATTCCCATGTCAGTGGTCCATTTTGTTGTTTCCTTTGTGAAAATGTTGTCAACGGTCTATTTTGTTGATTACTGTATGCAATTGTTGTTAAATTTTAATGTGAAATCTAATAAACTATTCCAGGCTGTAACCCCTGCGTGGGCAACAAACATTTCAATTTTTGACTAGTTTCCCCATTGCAGGCAGTCACTTTTAGATATAGGTTGTTAAACAGAGCTTATTTTGAAATCTGAAATACAGAGGCCATGCCTCCTTGTACCATTTTGTTATATCAATAGATTTAGACATATTTAGAAAGAAAAAAAAGAAAAAAGACAACGTTAGATACAATGACTTTATATTCATACTTGACTCACAATTACCTTCATCAAAATCCTTTCATAAATTGTAAAGCTTAAATAATCCAAATATAATAGCTATACGATGTCTAAGGCTTTTCCAACACTGAAGTGTCACTTTTCAGTGAAAGAAACATAAAATATTAATAATAATAAATATTTGATAAAGTTTAATATATACAATATATTTAATGAATATAAAATTTATATTTATTAAAAATATTATTTTTAATTTATTATAATATTATATTTTTAATTTTATTTATTTATTAAATACATTGAAGAGAATATTATTGATTAAAAATGTTGTAATACAATTTACACTTAATACGTAATATGACACTCGTTTTGTTAAACTACGATATATATATATAGATTTTGTTATTAACATTTTAGTATTATAATATCAGATACAAATTTTACGTGCTTCTTTATATTAAATTTAAAATAATTATTAATTTAATAATAACTAGCTGATTTCTATGGGTTTTTCAACCTATTGTCACTTTTAGTGAAAAGATATATTATTATTAATAATTATTTAATAAAAAATTGTGAAAAAATATAAAATATTATAAAATATAATATACAACATCTTTAATGAATATGATATTTGAATTGAGGCTTCTGTGATCTATAATATTTGAAATAATAACTTTGGCGTAAATCACATGTAGACAGACATTTGTCGACGCATTTCGAACCAACTAGTGTGGTTCATCGTCAGGACAAGTTGAAGAAACAGATCATGCTAAGCTAGATCTATTTCTTCAACTTGTTCTGACGAGGAAACACACTAGTTGGTTCGAAACGCGTCGAAAAATGTCTATCTATAGTGATTTACGCGGAAATTATTCTTTCGAATATGATATTTGCAATTATATATATATAAAATTATTAAATATAATATTTTTAATATTATTTTAAATTTAATATAATATAATTATTTTTAATATTATTTTAATTTATTATAATATAATATTTATTTATTAAATAGTGTGAAGGGAATATTATTGATAAAGAAAGTTTTGATATGCCTCACACTCAGTACATAAAAAAATATTCAAACTATTTTTTGTTACCTGCCATGTAGGTATGTTTTTAATTATTAATTTATTTTTTTTAAATATCATATATTAATTCAATTCAATGTTGAATATGAATATTACATGATTTTTTAATATTAAATTTAGATGGAATTATTAAATTAAAATTAAAATCTATGTGTATGATCTATGGTTTATGAATAGAGAAATACTTACTAATCCCACTTTCCTAACATCTTTACAACATTTATGTTTTGAGGAATCAATAAAGTTATTTAATTAGAATTTTGTTTTTTATTTAATTAAATATACATATTTTAGTATTGTGATATTAATTTTTCTAAATTATAAAATGTATAGGTATGATATATATGTTTCTTATTCATGTTTTAACGATTGAGTAAAGTTATTTAGTTAAAATTTGATTGACTAATTTTTTCATTTTTGTGTGGATGATAAATCATATTAAATGGTTTAAATCTGGACTAAGGTGTGATTAATTTAAAATATTTTATCAAATTTAGAATTTTGTTTTTGGTTTTTTTTGGTTAGATGACTAGCATTTTTAACTTGTGGTTTGAATAGTGACTATTTAATCTCACTGATCCTTGGCCACAATAATCATTATTATGGGTGGATTTTTTTTTAACACCCTATCACCATCTACTCTGAGCCTCATAAACTCTCAACATTTTTATATTATTTTTATTTAATTAAATATATATTTTTCAATATTATTATATTACTTTTTTCCAAATTATAAATTGTATGTATGTTTATAATACATATTCTTTTATTCATTTTTAAAGGAATCACTAAAATTAATTGATGATGATGATGGTTAACGTCGACTGAGACCAAATTTTGGTCTATCAGACCTAAAGAAACGAATTATTTAGTTTGATTTAAGATTTTATTCCTCTACTCAAAAAACTTGGAGAGAAGCTGTAGAAGGCTAAGAAGGTCAGTATTGCAACAAATATTATGACACTGAGTTCTAATGTGGTTGTACGCGGGGCACTCTAATAGGAAGTGATTTTCATCCTCGATGTTCATATTCTGAGAGAGATTGCAGATCCTTTCCATCTATGGTGTTTTAGGAACTCCAAAAGGACCCGTTTCACTATGCAGCTCATGAGAGTTCGTTCTAATCTTGGCTATACTAATTTTCTTCTTTGAGCTCGTTCAAATACAGAGATACTTTTGGTCTTCTAGGGTGGGGTTGATGACCTTCTTATAATATCATAATTTTCTTTTAGCTCCTAAATCTTTCTCACACCACATTTTTATTTGAACTTAGAAGTAAAAATATTTTTAATGTTATTAATGTTTTGCAATGCAGCATTCTCATCGATATCCCAATGTTTTAACGAGGCCCTAGTGTGTTTATACCAACCTCGTTTGAGCCTTAGGTGGCTTTGGCTAGAATCTAAAGCTAGCTTAGGAAGTCTATGATCTCCTATGTGTATTGAGTTTGTGCTTATACAACAGAGGCCTAGTCATAGCTAGGCTCTCGATAGGGGAAAGAGCCACTTCTATAAGGAGAATAAGATAGGGTGTATTGCTTTTAATTTTGAAGTTATACGTTATAAAATGTTGCTGGATTTGCTCAATCTTTCTCATATATGTATGTATGTATGTATGTATGTATGTATGTATATAAAATTTTGATTTAATTAAATATATATTTTCAAACATTATTATGTTATTTTTTTTTAACTTACAAGTATGAAGGATAGTTTTTTATTTATATCTTTAATAATTACTAAGTTTATTTAATTAGATTTTTTATGTTCAATTAATATATATTTTTCAACCCCCGGATGCATGTGGTTAAAGACGTGTTAATGCGGATTAGACAGTGGGACGGCAGGTGGCTTAGCCACATGGCCACCTGCGTTCCCACTTGAGATGATTTATGGTGAGCCACCATCAACCTGCAGGTCCCATTGCTCTGATGCACAGGTCGAGCACTCCTCTGCAAGTTTAAGTCCATGGCTTCGGCAAGCCTGCATACCTCTAACTTGCCCCCTCTGAATTGCTCCTACCTCCCTGATGCTGCGGAGCTAAGCTCTCACACGACAACAGGGAGGCGTTGTCGACTCCTGAGCTGTATAAATTTTGGGGATGGAATTCATTTTTCCCAGAATGTTCTCTGCACTTTGCAAACTAAAGCCTCGGTTCTGGTCTCTGTCTCTCGCCTGAATCGCCCTGTGAATTCCCACGCTGAGTCTGCCTCTTCCTCTGCACACACTGTTAGCACCTTCGTCATTTCAGCCCACACCAGTCAGCTCCACCCCACCCGCAGGACCATGACGTGACTCCGCCACAAAATGCGTTGCAGGCAGGGCAGTAGTCGAGGCAACACCATTCACCCCCCCTCTTCGTACCCCTCTTAGCCAATGACCCCTTCTTCTTCCCCTTCCTCCACCCCGTCCACAACCCAATTCTCCGGCAGATATCCCGCCACCCGCAGTGGAAGAGGCTGGGTCCAACCCATCGAAACTCAGCATGTCAATGCTGCAATCGAGACGCTCAACCTCTCTTTGTCCCTTCACTAGCCACATCAAATGGCCCAATTCCACTTCCACTGTACCATGAACTGCCCTGCCATCATTGCCACCAGCTCTATGGCATTTAGAGAGGAGACTTGCCCGCAGAATGAATAGACTCACACCATTGCAAACAACCTGTCACTACGCAACCCGCCACTATTCAGGAGAAGCCAGACACTAGCAAAAAGAATGCGGCTGCAGAAAAGGCATCCACTAGCAAACAGAAGGCGGCTCAGGAGAATCTGGCCACCAGCAAACAGAAGGCGACTTAGGAGAATCCGGCCACCAGCAAATAGAAGGCCTCGAGTAGCAGCTTTGGTTCTCGCAAACGCAAAGCTGCCTAGGATAGCACCAAGCATGGTGAAGGAATTCCTGGTATCACGGAGGCAGTTGGGAATGATTGGGATGACTACAGGTGTCTAGTCGGGCAAGAGCCTCCTCCACCAAACGATACCTAGAGGGTCAACGCAGCGAGGTTTCGATTCCTAACTCCTATTCTTAGGGATTTTTTTAATGTTTTTTCAAATTATGTCGTCAATTTTGGTAATTTACCATAACTGTTTCTCTTGGATTTTGAGTTGTAACCCTTGCGCAGGCAACATTTTCCATCTGTTTTTTGGGCTGGTTTCCCCTCAGTGGGCAGTGTTGAATCAGTCTTTTGGATGTCTAAACTTGTCATAACTCTGTTCTAGCACTGCAAAGGCCAAAGCCTCACTATAAATTTACTGTTTCATTAATAGAATTAGTGCTACTTAGAATATATATATATATATATATATATATATATATATATATATATATCTATCTATCTATCTATCTATCTATCTATCTATATATATATATATATATATATATATATATATATATACATATACATATACATACATATACATACACGAATATTATTATATTATTTTTTCTCTCTAAATTATAAAATTTATTCACATGATAAATGTTTTTTATTAACTTTTAAGAAATCAATAAAGTTATTTACCTATAATATTATTTTTATATTTAATTAAATATGTATTTTTCATCATTGTTATATTTTTTTTTTTCCAAATTATAAAATTGATGCACATGATACATGTTTTTGTATTATGATTTAAGGAATCATTAAAGTTACTTAATTAGAATTTTATTTTTACATTTAATTAAATATATGTTTTTGAACGTTGTTATATTATTTTTTTCTTAAATTATAAAATTTATGTGTATGAATCATGATTTTTTATTATATTTTAAAGAACACCAGAAATATTTAATTAGAATTTTATTTTTATTTAATTAAATATATATATATTTTCAATATTGTTATATCATTGTTCTAGGTGGGTAGTTGAATTAGTGATACAAGTGGTGTGAAAGCGTTCAAAATAAGACATCAAAAGTTCAATCCTTTGACCTAATTTTTTATACTATAAGCCATTAAAGTATGATTGACCCAGTGGTCCATTAGTTTATGTTAAAAAAAATAACAATATTGATATCAGTTTTTTTTACAATTATAAAATACATATGAATGATACACGTTGTAAAAGCACATATAGTTACTAATAATGCTTCGCTCACATAATACATTTTGGTATAAAATGTTATTGTAATGTTCCCGGCTGCATTTGAGCGTTGCAAAGTTCTAAACTATTGTACTCATTTTTTTTAATGATTTAAATTGGGTTTATATCGGGGTTCATTCATATGTTAAATGAAAAAATTATTTGTTTGATCGTTTAATATTTTTATAAAATATTATATTAGAGCTGAATTGTAATTTTTCTTAAATAATTTTCGTTTCAATAATTGACTTCCACGGCCGAGCCTTCTGAATATAATTTTATTATTAAATAATTATCTATATATATATGTATAAAATCTGCACGAACACAGTTCAAGGCATTTAAATCCATACTCAGCCGTAATAAATGGCTTATATATTTTACTGAGCACCTTGCTTACTCTTCTTTTTAAAAGTTTGTTATGAATGTTCTCTCTCTTCGACATTCCAGTTGGCAAATGATGTGGTTGTGATGTGAGTTGGCAAGGGAAAACCACGAGACACGGCGTCACCAAATGCATAAGTAAAAGGAATAAGGCCCCAAAAAGTTGAACTTTTTAAAAAGATTTGATCCAGTGCAATCCATCCTTTTTACTAGCCACATAAGGGTATTCAGCTAGTAAAGACTGGACCAAATATCTATTAAATTTTATTGACGGGTATCTAATTTTGGGTGGATCACTCCCCTACACATACGAGTATGTTATTATGTGGATTGAATTATATACATGATTATGTACTATTTCAATCAATTAATTTATTATTATTACCATTATTATATAAATTTAGTTTAGGTTGGGTTAATAAATAAATAAATAAATTATTATTATTTTTAAATTTAGTTTAGAGTTACTTTAATTAATGTTTATATAAGATAATATTTGTTGAATTGAGGCTTCTGTGATCCATATCAAGTTTACCAGAGATTTTTCGACCTAAATCACATGATATATTTAGTTTAGAGTTGGGTTAATAAATAAATAAATAAATTATTATTATTAAATTTAGTTTAAAGTTACGTTAATTAATGTTTATACAAGATATTATTTGTTTATGAATAGAATGTTATTATTAAAATTGTGTGAAGTTAATTCAAACTCAAGTGCTATATAAATATTTTAATCGTATATATATATATGAAAAATAAATAAAAAGTAATTTAATTTTGGAAAATGATTTGAAATTGTTTTTATTAGAAGTGTTTCTAGTAAAAATAAATAAATTGTAAATATATTTAGTAAATATAAAAGACTATCTTATTATTAGTTTTAGGTAGAATAGTTTTGCTGATAATCTTGTTTGAGTTGTTAATTGTGATTATGTTTAGTAAAAATGGTTATTATTTCTCTCATGTTTGAGTTGTTAATTGTGATTATGTTTAATAAGAATGGTTATTATTTCTCTCACTTAGGTTTAATTAGTAACCTAAAAGTTTCATGATGATGACAAACATTATTGTAATGGCTAAGTACCCATAAACATTATTGTATTAACTCTCACTCTCACCCATTCATATTAACTTAGTGAACAAATCAACTGACCATAATACTGGTAAGTCAATTAACAATAATCATGAAAATGAATGGACTAGTATATCAATTAACAATAATCATGAAAATGAAAGTTTGCCAATACATTAAAAAAAATATACTTAAGCTTCCGGAGTTACAATAACAGCCATTAAAATCTATCCCATCTTGATTCCATCCACATTCATGATCGTGAATAGGGATGGCTATATCCCATACTATTTTACTGGATTTTCAAAATAGTTTAGAAAATTAACCAATTTACTTCTGAAACAAATTAGTTTTATAATTTCTTGTAATAACTAGTTTTATGATTTCCGGTCATAATTTATAATTTCTTGTAAAAACTAGTTTTATGATTTCCGGTCATAATTTAGATGAATGATTTGTAGTTGTTAATGTTACAACGAAATATTTGTTTCATAATATTTGATGTCGATCACAAAAACTTAAATTTAACGATGGTTAATATTATTCTGTTAAAACCATTTTTAATATTAATGTTACAACGAAATATTTGTTTCATAATATTTGATGTGGATCACAAAAACTTAAATTTAACGATGGTTAATATTATTCTGTTAAAACCACTTTTGGAATGGAAAATATTAATTTACCAATTTCCCCGATCAAACACTTTTGGAATGGAAAATATTAATTTACCAATTTCCCCGATCAAACACTTGAAACATCCGAAATCGTCGAAGTTTAGAATCTCACATATTTGTAGATCTAAGATGCTCCTAAAATACGAGTATACCAAAGTACTGCAAAGAGAGCTACACTGTAAGATACATGGTATTATTATATTACCGGTGTCACGGTTTAGATACAAAGCATTGGTCATATCAGTTTTATTCCAGAACAACCCGACAGACCCGTCAACATAAATTCATAATTAAAAACTAGCGAAAATACCCTAAAACCAACACACGCATACACAACCTTATATAAAACGAAACCTAAACACCAGCACAGAGCTTTCGATGAAACCGAACAACTTGAACATCCGCAGGCAACATTCTGTGATCAACATGAAAGCCAATCGCAGAAAATCAGATGGAGAGGAGGAGGCCGGGCATGGATTTGTCCTTACGTTTCACAACGCTGCTCTCCCAGATGGGGGAGGGGTTTTTTTTCTCACAAACCTGGAAGTCCGTAACAGTGACTGTCGTATCGAAATACTCTCGAACTTGTATGACTATTCCTTTCTCTACCGTCCAGACGTGTATCCAATACGGAGTTTCGTCGCCTCGACTTTCAACTAACACCTTATTGCCGAGAGCGGTAATGGAGTAGGGTTTGAACTTGACACAGTGTAATTCACAGTCGGGTTCGCCTGTGAGCAAACGCGCTAGGTATCGATACCGTGGCGGGCCGTGGAACGACCACTCTATATCGGGGGCCAAAATCTTCCGCACTGTCGCGCCATCTTTCGATTCTAACGCAACGTACAGCCGAAGAATAGCCTTTTTATTTTCTTCACCCTCCAATGTGCAGTCTGTTGAGTAAGTTGGGTTAACGAGCATTGAAGACGTTGGAGATTACAGAGACCAGAACAGCCAGACAGCAGGTGAATCGAAGGCCATGGGAGGAATTAATTGGTCTACATGGGAACAATTAGTGGGTGCTCTGTGTTAAATATGAAATCGTTGTAGGTTTTTTTCGCACAGATCAAATTGAAAAAGCGACCGCAAGGGCGTGAATCGTATGCGGGGCTAGTGGATAGAAGGCCTGCTTAAAGTGAAGAAGCATCTTTAACGTAAAACTTTTCCCGGGGAAAGAGATTCCAATTGTTAAAGTGTTTGATCAAACGCCCTTCACCAGATGGCTGATCTGAATTCACCAGATAGCCTATTTTAAATTCAAATGATTCTCGCTTTTATGGTTTCTCGAATGCCCTTTACCAGAAAGATGATTTTAAATTCAAATGATTCCGATCTGGGAATACGTGTCTTTTGTGGCGTTCAAGATATGGGTAATCCGGGGCGAACACTCAGCAATCCCGTGACTTTTAGTTGTGAGGCCTAGATAGTCCTTTCACTCAATGTATTAGATAGCGTTACAGTCAATCTGGCCCGTGGGTGATTAAATGGCATTGCACAGATAATATCTGAAAATTAAGGTCAAATCGTGTTACTTTTCAAAAAGTAAAGATGATGCATGCAACGGGATTTTTGATGTTGTTACGAGGACAGTGTCCATACGTTATTATATTATTACTAGGACGAACCTTTTATTATAATCATCCCTAGGAGATGTCACTGCATGCATTAGGAGATGTCACTACATGCATAAGGTTTGATTTTAGATGTTATTAGGAGGATACTTCCATCATATTCATGAGGATGAGATATCGATAACAAGGAGATGTAACCCATGACAATAAAGCCAATTTTCTATTATCATTGATATCCATATATATATTATATCAATAGAAATTCATTTTCAACATTTTATTAAGTTTGGAGAGATTAAAAATTAGTTTGGAGAGATTAAAATTTTTAATATGCAAATTTTTTAAAGAATGTAAAATTTCAAAAAAAAAAAAAATTGTTATTGTGTAATTTTTCATTATGTAAATTGGATTTTTCATTTTAGATATTAGACTTGAACAAAAAAATATATATGAAAAACTACCAAGATGTAAAATAGTGTGACTATTCGAAATATTTTAGAATGTTTTAACCATAAAGTTTAGTTTTTCCAAAATTTTTAAATAATATTCAAATTTAAGCTTTTGTGATCTATATTTGGATTATTTGAAAACAATTTCAGAAGAAATCACATTGATAGATTTAGGACGACGATTTCGAACCAACAAGTGAAAATTCAGATCATAACAGTAAGTTAAACAGTGAGTCAAAAGCTTCCAACTTTAAAAAGCTAGGAAAAAAGGACAAAATATTTTTATTATTATTAATTAATAATATATTAATAAATCAAATTAACTATTAAATGCAATATATAATTATATATAAAATCATATACAAGTAACATGGCCCTCAATATATATAAATAATAAGACAAAGGAGTATAAAAAAGGTTTTAAATAATATTTACATGCATGCATGGCTATGGAGGGAATTAAACTTATAAAGTATTATGTAAATTGTGAAATTCATGGTTGAAATCTCTATATGGACGTTTATATATATGCATAGTTGAGATTGAAATATTTTATTTATAGAGTACATTGTCCATATTAAAATGTCTTTCTCATTAATATATTTTTAAATACATAACTTAACTTTCAATAGTGAAATATTTTATTCATCATGCACATCGAATATTTTTATTATTATTAATATACTTTGAAATTCACATATCAAATTATATTACAAATTAAATAAATTTTATTAGGAAGTAACTAAATTATTTTATTCAAATTCCTTCTTCATCTTTTACATTGAAATATATTAGTTAACCTAGATATTAAGACAATTTATTAAGGTCTCTTATTGAAATGTTTGTAAGTCAAATCCAAGATTTGTTTTACCTTTAATCATTTTATCTTTTTGATGGAGTAAGACAACTAGCCTACTTTTTTCTTTTTACCCTATCAATAAATATGTCCCCTTCAGGGCACACGTTATGTTTGTTAGTATTTCTTTCTAGAACCAACATAGATCCATCTTAAATACGGATCTAACATGAGCCCAAAAAGATCCAATTTCTTTACATGTAATTTCTTTTATGAGCCAATATTATTTAAATGTTTTGTATAGTTTTTTTTTTAGATTTTTCATAATTTTTATGATTTTTATTTTGGGGAACATAAGCAAAATTTCAAGTCAATCTTGATGATGGACAGACAATGTTACAAATCATACTTGGTTGTAAAATGAGTCTCTGGGCTCAATCAAATCTTGCTATGGACTGGGGAAAGGTTGCTATTTCCAATGTTACACATCATACTTCACTGTAGAATGAGCCTCTTGGCTCAATCAAATCTTGCTATAGATTGGGGAAAGGTTGCTATTTCTAGAATGCCTATCTAACCATGGTTAGAATATATTTTCTTCTTTTCTAACCATGGTTAGAATATATTTTCTTCTTTTGTATGGTATATATATACGACGCAAAAGGCCTCGGGGCACGTGAGGAGACTGGAAATACATGAATGATCTCGCGTGTCTGAAAAGCTTTGTTGGGTGTTTCATTCCTATTGAATTCTCATTTAAAACTTACCTCTGTGTTTCCCAGTCTCTTGACTGGGAATCCCGACACCAAAAGGGATGGTCGTAAGGTAAATTTACAAAGGAACGAATGAGTCGTTTGTGAGAAATTTAGGGGATGAATAGACTTTTGTTTATTCATAGGAATCACGATGGGTTTAGAGGCTTGAATTACTTTGAAGGAAAGCCTATTCTAAGTTAATTGCAGCAAATCCTGGTCGTGTTGTGTGGCTCGACCATTACTGGTTTTCGAGCGGAGGTGATTTCCAAAACTCGACCAGTTATCCTCAGATTCTATTTAAGGAAAACGAAAATTTTAGTTACCGAGAGAAGCGTGTTCGTAAAGGAGGTAACGAGGATCGGAAGTCGGGCTTCAACGCATGTGCACCATTTGTTACACCATCCTGGCCCCGACCTCATGAGTGGATCCGCGGGTAGTCGGTTAGTCAGTCGTTTGGCATAAAGCAAGAAATTGGTGGATGGTAAAACCCCAACCATAGGCGGGTCCGACCTATACTCGGACGACCTCACCATCGGCGGAAATTTCTAAGCTCG
This sequence comes from Pinus tabuliformis, assembly GCA_031772625.1. Classification (NCBI taxonomy): domain Eukaryota; kingdom Viridiplantae; phylum Streptophyta; class Pinopsida; order Pinales; family Pinaceae; genus Pinus; species Pinus tabuliformis. The sequence goes on along the minus strand of CM062815.1, from coordinate 654,217,907 downwards.
ACTTGTTGTGGAGCTTAACTCGCGAAATGCCTTGGGGACTGTGCGTGTTTGGGACTTTCACGCGACCGTATTGATTAAGGTTAGCATTTAAATTTTTGAATTGCCTTGGGGACTGTGCATGCTTGGGACTTTCACGCGACCGCTATGATTAAGGTTAGCATTTAAATTTTTGAAGGATTCCCTCAGGAATTTTCATGTGGAGGTAGTGAATAAATACACGGTGGATATATTATCATCGGTTTGTTGATTTATGGAAGAAATTTGTTTTCTATGTTGTCTCTGTGTTATTTGTGGTATTAGAGCATCCTCAGAGCTTAGAAAAGAAGCCTTAACTGCCAGCATAAACTGAGACACGGCTAAAAGTGTGCCGCTATTATGGCAACCAAAAGAGGTGGTCGAGGAAGGGCCGAGATGGATGATGAAAGATGAGGGATGGAAGATGACTGGAGATTGGAGCTGAGGTGTCTCTAGGCGAGAATGAAGACCGTAGAAAGTGGCCAGAAATGAGACCCTTATACAAGAGACATTAGTGAGAGTGAGGATATGAGTTATAAGGAAGAGGTCGAAAGAACGTGAGGAAGAGAGTAACGTGATGAGCAGTTGATTACACTAGTTACCAAGGTTAGGTCCAGAGAGAAAACGGCACTGCCGATATATGAGGGAAATCTGAATGTGGAAGAGTTGTTAGATTGAATCAGCGCTCTGAATAAATATTTTGACTATGAGGACGGTGAGGAGAACCAGACACTCAAATATGTTGTGACCTGGTTGAGAGGACATGCAGTATTGTGGTGAGATGAGTTGTAAGTCAGAGGGAAAAAAGGAAAGTCTGAGATTAAAAGTTGGGATAGGATGGTGGCTAGATTCAAGAATAAATTTATGCCCAAGGATTACTAGCTGAATCTATTCCTGGAACTACAAAATTTGAGGTAAAAATTCATGACAGTAAAAGAGTATACAACAGAGTTTTACAGGTTGAGTAAAGAGCAGGCCACATCAAAGAGGATGTGGAGAAGGTGGTCACGTACATTAATGGCCAAATATTTGACATTCAAGTTGAAATCAGCCTCTTACCCTTGAAATCTATGGACAATGCATATCAGGTAGCATTGAGGGTAGAGGAAAATTTGGCTAGGAAGGAGGGCCAATGTAGAAGAGGAAGCAGTCTAGATAGAAAGTTAGGGACTCCCAAGATGGAAAGAACACAGACTCCCAGAGAAGGTGTAGGGAGTTCAAGTAGTCAATCTCCAAGAAGGGGAGAGTCAAAGAGCGACATATTTTTTCCAAGAGACAGAGGCAGAGACAGGGAAGGTAGATGTTATATATGTGGAAACACAATTTGCCTGTCATGGAACTGTCTTGAAAATAAATCAACAGGACAGAGAGGAATGCATGTTGCAGAAGCTAGGGAAGAGGCAGCGACAAGAGGAGTAAAAGAAGAAACGCCTAAGTTAGGTGAGTCTATAATGCTGAAGATTGTTTTAATTAAAGGATAGAAGGTGAAGCAAGATTCAATCCAGTGAAGAAATATGTTTGGCACAATTTGCAAATCTAAAGTGTTTCAAAGTGATTATTGATAGTGGAACCACTCACAATTTGGTTTGTGTGGAAATGGTGGTGAAGTTGGGGCTACAAAGGATGACACATCCCACTCCTTATCGAGTGACATGCCTACAAAAGGGACATCATATTTTAGTCAATGAACAAAGCAAGGTGGAATTCGAAATTGGCAGTTACAAATATAAGTTCTTATGCGACATTATGCCAATGGACATTTGTCATGTTTGACTAGTAAGGTCGTGGCGGTATGATAGAGGTGTTATTCATGATGGGAGAAAGAACACTTTCTCTTTCAAGAAGGAAAACTACAAGCACGTGTTTACCTTTGGAAGAGAAAGGAACCAAAGAGGATGCAACCCGAGCATATTAATGATGACTCGGAAGGAGCTGCTACAACAAGTCAAGCAAGAAGAGGAGGTGCAGTTTGTTGTAATTGGTAAGCCTCGAACTGTCCTTACACACACAAATCTAAATGAGTTTCCTATTGAAATTCAATCATTATTAGATGAATTTGTTGATATTATAGTCGATGAGTTGCCAAATTCCTTACCACCTATAAGAAGCATTAGCCATCATATAGATTTAATTCCAATAGCTCGCCTACCTAACAATGCAACTTATAGAATAGCCCCAAGGAAAATGAGGAGATCAAAATGCAAGTCCAAGAGTTGTTGGAAAAAGCACTGATCGAAAAGAGTTTAAGCCCATGTGTTGTGCCATCTCTCTTGAGTCCAAAAAATATGGAGGTTGGAGAATATGCACTGATTCCAGAACTATTAACAAGATAACTATCAGGTACATATTTCCTTAACCTCGCATGGATTATATAATGGATTGTCTTAGTAGTTCCAAATATTTTTCCAGAATAGATTTAAAGAGCAGGTATCATCATATCAACATGAGAGAAGGGATAAATGGAAAACAACATTAAGAACCAATGATGACTTGTATGAATGGTTGATTATGTCTTTTGGCTTGACTAATGTACCCAAAACTTTTATGAGACTCATGAATGAGGTTCTCAAAGAATTTATTGGCATGTTTGTGATTGTTTATTTAAATGATATCCTTGTGTACAACAAAACCAAGGAAGAACACCTCAGATTTTTAAAGCTAGTATTAAAGAAGCTACAAGAGGAAAAACTTCTGATAAATCTGAAGAAGTGTTATTTTCTTAAGACAAATATGGTTTATCTAGGATTTGTAATTTCTACTGAAGGGTTGAAAATGGACCCTGAGAAAGTAAAATCCATTAAGGATTGGTCTTCCCCAACTAGTATACATGAGGTGAGAAGCTTTCATGGATTGGATAGCTTTTACAAAAAAAATATTCGAAATTTCAGCCACATTTGTGCACCAATGGTAGAGACAATTAAGAATGAACAACAACCATTTAGATGGACAACTTCAGAAGAAGCATTTCAATTATTGAAGAAGAAAATTAATTAGCAACCTATATTAGTTTTTCCTAATTTCCAGAAGCCTTTTCAGGTACAGTGTGATGCCATTGGAACAACAATTGGAGTTGTCCTTAGCCAAGATAATAAAGCGGTAGCATATTTTAGTGATAAACTCAATGAGGCCAAGCAAAATTATTGTACTTATGAAAAATAAGTTTATGCATTAATTTAGTTTCTCAAGATGTGTACATTATCTTATGCCTAAAGAATTCATCATGTACAAAGAAAACCTTGCATTGTAATTTATTAGTAAACAAGACAAGATGAACCAAAAACATGAAAAATGGGTTGAGTACATGCAAAAAATTTCTTTTCTTTTAAACCATATAAATGGAAGTGCTAGCAAAGCTGTTGATGCTTTGACCAAGAGATGTTTAATTCTGTAGGATTTCCAAGTTGACACTCTAGGATATGAGCATCTTCAAGAATTGTGTACATAAGATTCATATTTGATAGAAATCTATGAAGCTGTTAAAATCCTGTGATGGGAAATCGAAGCCCATGGCTTGAATACTTGGTTCGTGACGGATTATTGTTCAAGGGCAATAAGTTGTGTATCTTAAGAGGATCAATGAGGGATGATTTGGTGAAAGAGAAACATAATGGAGGGCTTGCTGGTCACTTTAACCATGACAAGACCTATGCCCAATTAAGTTCCTTATATTCTTGGACAGGTATGAGGGCATATGTTAAGAGGTTCATGGATAAACATAGAATTTGTAAACATGTTAAAGGGAGACAATCGAATGAAAAGATATATCAGCCATTGCCCATATCGAGCAGGCCTTGGGACGCCTTTAGTATGGATTTTGTTCTGGATTTTCCAGGAACTTAGAGAAGTCATGATTCAATTTTTGTAGTAATAGATAGGCTTTCTAAAATGGTGTATTTAACACCCCGTTCCAAAATCAATGATGCTTCCCATATTGAAAATTTGTTTTTTAGAGAAGTAGTGAGACTACATGGATTTCCTAGGAGCATTGTCTCAGATCGAGGCGCCAAGTTTGTTGGTAATTTCTGGAGAACTTCATGGAATAAATCGCGGAAAAATCGACCTACATCTCAGCTTATCATCCCCAAACAAATGGGCTGAACAAAGTTGTCAATAGAAGTATGGGAAATTTACTAAGTTGTTTGGTTCATTGGCATGGTAAACGGTGGGTCAGGTTATCCCATAAGATGTATTTTCCGATAATGGTTCTCCTAATAGGAGTACATGAAAAATCCCCTTTCATATTTTGTATGGCATGCATTCGAGGGGTATTTCTGAACTTGGAAATTTAGGGTAAGGAGAAATTCGAAGTGTAGATGTAGAGGAATTTTCTACAACAATGAAAATGATACATAAGTAAGTCAAAGAGTAGCTACAGGAAAGTAGCCTTAAATATAAGTAGAGGGGTGATCTCAAGGAAAGGGATGTGAATTTTGATGTTGGAGATCTGATTTTAGCTCATTTAAGGAAAGAAAGGTTCCCAAAGCGTGAGTACAATAAGCTGAATTTGAAGAAGATTGGTCCTTACAAAATTTTGAGGAAGTTTTCAGTGAATGCTTATGAGATTAAACTGCCTCTGGATATGGGAATTTCCCCCATGTCCAATGTTGAAGATATGTACCCTTATCAGGAACCTAGAGAAGAGACATGAAATGAAGAAGAGAATATTTAGATGGAGGCACAATTACCTTCAGCTCGGAGACTGCAAATGGAAATGATTCTTGACCAAAGGCTCATTAAAAGGACCATAAATAAAAATTATTATGAGTATTTGGTTAAATGGAAGGGCCTTCTAGTTGAAGAGGCACGGATGGATGAAGTAGAGATACTGAAGCGTGGTAGAACTGTTGTAGATCTCATGCACAGGTGTCCATGAAACCTTTTTCTCAGGGGGAGTTTGATGTAGGAGCATCTCACCGCAATAAATTTTTTTGTAAATATCTCGTATTAGTTTTGCTTATTTGTCCCCAACAGGATAAATAGCCTAGTTTGTTCTTTTTTTTTTCTTAGTAAATGTTTCCCTTTTAGGGGCCATATGTTATGTTTTTTAGTATTCCCTTCTAGAATCAAGTCTTATTGTCAATTGGCAAAAGGCTTCTATTTCCAGCATGCCTATCTCTGGTTAAAAGATATTTCCTTCTTTTGTATTGTATATATATGCAACTCAAAAGGCCTTCGAACGAGAGAGGAGATAATGGAAATAACAAATGATATTGTGTGTGTCTAAAAATATTTGCCACGTGTTTCATTCCTCTTGAATTCTGATTTAAAATTTACCTTTGTTATTCCCATTCTCATTACTAGGAAGCTCGACACCAGAAGGGACAGTTGTAAGGAAAATTTACAAAGGAATGAATGAGTTATTTGTGACAAATTTAAGGGATGCATAGATTTTTGTTTATTCATGGGAATCATAATGGGTTTGGAAGCTTGAATTACTTTCAGGGAAAGCCTATCCTAAGTTAATTACAGAAAATCATGGTTGTCTTGGGTGGCTTGGCCCTTATTTATTTTCGAGTGGAAGTGAGTTTGAAACTCATCCAGTTATCCCCAAATTTTGTTCAAGGAAAATGAAAAATTTGGTTACTGAGAGAAGTTTCTTCATAAAGGAGTTAACAAGGATCAAAATTATGGACCGAACGCTTGTGCACCATTTGTGAACACCATCCCAAAGCAAACTTCATGAGTGGGCATGCAGGTAGTCAGCTAGTGTCATTTGACATAAAGGAAGAAATTGGTGGAAGGTAAAGTCTTGACCATAGTCGGTTCTGACCTATAGTCAGATGACCTCAACATCAATGGAAATTTCTAACCCTGACTTGTTGTGAAACTCAAATCACAACTTTCCTTGGGGACTATGCATGCTTGGGACTTTCGCATGACCACTACAGTTAAGTTTAGTATTTAAAATTTTAAAGTGATTCCCTTAGGAATTTTCATGTAGAGGTAGTGAATAAATACACTATGGATAGATTATCATCGGTGTGTTGATTTTAGAAATAATTTATTTTCTACTTTTTCGCCACATTACTTTCTAAATTTAATATAAAATTTTGTTACTTAACATAGAAATCTAAATATTTTATTTATACTTTTGAGAGTGAAAATAAATTATTTTTACCACAACTCATTCATATTGAGTTGTAATATTAATAATGAATTGAGCTAAAATAGTGAGAGTTCAATTAATGATGTTTTATAATGCTTTGGATTAATTAAAAACAACCAAATGTGTATATTCATTTCTATTTTTATTATCGCTAAAATTAATTTTTATTTAGAGGATAACTTTTTTTTATTTTATTAGTTTAAAATGGAAACATGTCAACTCCACATTAAGCACAGACAAAATCATACATGATTCTCATATTTGGCTATATCATGTGCTCTTAGTGCAATAAGATTTGATTTTAGATGTTATTAGGAGGACATTAAATGTACTGATATATATTTAAGGATATGTAGCTTAGGTGGACAAGACATAATTTCTATTATCATCATCGTCATAAGGAGATGTCCATATATACATAAGGTTTGATTTTGGATGTTATTAGGAGAACCCTTTTATCATATTCATGAGGTGACATGTAATCATATATGATTTTCTTATACTGATGAGAAGATGATGATGATGGTGGTGATAACCCTTCTATCTTACTCATGAGGTGACATGTACTTATATATTATTTGAAAAAGATGATGATGATGATGATGATGATGATGATGATGATGATTATGATGATGATGATGTTGATGATGATGATTATGATGATGACGATGACAATGATGATGATGACAACGACGATGACGATGACGACAATGATGATGATGATGATGATAATAATGATGACAACATTGAAGACATCAATGATGATGATGAAGAGGAGGTTGATAGTGGTGGCAATGACAATGACGATGAGCACTCTTCCATCAAACTCATGAGAACAACATGTACTCATATATATTTGATGATGATGATCGAAACATATTTATAAGACTTGAGTGAGTATTTTGATGATGACGATGACGATGACGACAATCATGGCAACAATAGTGGTAATGACAATGGTGATGAAAATATTGTCAGATGAGGATGCTGAATGATGATGACAATGATGACAATGACAGTGGTGGTGATAGTGGAAACAATGGATGATGATGATGATGTTGACGATGAATGATTATGATTACACTGATGCAACTATGGTCACTATTAGCATCAAAGTTTTTTTTATGTTGATAATGATGATAACGACAATGATTTTGGTGATGAAAATGATTGAAATGAGGACAAGAATGAGAACAAGGATGATGACGATGACGACTATGATGACCATGATGATGATGATGACAATAGGAAAATGATGAGGATGATGACGGTCATGACAATGATGATGATGATTTTAGATGTTATGAGGAGGACACTTCTATCATACTCATGATACTGATGAGGACCTTGATGACGATGATGATGACCATGGTCATGAAGATAATGATGAAGATTATGATAATGAGCATAGTGATTATGATCATGGTGACAATGAAAAATATGGAAATAATGATGGTGAGAAATTATTTGGTTTTTTATTTTATTTGTTTTTATCCTTGAAAACAATAAGAGAAGTCTTAAAGGATCATAATAGTTTTGAGTGAGAAAGTTAGGAAGGTTGGTATTGTAAAAAATATTTTAAAATCATGATCTTATTTAGTTATATGCGAGACATTTTAAAATAATTATTTTTCATCTTTTTCTCTAAAATATTGTGCCTTTGATTTTGAACCCCCCTAAAGTCACAAATGTTACATATTTTTTCAATCCATAGTGTTTCTTGAATTATTGAAAGCCCTCTTTCACTATCGAACTCATGAAAAATCATTCTTGTTTCTGCAATGTTGATTTTATTCTTAATGTTAATCAAAATAGAGAGAAATTTTTTATTTTCTATATTAGGGTTGATCACTTCCTTGTGGTATCTTAAATTCCTTTTATTCTCTAACTCTTCATGGAACAACAATTTATCTTTAAGCTTACATGCAATAATATTTTGAATATTACTTTTATTTTAAAAAATAACCTCTTCCTTTATTTCCTAATGATTTAGACAAGTCTTGACATATTTATTCCATACTTCTTTGATCCCTAAGTGCTTTCGGCTAGAGTTTGAAGCAATATGTGGAGCCTCTTATATTTTATTTTTATTTTTCTTGGTCTTGTACTTCAGGAACCTATTCATATCCATGCTCTCAAAGGGGTGAAATGGTTGCATCTATGAGAGATATAGGATAAGGCATGTTTCCTTTAATTTTGATATAGGTTATAAAATTATTTGCATTTCATCTACCTTTCTATATTATTATCTAGAGATATAACATCCCCAAAATTCACATCCATATAATATAATAAGATTAATGAGATTTATGGTTTTTCTATGCATTCATGAATATTTCAAAGTTAATATCTTTTGACAGGGTGCTCAAATTGCAACCAAACCAACAACATTGGATAGGGGCTTTTCAGGGGTTCTCTTTTATACATTATATGTTAAAAGAGTATTTTTTTTCTTATCTGACATTAAAAGTTTGATCTGATAGGAAATTAGTGGCCAGTAAGCTCTTTCATTTAATCAACATGGTTTTTCAACTTGTTAGTTTATTTTTATCTATAGTTTTTCATGTTCTTAAACATCTAGTGTTGTTTGGAGGCCTTAAACTATGCTTTTTTGCCATTAAAGGGCTTAGGCTCCCCATGTGGATTGATAAAAGTTGTACTTATCATTTAGATCTTGTAACAAGATATGATATGCTCCAAATAGAGTTGGTATGCAAAAAATGCATGCTTAGGAATTTCATGTATCGATTAACAACCTCGGGGCCTACAATGCTTTTGATGATTTCTCTCCTAGGGTTAGAGTCTTGTATTCATAGGTTTATTACATTATAGTAAAACACCATTATCAATCTCATATAATGAAATCTTGTGAGTGAGTGTTTCATTCGATATATTTTCCTAAATATTGTTACATTTAATCATAAATCTAGAGTACATAAACTTGTGAAATGTAGACAAATTATATGTAGAATTAAATCATTTATAGTATCGAGTAAACTTATCATATTTAAGAGAGTAAAAATACTAATTATATTTGGGAAATGAAAGAGATAGTTAGGTTGCAATTTTGATTTTGTTAGAGCTAATGTGACACCCCTGTTTCATTTCCCCAAAATTTGTGATTAAATACTTGTAATGTTTAGCTACCAAAATTTATATTATGTATTGAACTATATTATATGATGTATTTTATATTTTACTAATAAACATTCTAAAGATAAAGGGAGCACCCGATAGATCATGATGCCTCAGAGAGGGGGACAAACATGACTAGGGAGGAAAAAATTCAATGAGGTGGGGTAGGACAAATCCTAGCCTTACTTGAATAAATATCATTTTCCCTTGATTTGATTGTTGTTATTACCAAGAAGCTTATAGAAAATGAATGGGAAGACGAAGAGTCAAGGTCTGACTATACAAATAAGAAGGAAAAACCATCAAGGGTTCCTTCTTGGTTGTTATCTTCTCCCTATCTCTTCTCTCATACTCTCTCACTCATAAATTCAATTTGGGAAGAGGAATGGAAGTAGTGGTTAAGAGTTGTGAGTGAGAGCCTATGTGATAGAGATTGAGTTTTTTGGTGTATGGAAGACTGTGACCTTCATTTTTTGTGTTAAATTTGATTTGATTTGATTTTTCTAATCTCCATGTTTAGTTTTTCCCAAAAGGCATCAAGATTGAACTCGAAGCTGGAAAACTATGAGAAAGACTACAACACAGTTGAGCTTATGGTTGCATGGAGAATGGTTCAAGCCTCTTCAATTCCAGATAGAAAAATATTTCACTGAAGATAAATACCACTTATACATGATTATTTAATTTCTCTTTTCAACAAGTGTACATTTACATGAATTTGGTTGTAGTTGTTATACTATTTAGATGTATATTATTATATGTATTATATTGTGTAGCAACAATAGTTGAGGAAGAGGGCCTTCATAAATTATTCTTTAAAGAGGTCATGTTAGAATTTCTGCTATAACTTTTCTTTTGAGAGGTTCCAGAAGCTAAAAATTGGACCATAGTGAGGGAAAATATTGCTATACATCTCTCCCACTTTTTGGATTTTGTTGGAAAATTTTAGGAAATATGATTAGAGGAAGTTGGTCTTACTAAATGCATCTCTAAACACTATTGGCATTTCTACTGTAACATTCATTTTGAGAGGTTCTAGAAGTTGACGGTTGGACCATAGTGAGGGAAAATCCCACTAATAATCTAGTTCGAATTTTAAATTTTTGTTTGCAATATTTTTGGACAAATGGTTGGAGGAAGTTGAGCTTACTATATGATCTAAACATCATGCATCATACATATCACATTGAAATTACAACTATAAATTTTCTTCTAAGAGATTCCCATAGCTAAAACTTGGACAATAGTAAAGAAATTCCTATTGATCATCTTTTCCATCTTTCATATCATGGGTGATGATATTTTAGGAGATATGACCAGAAGAAGACGAGATTTCGAGATGATCCTAAAATCATGCATCAGATAGGTAATAATGGATATTCTTCTATAAATTTTCATCTCGCAGGTCTGAGATGCCAAAAATTGGACCACAATAAGTGGAGCTCTCACTAATCACCCGCTTCAATTTTCAAAACTTGGATGTCTATAATTTAGAATATATTCCATGAGGAAGATTTTATATTAGTTTGATTTTAGAGAGTTCAAGAAGAAATTCCCTAATGAATATGTTGTTTTGTCGATGGGGATAATATTTCAATATGCTAGCATTGTTTTATGATAGTAGTATTGCAGCTAATCTATGCCTATTTGTATGCAAAGAATTTTATGAAATGTGTTAAACTTCTTTTATTACAATTACCATACAATCTATTTAATAAAATAATCCAAAGATAGAAATCAAAAGTTGCATGATTGTGTGGTATATTTTAGTTAGTATGATACAAGTGGAATAAAAGAAATGTTTCATATTTGATTTCATACAAAATGTCTACAAGGAAATGACAAATTTAGTAGGGGTATCTTAAAAGTGGTAGTAGAGTTTATTGTACTAAAAAGAAACAATGTTTTTTGGGTACCCCATAATCTCTATAAGTCAGTGAGGAATTGGCTATGTGACAAGTGGTATCATAGTGTGGTTTAACACTAGGCCTAGATGGGATCAAGAATAGATGAAATGGGAGCTCTAATACTATGTCACAAAGTTGTATCAAAGCTAATGTTCAAGATTGAACCTAGATGGGGTTGAGTATAGGAAATAATTTAAGCTTTAAATTAAGATTTATGTATGCATGTGTACATATGTTAAATAATTTTGTTGTATATATGAATGCAATGATGTTACTTGAAGACTAATTTGAGTTTTATGTAGCAAGATAAACATGCAAGATGATATAGGCATATCGGAAAATGAGGTAAAGATAATAATAATTTTCAGCAGTGAAGAGAAAAATAAGGATAGTCGAGTTAAACTTTAGACACATGGACAAAAAACTAGTAATACATAAAGAAGTAAATCAAAGAGGAAGACTTTGAAATGTTGGGGCTACAAAATGGAACACTTGATTTATGACTACCCTTATAAGAAAAATGAGGGAAATGATATCTCTAGTGTCCAAGAGACTACCTCAATGAAAAAATAATACATTAGTGCATCAGAGGGTGGTACTTGTAACCACCCCTCCATAGTTTACCCAATATTATAGGATCTCCAGGGTAAATGTGAGCATAGTGCTACTACCACATGACCTGACCTCCAAGTTCCAGTAATGGAAGTGGGGCTTACAAATCGAAAAATTAAAGTCAACTGTCAAAGACTACAGACCACTTAGGAGCTTGCAAGCCACCCCAAGTAATCAATCCCTGAGCTGAAACCCTTTTTGACGTAGTTCACTCCCCAACCACACCCGTAATACTACATGCATGTGGTTGGGAGGCTATAACTCCACGCATAGGCCTGCTTCCATTTAGTTATAACCCAATTTCCCCATATTAGTGAATGTAGTTGCGATATCTATGCCATTTGTTTTGGCAATCCTATAGAACACTTCCCAGAACCTCTTGTAACTTTCCATAATCATGATTAAGGTGATAACAATGCCCAACATTCAAACTTGAAGCAATAACTTGGCCTAGACTTCCTAGTTCACATTATACATTTCGTCAAACATATGGTAAACATATAAGTTATAGTTCATGAATGCATATCTAATCTTAAATATTTAAACTTCATTTGAGAATCACCAAGAAGGTATAATTCCCTCTCAAGTAGCTACAACAATACTTCTTAGCCCGTGAATTCATTAAGCATTCAAATAATTATCAAATAATGAACAAGATTCATAGCTAGAGTACATCATAGAACCATGTTTATAACCAACATATAAAAAGAATATTAACCATGAAAAATCAAATTGTAAAATCCACATAACATCAAGTACAAGTGCTCATAGATAAAAATTCAAAAACATTTTATATTAACTTATGAAAAAGCATAGTCCCATGGGACAACTCAATTGGTCGAGTTCCCGTTGCTAAGTACCTTTCCAATTGGGAGGTCATGGGGTCAAATCTCCTTGATGCCCTTGGGGTTAGGCCCAAAAAATTAGGTTGGCGGGTAGATCCCTTTAGGTTGATATTCCCAGATCATTACCCATGGATGTAGCATCCAATCAATATCCATGAACTATAGATGAAAAAAAAACTTATGCAAAATCCAACCAAGTCAGGGCTTCGACATACCATCTGACCATAGATTGGGCTGAACCAAATATTTCTTTCATCCAATCACCCTCATAACATATTATAGCCATGAATGTGGGATCTCATGAGATAAACAAACGCATAATCAACTAGAGACTCCATGGGTTAAACCACCTACACCCTCAAGCTACTATGATCTCACCTAAACGGTCTTGAGATCATAAAACAAAACCAATATTGCAAGCCTCCGAATTTATTCACCATACCTTGAGGTATTTTCTTTTCTCCACCCACCTGTTGTGGGCTTCCTAAAGAAAACCATCTACACCCACAACCCTTGGGAATTTTCCTGAGACCACCTCACCTAGTTCCAAAAACTTTCGACAATCCAAAGCTCAACCAAGAATGAATCCCATCGCACCATGGCTATCTAGGAAATGGGAAGGAAAGGACCAAAACCATTGTCAAACTAGGAGAAACCCATGATAATGGAAACACATCAACCAAATAAAGAAATGCATCTACAATGCATTCACATCCCAATAATGAAATCACACAGGCCTCTTATTACCTACAAGATCTTCCTATTGAAGTTGTTGATCCAACCTTCTCCTTTCTTTTCTTCACTTGCCTTTGGTTGTCTTTCTCCTTCCTTTTCTTTACTTTGCTTGCTTGCTCTCTCCACTTGGAGCTCTCTCTCTTTCTCTCAAACTGATCCCAAGCCAAGACTGAGAAGAATCTAAGGAAAAAGCTGTGAATTGTTTCTCTGGTGCCTTTTTGTCATTGATTTCTCCTATTTTTTTCATTTTCCTTCTAATTTCCTTAGCATGGAAATTTGTGTCTCTTAAACTTCCTTTTCTCCTATTTTCCTTATTTCTCATAATTAAATGGCAACTATTTCCTCTTTACATTTGTTAATGCCTTTTCCAATTTCCATAGCCATTATTGAACATAAATTGATACCAACTAAAGTTTTTTCCCAACATTCAACTTGCAATACGTGTCCCATGACCTTGGTCTTATTTTACCTTTATTATCCTTTATTACACGAAACTTTAACGAGGGGATAATACAAGCCCCTCCACCTTAAGGGAATGCCATCCTTGGTGTTCTATGACACCTATGACCAAAAAATCACTTAAAACAAAATATACCACCTACTAAGCTTTATAACATAGATCTATGCAGTATTTTACAATGACATCCTATTGAAAAAGAAACATACCGCTTATTGGATCTTTATAACATAGCTCATTGCGATATTTACAACCATATATATATATCTATATATATATATATATATATATATATATATATCTATATATATATATATATATATATATATATAGATATATATATATATATATATATATATATATATAGATATAGATATAGATATAGATATATCAAAAACTCATTTTATTAAACTAGCAAATAATGAAGGATACAAAGCCCACATCTGATCATTCATCTCCCATGTATCTTTACCAGGCTCAAAGTTCTTCAAATTCACTTTAACTTGCTACACTTCTCTATTCCATAACATGATTTGTTTCCACTACAATATGCATTGAGGTTATTGCTAAAAATGTCCCTCAGGTTGCACCTACAACCCAAAACAATCAATCACATGATTAGCATCCTGCAAATATCTCCTAAGTAATAAAACATGGAAAACATCATGGAATTTCACTATTTGTGGCAGTGCAAGTCTGTAGGCTGCTAGTCCAATCCATTCAAGGATCTCGAAATCCTTGCAATATCGAGGTGCCAATTTGGCACATGATGCAATCCTCAAGGAGCTCCTCTTGGGCTTGATGCACAAGTACACATGCTCCCCAACCTAAAACTCCTTAAATTCTCTATGTTGATCCACATAGCTCTTCTTCCTATCATGTGTTGCCCTCAAAATCCTTTTGATAAGTTGTGTTTGTTGCTCCATCTCAGCCAACATGTCTAGTCCAATCAGTGCACTATTCACTAGATCTCTTCACTTAATATGTGAATTACAACTTCTCCCATAAAGATCCTCAAATGGGATCATCTTCAAGGATTCCTAATACGCATTATTATAATAAAAATATACCTATGGAATATGATCCTCCCACTTCCTCATCTAATGCATGACATACATCCTCAACATGTCATCAATAATCTTGTTACCCTCCCTATATATCCATTTATCTATGGATGATAAGCTCTACTAAAAGCCAACTCTGTCCCCAAGCCTTCAAACAACTCCTTCCAAAACTTGGAAATGAACTTGGCATGCCTATCTGATATGATCTTCTTGGGAACAACATGAAACATCATTATCTCTCTAACGAAGATCTCAGCTACCTCGCTAGCTAAATTAGTAGACTTCACTACAATGAAGTGAGCTACCTTACTCAACTTGTTAATGACAACCATTATGGAATCATCTTTTCAGGATGTCCTCAACAAAGTTGTAATGAAGGCCATGGAAGTGACCTCCCATTTCCATGCTAGAATCATAATAGACTCCAATAGATCAGTTGGATGCTTACACTTAGCCTTCATACGTTGATAGGCCAAACATCTAGCAACAAACTTAGCTACCTATTTCTTTAAGTTTGGCCAATGATTCAACTTCTTAACTTCTGTCAAAGTCTTTTGATATTGTGGGTGACCTGAACATGGCTTGACATGAAAATCCCTCAAAATACGATTCATGGGCCCATTGTCATCTAGCACATAAATCTTGTTCCTAAATCTAACCAAGCCATATTCTATGAGATGATTCTCCTCATCCCTATCAACTTTCCCCTATTTTTGTAACCTTGGCTTCAACTGTTGATACCTCTCCTCATGTTGCCCTGCATGTAAAATCCATTGCTGCAAATCTGTCACGTATGGAAAATCATGAGGAAAAATGCAATGTACCTTAAATTGTGCACCAAAAACTATATATTTTCTTTTATATATGCGTACCTAGTCAAATAATGACATGTTATTGTGGGTATACAGTAATGGGGGTATATCTTAGAAAAATATGCTATTAATTGTTTTCTTTGTCTTCTCAATATTTCTTATAGGTGATCCTTGATACTAATGGATATACAATCTTCACATTCAAACTTATACATTTTCATTGACCATTTTACCATAGAAGTAATTTATCATCATGGTCTCTTTTTAATGCTTATTGTAGGTAACATATATCTATACATAGGTGTTTAGAAAAATATAGCATTTAATAACACCCACATGACCCTCAATTTTCCATTGCACTATGTTTGGCCTTTATGTGTTAGGACTCCCTTTCATAAGGGATTATTTTAACCACTTCACGATAGCTTAACTTTTAACAAAATTATGATTCTTGCCCCCTCCCTTTCTTGTTTTCATGACTCATCTTGTAACTGCACATCACATGATCCTCCTTTGAAGTGTTATGAAAGAAAAATAAGGATTGAGTGGAGTTTATAATTGGATGAATATGGTTTAATAGAGTGATCAAACAAAGATCACAAACCCTTGCAAGACCAGACAAAATGACTACCCTCCCAAGCATCGTCCATTGTCATTGTTAGCTTATAACCCAGGATTTCCATAGCAGTCTAGGGATACTGTGCATAGTTTCTTCCCTAATGAAATTTTGTGTTTCAACCCACAATGAAAACCTTTAAAATGACATTTCCACATGTAATCTCCTAATTTTCCTTGAAATTTTCCCTAATACGATATTTCCAAGAATTAATCTATCTAGATTTGAATGGGGTATTTAGATATTTGTTCAACAATTCTCTTTGAGGTTTTAGTAGAAGTTATTTTGCAAACATCTGGCTAACTAGTCAATATTTTTTTAACAACTGCAAGTCCTTTTAGAGGTTAATGGAACCCTCTCACTTTTTTCCTGCACTATAATATAGTGCATAGGTAGCATTGTGTTTAGAGATTCTTTGCCTATAGATTCATAAGTGTAAATAGTCCCAAAGTTCAAACCATACCTCTCTAGTGCATATATTTTTCTAATTGTTATTGTTGATTTCTAATTATAAAAGAAGGTTTCCCTACTTATATTTACCTAGGGTCAATAATAATAAAATTACCCTAGGTTTCTTCAGTTGTAGACAATATGAGGCCTTTACCACTCTAAATTCCACACAATTTCCTTCATGAGACATTATGGTCATTGACCTTTGGTTTAGAATTGACCTTTTTTCCTTTTCTAGAACCAATATTCTTCACTATCATTGAACAAAGTCCCTCAAATAGACTGGCCAACTCTGAGTTTATTTTTCCAACATGACTAATAGACATTCAAGGTTTTTTTCACAAGTGCATTCAAAGTGGGTTTCTCCCTCTTTCCTTTTTCTATTCTCAATCTAATTTTGAGAATTTATTGTGGGGTTATTTCATTTCATTTTCCCATTATTTCTTCAAGGTTTAAATTTGGGTCCTTTGAGGGTTCCTAATTTAAGTTATTAAGGGTATTTGTGTGAATATGTCTACAGGGCACTGGAACTCTATCAACTTCAATTTGATTTGTTGTAGACATAGAAAAATACACTTGTTTCATGTGTGACAAATTTTTCTCCCCTGTGTAAAGGTTACAGATCTCTATTGGTTATAGGTGTAGAAGTACCCACAATGATATTATTACTTGGTAATACTCTATTATTTGTCAAGTTCTTATGTGTATACCATTTTATGGTATGTCATAAGAATCTTGTTGAGTTCATTTGGGCAATTCTGTGCAAGAATGAGCCCAATAAATTATTATCAGCTAATGTACCTAGTTTTTCCAAATTCTATATTTTAATTTAAGTTTCCTTGTCCTACTAATGGTTTTGGTTAAGAGTTTGACAAATATTATATTTAAGTACCTTATGTATGCTCTATTTTATTTTTCATTTTTTTTTCGTGAGGTTGACTATTCAAACTATTGTTTACCACTAGAATTGATAACCATCATGGTATGAGGAAAACCCCCAAGGTAAATCCCAAAATGTTCCTGGTCTTTTGAAGTGTGGCTCTATTGTTGAAATATAAATTGGAAACCCTAATCATCAAACCATTCTTTCTCTTGTATAAGTTTGAGCTTTGAACCTTATCCCCCAAACATTACCTTACTGCTTGTATGAATACCACTTACCTACCATGTAAAATTACCTCAAGCATTTCCTTTGCAGGATATTATATTAGCATATAGGTTTCTTCCAAATCTTCACAGACATGGCTATTCCATTTACAGCCCTTGTCTTAATTGTTTGGTATATTACTAGGATCATGAGTCAATGACTTCTATTTTTAGATCATTTGCAAGAGTCCTCTAATGCATATGTCAAATAATGTCATGGAATTTCAAAATACAATAAGATTCCTAGGATGAAGGGAAGAGGATATAACAAATCTTTGAAAAAAAGAATAAGCTTCATCTAGATTATTAGGTGTATTCCTTAGTCTTGAAAAAAAACTTATATTAAACTTATATTATAGTTATTGCATCTAGAGGCACTCTATGGCCTGGTCTAGGGGATATGTGTAGGCATAATAAAAGAAAGTATGTCACGATTTTTAAATTTTTGGGAAAAATATATAAGTAAATAAAAACAAAACAAAATTAAATGCCAGATTCTTATGTTTTAATTAATATTCATATTAAATATATGTAAATATAAAATGTAATGTAATGTGAAATGTAAAATTAAAAACTTAATGTAATGTAAAAAATGTAAAAATTTAATGTAATATGTAAGGCACAAAGCTACCATTTTTATCAAAAGAAATTGGTTTGTCTATAATGTAAACTTAACGTACTATTTTTTCTTTAATAGTTTATTTCTTTATATACTATTATTAGTATAATAATCAATAATATTGAATATTATCATTCCAATATATTACCATAATAATCATCTCCATTATAAGTATTATTATATTAGACCTTGCATATATTATTTATTACACAAAGTGGCAATTCTTAATCATTAATGGAGGGGGGAGAAAGAGGGAAAAATAAATAGATAGAGAGAATAGGAGAGGCATAGAGAGAGAGAAAGAGAGTTAGATGGAGGGGAGAGAGAGTAGGAGATAGTGATAGAGTTGGGTAGCGAGAGAGAGAGAGAGAATCAAAGAGTTGGAGGGCGCAGAGGGAGAGAGTGATGGGGGTGGAGAGAGAGAGGTGGGGGAGAGAGAAAGAAATAGGAAGGAATATAGAGAGGAGGGTAGAGGGATAAGGAGAGAGAGTTGGAGGGGGAGAGAGAGGGAGGAAGGCATAAGAGATAGATAAATATAGGGAGAGAGGAAAAGAGAGAGCGAAAGAAAAAGAGAGAGATGGAGAGGGGAGAGAGGGGGAAGAGAGAAGGATATAGTGATAGATGTGGAGGGAAGAGAGAGAGAGAGAGAGAGAGAGAGAGAGAGAGAGAGAGAGAGAGAGAGAGAGAGTGGAAGAATTGGAGGGAAGAGAGAGAGATTGATGGAGGTGGAGAGAGAGAGAGAGAGAGGGAGGTGGGAGGGAGAGAGAGAGAGGGAGGTGGGAGGGAGAGAGAGAGAGGGAGGTGGGACGGAGAGAGAGGGAGGAGGAGAGAGATATAGAGAGGGAGGGGGAGATAAATGGATTTGGAGGGGGAGAGTGGGGGAGGGAAGAACAAATACATAGAGAAAGAAGGGTGGAGAGAGAAAGGGAGTGACGAGGGAGAGATGGACAAAGAGTGAGGGAGGGAGGAGAGGAGGGAAGAAATATATATGGAGAGAAGAGACAGGGATATAAAAGGAAGAGAGAGAGGGAGACAAATATTGAGACATGAGAGATGGGGATAGATAGAAGGGGAGGGAGATATTTTTCGCTAGTTAAAAAAATAAAAATAAAAAATTGGTCAATATTTTAAAGTTAGTATTTTCTATATGTTTATGTAATGTTAATTAATATTTCAATGGACATCAAATAATTGTCACTATATATATATATATATATATATATATATATATATATATATATATATATATATATATATATATATATATATATATATATATATATATACATTTGAAAAAAAACACATTTTCGCTATATATAATGAAAAAAGTACACATTTTTATACCTTTTGTCAAAAATTACATGTCAAATATATGATTTTTATGGAAAATCCTAACAAAAAAAAATTTAAAAAATAAAATTTTATATGATTTTTATGTTAAAAAATAATGGTAATCACAGGTTTTTTAGAAAAAAAATGATTCACATAAAAGCTAAATTGAAAATCAGATAATACAAATATTGAACATATAACAACAATAATCAAATGCCCATTCTTCTCATAAAATCTCAAAGTCAAAACATTACAAGTAAAAGTAATGAAGGTCTCTCAAAATTGAGCTGGATTTGCAATCATAACTTAAATGTCATCAACAATATCATATAAGCCATGTTCATCATCTTCTTCAAGTTCATTAGTTTCTTCTTCCACAATATTTTCTCCTTGAGTTTCATCATTTTCCTCTTCTAATAGATCATTCATGTTTGAGGTTCCTTTGCCTTTTTTTCCACGCGTGATTCATTAAGATCTCCTTTCCTCAAACCAACTTCTTGCATTTCATCTGGAAGAAATTGAAGAGAATTAATTCTTTGTTGAATAAAATTGAATTGCAGTGGGTCTCTTTCAATCATAATGCAATTTCTTCCTCTTTGTAGGCAAGATGCTAGTGTTGTACCTTATCATCAAACACAAAAGAAATAAGTAAGTAAATTAGTATAAACACATAAAAACAAAAAAAAAATATTAAAATTCAATTTTATATAATAAAACTTACCTGAACTTGAAAATAAATCCAAAACCCAATCTCCTTCATTTGAACATAAATCTTTAAGAAAGTTAATCACTGTTTGCGGTTTTTTATAAATGTTAACTATCTCTCCTTTTGCATCTTTATCCTCATATGTTAATTTATTTATGACAACATCACGAACCAGTACTTCGCTATGACTCTTTCCATCTACTTGGTTCAGAAGAATATACTTATAACTATCATCTTTTGTCCAACATTCAACATGGATGAACTCACAATAACTTGTAATTAGATAATCTATGGAAGAAATAAGATTTGATTTTTTCCTATAACATGACATAGTAAAATTTCAATTAACTTGTACATAAAAGAAAAATAGCAGTAGTCAAACATACAATTTCAATGTCTTTCCATGTAAGTTGCATCGAGTTTGATTTTCCCTTAAAGCTTATTAATAACATTGCAAATTGTGTGTCTAAATGAAATATCACAAATCTCCAAAGTGGTGATGTTGTGACTTCTTGAAATCCCATAACCACTTTATTAAAATCTTGATAAGTGAAAGGTTCATTATCATATTCAATGTCTAGGAAATTGAAACCATGAGGAATGTTTGCAATAACCAGAACATATTCCCTTTTAGGTATGACTTCACAATTTCCTTGTATTATTTGATATTGGATAGTGTCCAGCCCATTCCAAATGAAATGAGTAAGAGTAAGATCAAGTTCAACATTCCTAAGATGTTTCTTTCTGATCTTCTCCAACTTAATTTTTTCAATGAATCTTTTGAAAGTATTTGGTACTCCCTTTGCATCCTTCTTCGACATCTTTAATGAAATAAACAAATATAAGTATAAGTAATAAAATAAAATAAAAATTACATATGAATAAAATGAAGGTAAAAATCAACATACCTTTTTGAACGCAAGATAAAAATCTTTAAGTGTTGTTTTAGAACTTGATTCTGGGTAGTTGAGTGCAACATAATTCCAACTCTCTTCATTCAACATTCTAACCATATGTTCTTTTATTTTCATATAAATATTTTGACTGAATAAATAAAGTAAAAATTGTTAATATAGTGATATGTATAACAAATAATACCAACAACAATATGTTATATTTAAAAGAAAATTATAATCTAAGAAAAAGTAAAAATAATTCAACAAACTTACTTTTGAAATTCTGAGCACATTTCCTCCAATGACAATTCACCTAACTTCACACGACATAATATTGATTTGACTAGTTTTTCATCCTTCACTCCTTGCAATGTTCTCCAAGGTGTGATAGTCATATCATCTAGAAGTTGCTTCATTTCAGGACCTATCTTACTGTTGGTACATATTATGGGTTTAGACTTTTTAACCTTCTGATTTTTTATGGCAATATTCTCCCACATGTCGAAAATGTCATCAATCAATTCCCATATCTCCCATGTTGTAAATGCCACCTAGAAAATGTTATCCATGCTTCTGAATATTTCTGAATTTACTTTGCCATCTTTTGATTTGATTTTATCGTTAATTTGATAACTTGTTTCCATACAACATTCCTTTTGAAAGCTTAAACTGACTTTTGTCTTATCCCCACCACATTTTTCTACAAATTCATTATGAATAAATCTGACCCTTTAGATGAAAGTCATAGAAATTCTATACTCATTATCTACATTATAATCTCATGCCAATAACTTTTCCTTTGTTTATGTTAAACCAACATAAATGGTGCATTTCAGTGTTTCAAAAAGATAGTTTCCGGGATATTCCTCAATTAATTTTCTTTTGGCCTCTGTTGAATGGTTCCCTCTAATTACATAATATCTGCACTCAAAATAGTGTGTCCTATCAAATGCCTCCTTGTTGGGAACTTGATTTGAATCAACAAGAACCACATGTGCATATGGATTGTACTTAAACAATGTTGTCAAATTATGGACATGTAGGTGATGTGCCTTTTTAATTTGATATTGAGATTGTCCTTCATATAGCCTATAGATATGGGTGACATTAAGCTCAAATATTTTTCCACCATTAATTAATTTATTCTTCCTCAAGTGATTTTGAATGGCATTTTGTTTTGTTTCCATAATGCCGTCCTCTAAATCAGCACCCAGTGTTATGATTTTTTTGCTGCCTTTAGAACTTTCACTTTGTTCTTCACTGTTGCTTATGATTTTAATAGATTCACCAATTTTTTATTTCTTCTTCTTCCTAATTAACGTATCTTCTTCTATATAAAAAATATCGTCATCATCAAGTGGAAGAGAGACATCCATGGACATTTTTCTTTTTGGTGTTTTATTTCTTTTCTCCTTTTCAACAACAGTTCTAACCTCCTCCTCACTAATGGTAACATATGTTAGAGCTTCAGCTTCAACT
This sequence comes from Pinus tabuliformis, assembly GCA_031772625.1. Taxonomy (NCBI): domain Eukaryota; kingdom Viridiplantae; phylum Streptophyta; class Pinopsida; order Pinales; family Pinaceae; genus Pinus; species Pinus tabuliformis. The sequence goes on along the minus strand of CM062815.1, from coordinate 654,194,975 downwards.
GCAACTACCACATATTCAAAAGACACATGTTTACCTTTTTTAGATTGACCCACTATATCAATTCTTTGTTGATTCCCTATATGTACCATTGTAGTGTCATGGAATGTTGATCTTTGCTTCATTCTCTTTTCTTGTTTTATCTCTGTATGGAAACTGTTGATCACATTCATAATATTTGGTTCTACATAATAAATACCCTCCAACATCGTTGAAATACTCTTAGAAAAATCCTATCAAAGAAAACGCAATATTTCAATGATCAATCATTTATAAAAAATTTAATATCCTTACAATATTACATAACACACATATATAAATAAGAATACTTACAATGTTATTTGAAATGTTGGATGAGATTTCTTCACACAATGGTGTAGATTCTTCATCTATGTCATACTTGACCTTTGAGAGATAATATCTAACCTTTTCATCTGACTTAGGCAATTTTGCAAGAAAATAAACAATGTTTGAATTTAGCACCAAACATATGTCTCGTACTCTGACTATCAACTCATACGATTCACCCATATAAATCATACCACATTATAAAAAGAGACATGCACTATCATCAAATTTAACATGCCATGTAAAATTTGTTTACTTTATTTATAGTGAATGCATCCATTCATAAATAATATTTGGTGTTCTTGATTGGCTAGTTGGTTGAGTTTTACATCGTTTCTCAGTTCAGGTATGCTCAACAATAATCATAGCATGTCCACCTACAACTTTAGATGATGGAATTGTTGTCCTTATTCTAGACATATTCACGGAGACCTTCCTTGATGCCATCTTCCTGAATATATATATATATATATATATTAGTTAATTAAAAATCCATATATATTATTTATAAAATAAAAAAATACAAATTTGCACTATAATTGGTATTTAAATATAAAAATAAGTTTAATTATATGTAACTTTTAAAAATTGTTATAAAATTATATACAAATTTGTAAAAAAAGTTATTATATACAAATTATTAAAATCAATAAATTATATATATAATTATATATATATAAAAAAATTATATATAAAGGGACACCCCCCACCTGCCTGGCCATCGACCAAAGTGGCATCCCCTGCCTACTTGGCACCTTGGCCACCGCAGCGCCCCCCGCCCAACCAGGTCCCCAACGAGCAACCAAAGGGCCGTAGGCCAATTCTCGGAATCAACCTATGCCCATTTGGCCACTCGCTGGGGGCATGGGGAGGCACACAACACCACTACGTGCCTGGGCCCCCAGTTAGTGGGGAAAGGGCTACAGGCCAATTCAAGGGGATAAACATAGCCCCACCCTGCCCCCTTTGGCTGTTGGTTGGGGGCCCAGGCTGGTAGGGGAGGCAGGGGGTCTGCACGTAGCCCTGCCCCACCCTCCTAAGCCCCCATCTAGTGGCCAAAGGGTCGTTGGCCTAGGGCTCGAGCAAGCGGGATGGGGGGGCGGGGAGGTGCTGCTTACAACCCCCCTCGCCCACCCAAGCTTCCAACGAGTGGCGAAAGGGTTGCAAGCCGATTCCTGAAATTGACCTGTAGCCCTCTAGCTATTCACTGGTGGCCCGGGTAAGGGGGTGGGGCTGCATGCAACATCCACCTTCCCGTTCGGGCACCCAGGTAGTGGCCAAATGTCCAGGGAAATAATTTTTTTCCTAATATTTAATTAAAAAAAAAAACTTTATCTAAAAAAAAAAAAAAAAAACTCTAATTAATTCTTTTTAAATTAAATTTAAATAAAAAACATTAATATTTTTCAAAACATATATTTGAATTTAACAGGGAATTCTTATAGATCGAATTGGAAGAGGAGAAAAAATGCATAGAACTAGGGTTTGCAGCAGGATTCCAGTGTTGGGCATCATGGAGGGGCAAGAAGGGGGGAGTTCCACTACCTCCTACAGTCATGTAGTCTCAATCTGCTTCAAGAAACCCATGGAAGTGAAAACTGGGTGTACAGAAAGAGGAAAACAGGAAAAAAATAGAGCACATAGGTAGGCAGAAGCACAGGATGAAGTCAGAAGAGAGAAGCGTATAGGAGTAGACAGTGAGAAAGTTGACCCCAGAATTTGGACAGGACCATGTAAACCTAAGTCATCCATCACACCCCGAGTGGTGTTAAGTGATCCAACGCTACAGGTGCATAGGGAGCACATGGCGACTTATGCAGTGATATGCAAATTCATGGGGTTATGGCCAACGAAAAAGGATCTACACACATGGATAAAGAACCATTGGAAACCTAAGGGAGAAATAGATCTGCACCTTGGATCCAAGGGTTTCTTCACAGTTGTGTTTATAAACCTAGAGGATAAAGACACTGTGTTTGGAGGAGGAACTTACTTCTATGCGGCTACAGGCCTCTATATGCGTTCATGGGTGATGAACTTTGTCTCGGAACGAGAAACATTTACATCGTTGCCAGTATGGATAAGACTATATTCCTTACCTCTAGATTATTGGCTATTAGAATCATTAAAAGCCATAGGTAACAAACTAGGGAATTTTTTTAAAATATTAGAGGCCACACTGCGTGGAAAATATACCTCCTTTGCCAGAATATGCATGGAAATGGAGTTTTCTGGGGCTTTGCCGGATGAAATAATTCTAGAAGTATATGATGAATAATGGGTGCAGACGGTGGCCTATGAGCATGTACCCTTCAGATGTTGCAAATGCCATGAACATGGGAACCTCTTCAGAGATTGCCCTTTAAATAAAATGGAGAGCAGTATCAAAGAAACCTCAAGTAAAGAGATTGAAAGCTTTACCAAAGTGGGAGGCAGAGGAAAAGGAGGGAGAAATAAACAAAAAAAATCTATGAGGAAAAGAAACCTAGTCATAATAGGTTCAAGATATTAGAAGAAGAGGGGGATGAAAGAGTGAATCAAGTAATAAAGGACAATCCTGTAGAGAAGGAAAAGGATGACAACATGGAGGATAGACCTGATAAAAGCCAACAAAAGGAGGATCAGCCCAACACTATGCAACTTGATAGGGACCAAGAGATGACCCCAAGTGAAGTGGGAACTGAAGATCATGAACTGCAAGACATACTAGAAAGGGAGCATCTCGATCTAGAAAAGTTCCTGGAGGAAGGAACCACCAAAGGAATGGATTCGCTACCTCAAGATGAATTTAACAGAGTACAACAACTCTTCCTCTAGAGAACTTAGGAAAAGGGTTCTGGGGTCAAAAGAAACCATGATAGTTAGGATAATGGAGGGGTTAAAACTATGGAGGCAACAGTGGGACAAGCTCCCAAGAACCCAGGAAGGAAAAGAGGAAGAAAAAAATAGAATGAGCTACTGATAGAATGTGGAAAACTCATGATCAACTCAGGTAAGATGAAAGACCTAACTAGTTACTCATTTACAAATCTTTCTTAATGAAGCTTACAACATGGAATATTAGGGGTCTAGGAAGTAAAAGAAAACAATGAGATCTTAGTAATAGAATGAAAGAAGAAAAACTAGATATGGTATTTATCTAGGAAACAAAATGTTCTATAGAAAAACTAAGAGAGATACATAGCAAATGGCTTATTAAGTATGAATATCTAGAAGTTAAAGCAGACAACATAGCAAGAGGAATTCTCACACTTTGGAACCCTCAGAAACTTGGAATCCTAGATGCTGAAGCATCCAGGAGCTACCTATCAGTGGTCATCCAACCTTTGGGGGACAAGGAATTTTATCTGATCACAAATGTCTATGGTCCACAAAAGATTGAAGACAAATTCAGGCTTCTAACCTCACTAGAGGAACTAAGAGAGAGACATCTAGGCATCCCCTAAATTCTAGGAGGGGACTTTAATATGATTAGATCTCTCTCGGGAAAAAATAGTGGGACTAGATCTCTAGGCAGAGATTCCATAACATTTTAGAACTTCATAACCAACATGAGGCTAGTAGATACAGAAACCAATAATGGTATCTTCACCTAGAATAATAAAAGGGGAGGGGCTTCTCAAGTGGCCTCTAAACTAGATAGATTCATTATCTTTGAGGACCTTATCCTCTTAGGCCTTGACTTGTCAGCTATGATCCTCCCTTTTGGAGGCTCGGATCACTGGCCTATTCAATTAGAAGCATCCTTTATAGGAACTCCAAGAAACAGACCTTTCAGGTTTGAAAACATTTGGCTTACCCATCCTGACTTCAACAACAATATTGAAAAATGGTGGATAGAATATTTGAATGCTCAAGGTACTAAAATGTTCCTTCTGCAACAGAGACTGAAACACATCAAACTCAGGCTTAAAGATTGGAATAAGAATGAGTTTGGCAATATCTTCGAAGCCAAAAAAGTAGTTGAGGGGAAGCTACAGGAAATTAACCAGGAGCTCATCTCAAAGGGATTCACCAAGGAAGGTAAGAAACAAGCTGACTCGCTTCAACAAGATTGGGAAGGCTTATGTAAGCAAGAGGAAATCTTCTGGAAACAGAAATTGAGGGTACAATGGTTAAAGGAAGGAGAAAGGAATACAAGGTTTTTTCACAAGTCTACCATGGATCATAGGTCTCATAACAGGATTTTAAAACTGAAAGATACACAAGGAAAATAGATCAATACCCACAAAGAAATAGAATTTGCTCTCGTTCAACATTTCTGAGGCATAACAGAGGAGCCTCTCATAGACAGATCACAATTCATCAATGACTTCACTAAGTATATTCCTAAGCTTATGACGGGAGAAGACAATTATAATCTTAACAGGCCTGTGAATGAAGAGGAGATTAGTGAAGTCATCAAAGAGATGCAAAATGGGAAAGCTCCAAGCCCAGATGGTTTCAATGTTGACTTCTTCAAAGCATGTTGGAACATAGTCAAGCAAGATATCCTGGAGGTGGTGGAGGACTCAAGGAAAAAAAATTGTTCTGAAGGCGCCCAACACCTCTTTCATATCCTTGATTCCAAAGCAGGAAAATGCAATGACACCAGATAGATTTAGATCCATAGCATTATGCAATGTGGTGTAAAAAATTATTTCCAAAATAATTGCAAACAGGCTTAATCCCCTTCTTCCAACTCTAGTGTCTACAGAGAAAACTCGATATGTGGAAGGTAGGCAAATTCTAAACAATATCATTCAAGCTCACGAGGTGGTCCTCTCAATTAAGAGCAATAAGCAGGTAGGTATGATCATACAACTTGATCTAGAAAAGGCTTATGATAAGCTAAGTTGGGCATACATCAGGGAAGTACTAAAATCATATGGCTTTGACAATAACTAGCTAAGATGGGTAATGGCCCTTGTTACCACCTCAAGATTTTCAATATTGCTAAATGGCTTACCATCCAAAACCTTTAAGCCTTCAAGAGGGCTCAGACAAGGAGATCCACTCTCACCCTTCCTCTTTATTCTCATGACGGAAGGGCTAGGCAATGCAATCAAAGTTGCCAAAGTAGAAGGCAAAATTCAGGGTCTTAAACTCACCCTGAATGGGGATGCTTTGACTCATCAACAATTTGTGGATGACACCATGCTGCAGGGTACACCTACAGTCAAAGAAGCTCATGCCTTCAAACAAATCCTGAAAGACTTTGCTATGGCTGCGGGTACTAAGGTAAGCCTTACCAAATCAAATATTTTCTTTTTTAATACTGATATTGCTATTCAGAGAAACCTCACTAGAATTCTAGGTTTTCAAAGAGACCTGCTACCCTCCAAATATTTGGGAGTTCCTCTAACAGACAAACCTCTAAGCAAGATAGTTTGGGAGCCTATTATTAATAGACTCCAAGACAGAATCCGAAAATGGACAAAGAGGTCTTTGAATTTGGCAGAAAGACTAGTGCTTACAAAATCCATCCTACAAACTATTCCAATCTTCATGTTTTCAGCACTTACAACTCCTAAAGGAGTTATGGAACACATTAGAAATATCCAAAGAGATTTTATTGGGGGCAAAGGGGAAGAGAAAAAGAAATGGGCTTTGGTAACCTGGGAAAAGATCTGTAAACCTAAGATGCATGGAGGTTTGGGACTTGATGACCCTAAAACCCTAAACAAAGTTTTGGGGGAAAAACTATGGTGAAGATGGCTAAAGGAATCAGCTGCCCCTTGGACCAAGGTATGGAAATAGAAATATGCAAACAATTGGTAAGAAAGGGAGCACATTAGAATTTCTAGGATCATCAAAGGCTGCCATCTTTGGAACAAAGCTTCGGAGAATAGAGTTATTGTTCAAAAACACAATTTCTGGGAAATCAGAGATGGAAACCTTGCTTGGTTTTGGGAAGATAATTGGCAACAGGAACCAAAACTGTTGAGAGAAGATTTTGACAATCTTAAGAAGGATACTGATGACAAAGGGTTACATAGGGTAAATGACTTCTGGGATCAGGATAGAAGCGAGGGAAAATGGAGAGTATGGAAGAACCTAATTTATAGTGAGTACTCTCCATTGAAGGCCTAGGCAGAAGCTCTCACAGTCATCTTGGAACAGAGAAAGATTCTGAAATCAACATCTTCAGACCAACTGAGATGGGGAAAAAACAATGAAGGTAACTTTAACCTTAAAGAGGCCAAGCGAATAGCCCTTGGGCTTGACTTTCCAAACCTTGACACGGTATGGAAGGACCTATGGCAGAACCAAAACTGGATGAAAATCAAACTGTTCATGTGGTTGGTGCAACATAAAAAATTCTAACTTGGGAAAACCTTTGGAAGGGAGGTGTAATTGCTCCATCATGATGCCAGCTTTGCAAATTACAAGAAGAAACTATGGAACACCTAGTCAACCTCTGCTCATTCACCTCCACCTAGTGGAATTGGGTGGCTTCAATTTTTAGACATTCTGACAAGGACATTGGCAGCATCAACAACACTTTGAGGAATTGGAGGAGAAATTTCTCTGCATATGAAATAATCAACAAAGCTTGGGTGTTGGTTCTAGGCTTTATAATTTGGGATGTCTAGAAAGAACACAACAATAGAATCTTCAAGAGCATGATGGTTCATCCTAGAGCATTATGGCTTAGATTATAAGACAGCTCAAAGAGACTGTAGGAATCCTTATAAAAAACCCCCTGAGAACCAACCTCAAGATCAGGATGTGCAGATACTTCTGCATTTGGGTGTTTAGGGGCTCTTCCCCCAGGGAATAATCAAGACTGTAAGTCATATGACAACTAATAAGGACTTCTGGCAACCTCCCCCCCATGGTTTTATGAAATGAAAAATATATGGGGCCTCAAAAGGAAACCCTGGCATTGCTGGTTATGGAGGAGTAATAAGAGATGAAAAGGGTTTAATAAAAGCCATATTTCATAGTCATTTGGGTAAAGCCACTAATAATATGGCAAAGCTCATGGCCCTTGAGCAATGCCTTGAAATATTAAGGGACTCAAATTTACATAATACCTTAATTGAAGCTGATTCTGAATTGATAATCAATTCAGTCAAGAAAATATACAATAGCTCAGCACCAGACAAAGTATTGAAACACTAGAGGTTACTGCAAGTCTATCAAATTATTCAATCCCACCTGTGCACCATGAAAACCCTTAGTTTCATTCATGTGCGAAGAACAACCAACAGGTTAGCAGATATTATGGCTAATGAAGGTGTACTCTGTTCCAAAAGCAATAAAAGATATGACTGGATAGAGACTCCATGAGGGCGATTGTGGGAAGACTATCATAAACATGCAACCTTAGACAGGGAGTTCTATCAGAGTAGAGGAAATAAGCAGGATGAAGTATGATAAAAATAGATGACTTTTGGTCGACACGGGGAAGAAGCATGAGCAGGATGTTAAGGGCCAATCTAAATTTTTACTCTAGTTATCGAGGGGGCAGGGGAAATGGACCTGGAAAACTATATTCCTAAGTTTTTTAGGCGGGAAACTAAATACAAGATAAGGCTTCGAATGTATTAGAAATACATTAAATGTTGCCTTTTAACTTTTTGTGCCAAGCGCTTCATTAAAGAGTGGGCAAGTCAACAAAATCATAGAAATCCAATGTATTTCGCGTGGCAAACAGCTAGACGGTTAACCTTCCAAATGGACCTGAAATGCAATTAGGCGGTGTCTTTATCAGGCTTTGGGTCTGAAGGTGCAGTTAAGTTCCATGCATGTTGTACAGTCCTTCCGAGATCGCCTGCATCTGGTGTATTTCGGGTGGTTAAACTGCCCAGAGGTTATCTCCCCAATCGGACCCGAAATGGTTTCTAAAGGTGGTTCACTCTTCTTTTCGGGTCCGTGTTAGTTGTTAAAGTGTGAGCATGACGGTAACCCGAAATAACATCTTGACCAATAGATCTTCGGGGCATGATCGAACGGTCTTGTAGATCGCTGGTTCTACGGTGGTAACGTGGAAAGGTTGTATGGGCCCTAGTCTCGGTTTGTGGGCCCACAGACCAATTACAAAGGCTTTGTGGGGCTTGGCATTTGTTTGGGCAACTGCTCCTCAATATGTATATTATGTAACTTTTTCTTATAAATGGAATAGAAGGACCTATGCTTACTTTAGCATATATATATATATATATATATATATATAATTTTAAAAAAATCAATTTAAAAAAAAAAATATAAAATTAAATAAAATTAAATAAAAATAAAAAAATAAAAAATAAAAAATAACAAATATATAGCAAAAACAATATATAGATTTTTTTTTTCTAATTTTTGTTTTTTCATGCAAGAATTTTAGTGGTCCCGAAAATAAAAATAAATAAAAAAATTGGAAAAAGTAACACACATTTTTCATTTTAAAAGCCTAAAAATTAAAAAAATTCTTAATTTTTCTCCTAAAAACCTCCTCTTCTTTTTTTTCTTCATTTTCTTTGCTATAGAAATATTAAAAAAGAAAAAAAGTTATGTGGTTTTTCTTGTAAAACAACAAAATTTCCCCAAATTCCTCTTTAAATAGTCAAAATAGAAAGAAAACTAACCTTTAAAATGCGTAAAACTCTCGTTGAATGTGTTATCGATGACAATGCAGCTCCTCCGCAAAATCGCTCCAAACTTTTTAACAAGACCTAGAAGACTTGATGTGATGTGATGAATAGAAACAATGAATGTTATTTTATAGCGATGATTGTGGGATTGCTTTAGCATTTCTTGAATGTGGGATTAAAATTAAAATAATAAAAAATATATATATATATATATAGTTAATATTATAGCTTTAGGTTAGTTTTCATTCATTGTGGGATAAAAATAAAATATTAATTATAAAAATTAATTTAGTTACATAGTCAATGTTAAATAATTTAAATAGAAAAAATATTTTAATTTTGAAGAAATGCATTAAATGAAAATTTATGTCAATATTTTGAATAGAAACTAGGGTGAAATTTTTCAAGACCAAAAGTTTAGTAATATGTTTCAAGTAAATTATAGATGAAAATTTTGGAGTGAAATATTTCAAAAAAAAACAAATTGTAGGGAAATTTTTCAACAAAAGCTTTTGGGGGTGATCTTTGGAGCGAAAATTTTCGGGAAGAAAAGTTGGGGGAAAACTTTAGAGGGAAATTTTCAATCTCTAAGTTATAAATTGCCATTGGGAGAGAGTGTGTTTGTACCATTCGACTTCTTTTGGTTGAAGGTCACGGATTCTTCCAGTAGTGAAGTTTTTTTTTCTTTAGCATCGACATCTTCGTCATGCAACAAATCTATTCATTTTGATGAATGTAACAGGAATTATTTCACTATGAATAGAGAGACAAATTTTCCACTTGGTCTTAATCCAAAGGATGGTGAGAGCAACATTGATGAAGGGTAGCAAAAAGAATTTCCCGTGAATAGAGTCAATTTTTCCACTTCCTCCTAATCCTAAAGATGATGAGAGAACCACTGATGAACGGGGGGGATGAATAATTTCCAGAGTCAAAGTTTTCACATAGTCCTAATCCTAAGGATTATGAAAGCACCATTGATGAATGGGGGGATGAAGAATTTCCAGAGTCAAAGTTTCCACATAGTCCTAATGCTAAGGATTATGAGAGCACCATTAATGAAGGAGGGGATGAATAATTTGCAAAGTCAAAGTTTCCACATAATCCTAATCCTAAGGATTATGAAAGAACCATTAATGAAGTGGGGGATGAAGAATTCACAGAGTCAAAGTTTCCACGTATTCCTAATCCTAAGGATTATGAGAGCACCAGTATTGAAGGGGGGGATGAAGAATTCACGAAGTCAAAGTTTCCACGTATTCCTAATCCTAAGGATTATGAGAGCACCACTGATGAATGGGGGGGATAAATAATTTCCAGGGTCAAATTTTCCACAAGTCTTAATCCTAAGGATTATGAGAGCACCACTGGTAAAGGGGGGGATGAAGAATTTCAAAAGTCAAATTTTCTACATAGCCCTAGACCTAAGGATTATGAGAGTACCATTGAGGAAGGCGAGGGCAAGAATTAACAATTTCCAGTAAATAGAGATTCAAAGTTTCCACTTAGTCCTAATCCTAAGGATCATGAGAGCACCACTAACGAAGGGGAGGATGAAAAATTTCCATTAAATATAAATTCAAAGTTTCCACTTATTCCTAATCCCAAGGATTATGAGACCACCACTGATGAAGGGGAAGATGAAGAATTTCTTGCAAATGATAATTTGGCTAGGAATAAAGATTCATATTATCCACTTAGTCATAATCCTAAAGATTATGCGAGCACTAGTGATGAAGGGGAGGATGAAAAGTTTCTTTCAAATGATAATTTTAGAGACACGGATGTGAATAATGCATTTTCTCTAAGTGAGTGTTTCAAAGGTAGTCATGGTGATGACGAATTGAATCCTCCAAGGAAGGTTTTCAAAAGCAGGGATGAAGATGGGGAAAAATTTCATCTGAATCAGGATTTCAAAAGCAAAGATGTTGGTAGTCAAGAATTTTCTTCATGTGAGGATGGTAATGAATATTTTCCAACCAATGATGGTAATGAATTTTCTAACTATGTTCAGAATGATCATAGTCAATATAATATTCCTCCTAATGATGATGAAAATGCTTCTGCAAAGAATAATGAAATGAGGGAGACATTGCAAGAAAATATTATATCTATGAGTACGAGTAGATATTTTCATATCAATCCAAAATATTTCATTTATACAAGGGTTAGGACAAAATATCTCACAAGTAGAATTTCTATCCATGATATTATTTCAAGTGACTATTGTCGAAAGGATTGCTTGAAACATATGGATTTCAAGTTTTCCATGGAGCAAAGGAAGAAATATTTGTCAATGAATAAAAGCATGCAAAATCAATTTTTAGTGAGTTGCATGCAATCTACAATAGAAGGTTATGATTATCATATTGGGAATGTATTGATCTATAGAAAGACTTTCAAAATGTTGCATTCAATTGATCATTTTTGTTTGTCAAGAATCCAAGAAAGAGTGGAAAAAGATCCTACATATTAGCCAGAAGTACGTTATAAAAGAGAGGTTGAACCATCAACAATTATTGCAATGTCATGGATGAAAGACTTCTTCTCAAAGCATGGAGAGTATATTCCAAATAAAGACACAATACATATTCCAGATAATTTCTCAGGACGAGAAATCTACAACTTATGCAGTGAATATGCAGAAGGTGTTGAAGGACATGGTAATTTTATTACATATTCATATTTTACAAGGATTTGTAAGAATGAATTCAACAATGTTCATATTCCTAAGAAGATAAGGATGGGGGTTTGCAGTACATGTGCTTATCTTGAATAAAAAAAGGGATAAATGTCAAGGGGCAAAAAGAGGTATGCATTCATAACATTATTTTTAAAAATTGGATAGTTATCAACTATGAAAATATATTTATTAATAGATTTCTTTATTTTATGTGCAAATTCCATTGTCAAAGTGCTTGAAGAGCATGACAATCAACAAAAAAAAAAAAAAAAAGGAAACGTGAAAGACAAAAATTGTATAACCATACAAAAAGTGTTATGATAATCCAAATAAATATTTGGGTTTTATAATTGATGGTATGGACCAAAATAAAACACTTCTTCCACATTTTGTTCACACACCAAAAAATTTATAGGAAGAAAATTTTATTCAGTTTCACTTGGTTGGTTGTATGGTCCTTAATGGGAAGATGTTACCAAGGGTTTACTTCACATCTCAAAATATTCATAATGATGCAAATCTTACCATAAATACAATCCATAATGTGCTTTTTCATTGGTCTGGTATTCTTCTTGAAGTTTTGTATCTACAATTGGACAACACAAGCTATGAAAACAAAAATCAAGTTCTTTTTGGATATCTAATCATGCTTGTTCAATTGGGAATTTTTAAAAAGATAAAGGTTGGCTTCCTTCTTATTGGGCACACTCATGACCATATTGATTAGATGTTTAGTAATTTTTCTGTAACATTGAGGAGGAATAATTTTGCAAGCATGCCATCATTAATTGAATGTATTAAGAAATCATACATTCGAGAGCCTGCTTTTCATGTGGTGTAAAAAACTATTGACATGTGAAGATTTATTCTAGGATCGCATGGTGAGGAGAAATGCATTGAACAATTTAATGACATTAGCTTCCAGCATCAATTTCGTATCAAAAAAATTGATGGCAAAACACTTATATGGGGCAATAAGTATTCAACTATTGTAGAATGGGGGCTATCATCACGTTTAGCATTTTTGAGTTCATTCTAGATCATCCAATATTTGCAACAAAGATAATATTATTACAACTAGTTGCTAAACTCCATAATGCACAAAGGAATAAGAGAGAGATAAATTATTCTAAATGCCTGGAAGAAATAAAAAGATGTATTAGAGATACATATGAGTACTTTGATGTTTCTGATTTAGTTTGGTGGGAGTCTTTTTTCAATGATCCAAAGTGATGTCATTTCAATATCTGGAAATGAATATAAACTTTTGAAGACTCCATTTATTTCGCCTGAAAATATGCCAAATGAATAGGAGGAAGGACACATTGTTGAACAACAACCATCTCAAGGCATTATTAATTCTCAACAGGAAGACGAAAGAGAAATATATATTGGTTCTAGAAGACCGTGTGCACAACGTGAAGCCATGGAAGACCTCTTTAGGGGTTCTATGCAGGATGTTAAGGAGGGTTGCATGATAGTAGTATTAGAGGATGGAGATCCACTTGGCTATCCATTTTGGGTTGCGAAGGTTATAAAAGTCATTAAAGAAAATGAAGATGTTAAAATTGTTGAGGTACATTGGTATGCCACAAACACCCACGCATTAAATGGTGTGTACAAGCCATAAATGGTAGTTGATAAACAAATTCAAAGAAAGAGAAAAAGAAAGGGTACAATTATAAATCGTCGCCACATAGACCTCTTAAAATTGGAGGATGTTGACATACTTGTCTATGAATTCAATTTAACAAAGAGCAGAACTCTTCACTTCAAGACCATAGATATTATGAAGAAGTTTCTACTAGAAGGAACAGTGTTGAGATGGGAGACTTCTAAGCCTAGTTGCAGATCTAGAAGACTTTTGAAACCTAAAGTGGTGGGCATGCATGTTGACTCAGATGGGGCTCTAGTTGATGAAAGAGAAGAATATATGCCATCTTCATCTATATCCAGACATTCGTCTGAAGATGTAGATTCTGATGGTGTGCCAAATCTTATGGATGATTTTGAATAAATGTCTAAGAAATTTTATGTAAATGATGTTTGCATGGTAACTTGAAATAAATATTTTGACTTCCATATGATCTTACATGAAGTTATGAGTCATTTCTATGTTTGTTGGATTATATGTTTTAATTATGAAGAATACATATCTTTAGAGATGTTTGTGTGGTAACTTGAAATAAATATTTTGACTTACATATGATCTTACATGAAGTTATGGGTCATTTCTATGTTTTTTGGATTATATGCTTTAATTATGAAGAATTCATCTCTTTAGAATATCCAAAATGCAACCAGGAGGGCTTCACTGGGGGAGAAATATCATACAACGTGGGTTCATGTTGGGGGATAGATATTGAATAAAAAATGACATAATATATTTGTTGGAAATAATATTGAGAGGGGGGGTGAATCAATATTTACAAATCAATAACTTTTTCATTTCCGTAATCAAATTTATATATGCTACTTAAGTCAAGGGAACTCGCATGTACACGCAACTGTCTTTAAAGAAACCAACGTATATCTAGCAAACTTATGATTCAGTTAATTCATCATATGTTGATCTTTAATCAGTGCATCAGTACTTCATTAACCATATAAATAGTAACCATGTGCAGTAATAATAGAATAAACCATCACACATAAGCAACACACATGAACACCAATATTTAAGGTGGAAACCCAATGCGGGACAAAAACCACCTATTGTTGTCTTCTTTTAATATAAGAAAAACCTATTTACAATCTTGTATTGGTGCAAACTCATACCAGTACACATGCACCCACCTGCAGAAGGCTACAACCTTCTCTCATTTTCCAACTGCTACTGGAAGGGAGCTACAACCCCCCTAGCTCTTATACTATTCAATCCATTTACTAGTACGTAGGCACCAACCTATAGAAGGCTCCAACCTTCACTCGTTTTCCAGCTCCTACTAGAAGGGACCTCCAACCCCCTGGATCTTGTACTATTCCATCCATTTACTAGTATGTAGGCGCCAGCCTACAGAAGGCTCCAACCTTCACTCGTTTTCCAGCTACTACTAGAAGGGAGCTCCAACCCCCTGGCTCTTGTATTGGCTGATATGTTTACCACTACATAGGTGTCGACCTACAGAAGGCTACGACCTTCTCTCTTCCTCTAGGGACCAAGTTTCATAAATTTTCAGACTGGATACTCCTAGAATACAACACCACAATCTGAAGGCCTCGTTTCATTAACTTTTCATACTAGACCCATCAACAACATTGAAGCTCAAAATAAATCACTACTGCAATACAACCATCAAATACATCTGCATCAACCAATCACTTAAACTTAATCATCAATCTTTGAATCAGCCACAACTCAATCAATCACTAAAAACCCATCATCACTGAAGCAAATCACAAACAATCAATCTCAAGATTCACAACACTGTCACTAGAACACAATGCAGAACCTAGAACTCTACATCAATCACCAAAACCAATATGTAACTTCAAACATCATTTTTCATACTGTATATGCTACTTCAATGTACCGAACCTACGTGTAGAAGTGATTTTATCAAAGTGAACTAATGTACATATCTATAGATACTAAATTAAAAATTTCACAGCTATTCTAGACTTCAGTCATACCAAGATCATAACATTTACAAAATAAAACATGCATCAGTATTCAGATCTAGACTATCCATGATCAAACCACATAATGGTAATTCATTTTAGGTCTTATGATCCCGATCCATCATCAACCACATTGATTCATCCTTAGTTCAGATCAAGCAAAGCATCAGAAACCCATAACCTGCATATTTGATCTAACACTTCATAAGATATTCAATACTTGCACACCTTGGCCTAATGATCTTCTCCTCCTTATATAGTTTTAGGCCTTTCTCAATACCTCAGACCAAAACCACTTAGGACCAATACCTTGGACCAAATACCTCGAACCAATACCTCGGACTAATACCTCGAACCAATACCTTAGACCAAATACCTTGGACCAAATACCTTGGACCAAATACCTCAGACCAAAACCTTGATTTTCCATCCCATATGCGCTTTTCCTTCTGTGAAAGTGCGTGTATACATATATGCTCCTTTTGTTCTATTAACCCACGTGTATACATTGCTTGGACAAAGTGAACCAACGTATACTTCTTAAACCACTCTCTTTCTTCAATATCTAGAGTCTGATCTGTAATCCTTTGTTGTTAACCTATTGTACTATGAACTATCATCTATGTGGGTTTCCATCAAGGACAACACTTGTATCATAATGCCAACAATCTCCCCCTTTGGACTTGATGGAAACAACAACACAAAGACACTCTCCCCCTTTGACATCAAGGGCAAAGGGCGGACCAAGATATTCTCCCCTGTTGACATACATTATGTAGTCCTTTCTCCCCTTGAGTACATTATGAATTCTCTGATTAAGCTTCCCCTTTGTACATGCTGATATGTACTAAACCATCCATGCTCGTCTTAAGCACATGTAGAGTTCGCAAAGAATATTTTCCAAAAGATTAACATGACTCTATAACTCAACTATGTGAGTATGACCTTCCTATCACCAATGACTCATACATACATTAATCTCCCAACCAAGTGGGGATACACCAAATTTGACTCATCCATCCAACCAAGTGGGGATATACCAAACGTTTATACATGATAGAAAAAAGCAATTATTACATCATCCTTCCCATGCATAGTGGGGTTACAAATTAGGTCTTTTCATGACATTTACATCAAATGATATACATGACATTTATAATAAGGACCAACAATCTAAAATAGACCATGATAGTCATCAACAACTATCATACACCATATACAATCTACACCATCAACATCTGTCAGCAGCATCAAGATTAATAGCCTGTATGTGTCCATCATCAAAAGAGTCACCTGAATCAAAACAACTATGTGGATCAAGCAATATAAGCATCTTCATGTACCGATATCTTCTAACATAATGCCAACAATGCATTATTAGAAGCATATGCTCCCCCTGAACCTGTGCCAACTATTCATTGCCAGATTTGATCATTGCAAATATCAGTAGGAGTCATCAAGGCATTATCATCAATGAGATATACATCAACTTTTTAATAGCTTATGAGGACCAACACATTTCCACATATCATCAGTAGATTGTGACCATCATTAAACAGAGAAGATAATTGAATGAACCATATCAAACCCCTTTTCCTAAGTCTATCCCAATGATTTTTCCTCAAAACCCCATATACATAACTGTGCAGCTTTGAACTCGTGTATATACATGACTTGTATTCATGATAACTGCGTATGAGATTTAGAGCACTGAAGTTTCACACTTTCAACTCCCCTTGAGTCTGTTATGTCTGTATACTATGCTATGCCACATCTTTCTCACTATACTTCCTTCTTCTTCCATATCTTCAAGTGTGATGATGTTTTCTCCTTTAGGTATGGTGGCCGAAATTTGCTCCTGCATTCCTTTGCTATATGTCCAAACTTGTTACATGCATAACATCTTATATGTTTCTTATTCCCTCTATAGTACTTAATGGATTTTTGACCAAACATATTGCAAGAAAAACAATATCACTTGAAGTACCTGGAAATTGATGATCTTTCTATGTGGCGGTTATTAGCTTGAACCAATCTAATTCTGCATCTGGCTGCAACATGTCCAAAATTATGACATACATAACATTCAAAATTATTCATCAGAGGAAATAACTGACTATCACTTCCATAGTTAGGAGTAAATTACTTTCTTTGAAGACTTTCTTTCCTTGGTTGTTGATGGAGTTGACCTCTTAGCTCCTTCTTGAACAGTTCATATTTTGCATTAGAGTTCCTTGTCTCATCTTGTGAGCTAGATCCACCTTCAACAATTTCATGAAAACCAAGACTAGTTTTGATGGTAGGATACCATTGACTACTAAGAATATTATCCAGAATCTTAGTACTGTCTTGAAATTGTAACAGTTTATCTCTTTCTTCTAATTTACCTTTTAAGATATTTACCTCAACCTGATATTTCTCTTACTTTTCCAGATATTTCTTCTTCATGGTTTCTTTATCCTTTCATCCTTCTTCCACTTGTTGCCTTAATTTGAAAATCTCCTTTTCTTGTTATTCATCTGCTTGAGGTAGTTCTCCATTCTTCTTATTTGAATTTTCAAGATCTCCTTTTAGAGAGAGGGTCTTAGCTTCAAGACTTTCATAGCAACTGGATCTATCTTTAAGTCTCTTGATTGTTGTACTCTTTTCATATACTTCATTTCTTAATGATGTCACTTCATCCTATAGCTTTTGAAATTGATCTTCCTTTTCCTTGTACTACTTCCTTACTTTGTTTCCTTCCTTCAACTGAGCTCTTAACTTGGTAGCTTCTTCTTTGAAGGTGCACTCCCTTTTTTTAAATAGATCTTCTTGATCTATAATTTTATCCGCGAGTCTTTTAACTTCTGCCTCTATATTTCTTTCACTATCACTTTCAATATCTTCAACATTGCATGAACAAAGAAAAGTATCACTAGAAGACCAAAAATTTGTACCTGATACTTCTTTTTCTTGTTCATCTTCAATCTAATGTGATTCTGAATCTGAATACTTGCTTCCACCTAATGGCCCATTGTCTCTCTTGTTGTCACTATTTCTTTGAGATGTCTTCTTCTTCTTAGGCACTTTCTTCTTTAGCTTCTTTCTCATTGTTTCTACAAATTTCCTTCAAGCAATCAAGCTTCTGCCAAAGGACCTGCTTTGATACCAATTTTTTGAAATAATACTGAGAGGGGGTGAATAAGTATTTACAAATCAATATCTTTTTCACTTCCATAATCAGATTTATATATGCTACTTTAGTGAAAGGAACTCGCGTGTACACGCAACTGTCTTTAAAGCAACCAGCGTATATCCAACAAACTTATGATTCAATTAATTCATCATATGTTGATCTTTAATCAGTGCATCAGTACTTAATTACCCATATAAACAATAACCATGTGCAGTAATAATAGAATAAACCATCACACATAAGCAACAAACATGAACACCAATACTTAAGGTGGAAACCCAATGCGGGACAAAAACCACTTGTTATTGTCTTCTTTTAGTATTAGAAAAACTTCTTTACAATCTTGTATCAGTGCAGACTCATACCAATACGTATTAACCCACCTCCGGAATGCTACAACCTTCTCTCGTTTTCCAGCTACTACTAGAAGGGAGCTACAACCCCCCTAGCTCTTCTACTAGCCGATCCATTTACTAGTAAGTAGGCGCCAACCTACAGAAGGCTCCAACGTTCACTCGCTTTCCAGCTCCTATTGGAAGGGAGCTCCAACCCCCTGGCTCTTGTATTAGCCAATCCATTTACTAGTATGTAGGTGCTAGCCTACAAAAGTCTCCAACCTTCACTCATTTTCCAGCTACTAATGGAAGGGAGTTCCAACCCCCTCGCTCTTGTATTGGCCGATATGTTTACCAGTATGTAGGCACTGACCTACAGAAGGCTACGACCTTCTTTCTTCCACCATGTTTCATATATTTTCAGACTGGATACTCCTGGAATAAAACAACACAATCTGAAGGCCTCATTTCATCAAATTTTCATACTAGACCCATCAACAACATTGAAGCTCAAAATAAATCACTACTGCAATACAACCATCAAATACATCTGCATCAACCAATCATTTAAACTCAATCATCAATGTCTGAATCAACCACAACTCAATCAACCACTAAAAACCCATCATTAATGAAGCAAATCACAATCAATCAATCTGAGCATTCATAACACTATCACTAGAACAAAGTCACCAAAACACAATGTAGAACCCAAAACTCTACATCAATCACTAGAACCAGTCTATAACTTCAAACATCATTTTTCATACTGTATACGCTACTTCGATGTTTTGAACCTGCCTGTATATGCACTTTTATCAAAGCGAACCAGAGTACATATCTACAAATACTAACTTAAAAACTTCACAGCTATTCCAGACTTCAGTCATACCCAGATTATAACATTTACAGAATAAAACATGCATCAATATTCAGATCTAGACTATCCATGATCAAACCACATAATGATAATTCATTTTAGGTCTTATGATCCCAATCCATCATCCATCATCAACCACATAGATGCATCCTTAGTTCAGATCAAGCAAAGTATCAGAAACCCATAACATACATATTTGATCTAACACTTCATAAGGTATTCAATACTTGCACACCTTGGCCTAATGATCTTGTCCTCCTTAGATAGTTTTAGGCCTTTCCCAATACCTTGAACCAAAACCACTTAGGACCAATACCTTGGACCAAATACCTCGAACCAATACCTCGGACTAAATACCTCGAACCAATACCTCGAACTAAATACCTTGGACCAAATACCTCGGACCAATACCTTGGACCAAAACCTTGATTTTCCATCCCATACGCGCTTTTCCTCTTGTGAAAGTGTGTTTATACATTTACACTCCTTTTGTTCTATTAACCCACATGTATATGCTGCTTGGACAAAGCGAACCAGCATATACTTCTTAAACCACTCTCTTTCTTCAATCTCTGGAGTTTGATCTGTAATCCTTTGCTGTTAACCTGTTGATGCAGGAGCATTTAGACCTAGTCAGCAATGTGATGGGATGATCACAAGTTGTGACTAACTGTTGGGTCCCTATAATACTAGTGATTACCCCATTACTATTGTAGTTATACCCCTTATTTATATTGTTGTGCCCCTATTACCCCCATATTGTTATTTCTGTGCCCCATAGAATCCCTCTATTGTTATTTTTGTGGCTTTATATTATTATTGTTAGGTCGGCTGGATTATATTGTGACTCCTTAGACTCCTATATATAGAAAGGAGGTTTTGTCATTTGTATCATCCAAGAATTGTTCATTTATGTAATGTAAAGGAGGTTGCCCCCTCGAAGAGGCTGAATTCTAAGGCGTTGATCTATCTTTTCTATCTTTTCTTGAGCTGGTTTCATAACATTTGGTATCAGAGCTTTGGATTCTAGGGTTTCGCTGCTCCAAACAGGTCATCGTGGCATTTTCGCTATAACTTTTTTTCTGTGACGTTTCAGAAGTCGCAAAAAAAACCCATTTGAGAAGAAATCGCGCTGAACCTTGGGTCCAAATTTCAGAGCTTTTCGCGCGATATTTGCGGAGATATGATCTGAGGAAGTTGGTCTTTTTGCAGACTCCTGAATTACATTCAAAACAGGTGACCTGGGGAAAATCGTCATAACTTTCTCTCTGGGGATCGGATTGAAATTTCGTAAGAAGGTACAGAAAGAGGACGGACTGTAGTTTCTTGTATACATGTTTCAGATCCAAAGGTTGAAACAGTGACTCGTGGCACGTCGTACAAGTTCGCTCTACTGAACTAGTCTAAAAGCAAGTCACTGTGGGAGATTTCACATAACTCTTCTTTGGAGAATCCAATTTGGGTCAGACTTGTGGCATTGG
This sequence comes from Pinus tabuliformis, assembly GCA_031772625.1. NCBI lineage: Eukaryota > Viridiplantae > Streptophyta > Pinopsida > Pinales > Pinaceae > Pinus > Pinus tabuliformis. Next base: position 654,173,894 of record CM062815.1, on the reverse strand, counting down.
AAAGAGGACACAGAAGGCTACTACAGGTCACAATTTCAGAACTGGATGATCCGAAATTACAGAGATACATCAGATTCAATATCAGGCTTCTACAAAGTGAAAAAAGGTGTGTATTTTTTTTTAAATTTTTGCGTAAGCTTGGTTTGAAGGAATTCAAAGGGCATAGTAAAGCATTATTATCGGTAACTGATGCCCCGAGGAAAGAAAATGCAAACACCTAGTAAGGAACCTGAAAGCTCTAGCATGACTCATGAAGAAGAGGAAGAAATGCTACATGATATATCAAAATTACAAGAACAAGTGCAACAAGTGTCACTTGCACAAAAAGGAACAGAAGCTAAGATGGATTGTTTAAAGAAAGGCGTAGAAGCTAAGATGGACGATTTGAAGATAGAATTGAAGACAGACATGGATGAATTGAAGAAGTTACTACAAGAAAGGGTCACTAATGGTGAAAGGGTAGTAAAGGAAACTCATGATGAGAACAAAAGAAATGTTAATCATGATTCCATAGACTCTAATGTTGGATCGAAGACCCACCACATTCCAAAAATCGATATGAGGAAGTTTGATGGCAAGGATCCCGCCACATGGATATTACAGATGGAGCAATTCTTCGATCTCAATAATGTGCAAAACACACAAAAGGTACGTATGGCAACTTTATATTTGGAACCAAATCAGTTTGTATGGTATCAATGGCTTTGCTCTCGTAAACAATTTATCACTTGGGCAATTTTTACGGAAGAATTGGTAGCACATTATGAGGATACAAAAAGCAACACTTTTTTTAGCCAATTGATAAGTCTCAAACAAAAGGGTTCAATAATGGAGCACATTGAGGAGTTCCAAAAATTGAACATAAGGGTAAAAGATATTCCAGAGGAGCATAGGATTGATGTGTTCATAGGGTCTTTAAAGGATAATATCCAACATGATGTTCGCCTTTGGGAACCTGATTCATTAGAGAAGGCATTCAGGTTAGCAAGAAAAATGGAAAGCAAAATTATGGCAACCAGGAAGCATACCACTCACAACTATAAAGACGGAAGTGTTGTTGCCCCTAGTCTTCCACAACCTATAAGGTTGACACCACAACAATTGGAAGAAAAAAGAGCAAAAGGGCTTTGTTACAGTTGTGATAGCAAATACACTAAAGGTCATAAGTGTGCTGAGAAGAAATTATTCTACATAGATTGTGAAGAGGAAGAAGAAAAGGAGCAAGAAAGGTCAAAAGAAGAGGATATACTCCAGGAACAAAGCCTAGATGAAGAACAAATAAATCCGACCATATCTTGTAATGCATTGGCGGGAATTACCACTCCTCAAACCATCAAGATAGAAGGACAAATCAAGAAGAAAAAGGTAATAGTGTTGATTGATTCAGGAAGCACCCACAATTTTATTCATTGTAGGGTAGCAAAAGAATTGAATTGCTTCCTATATCCAGCACCAGAGTGTCAAGTGATGATTGCAAATGGAGGAACAATAAATTGCTCTGGAAAGTGCCATAATATCAAGCTATCCATGGGAGAATATGTATTGACTAGCCCAATGCTTTCCATTCCAATGGGAGGTGCTGATGTTGTACTAGGAGTCCAATGGCTACAATCCTTGGGTACAATAGCTTTTAATTTTCAAGAACTTTTCATCAAATTTTCTACGGAAGGAAAGGAAGTTGAATTAAGGGGTATTGCAGGGAAACCAGGAAAGATAATCAGCTCTAATGGTATGACAAAGCTTCTAAAAAAGGAGCAAAGAGGTGTAATTGCACAATTATGTTCGCTAGATGTTTCCACATTGGAATCATCTATTTCTCCAGATCTCCAAAAAGTCCTGGACAATCATTCCAAGGTATTTGAGACTCCCAAAGGTCTCCCACCTATGCGTGATCATGATCATGCTATTCATCTGATTCCAGGAAGTGTTCCTCCAAACATCAGGCCGTACAGATATCCCTATGTCCAAAAAAGTGAAATTGAACGTATGGTTGCAGAAATGCTAGAGGCTGGTATAATTCAACCGAGTCAAAGTTCTTTCTCTGCTCCAGTAGTATTGGTGCACAAGAAGGATGGATCATGGCGCATGTGTCCGGATTATAGGGAGCTCAACAAGCTCACTATTAAAGATAAGTTCCCCATTCCTGTCATTGATGAATTACTGGATGAATTGCATGGATCAATTTACTTCACCAAGTTGGATCTTCGTTCGGGATATCATCAAATCAGAATGAAGATTGAAGACATTCCGAAAACGGCATTTAGAACTCATGAGGGTCATTATGAATTTTTGGTCATGCCTTTTGGCCTTACCAATGCACCTTCAACATTTCAAGGTTTGATGAATTCAATTTTCAAACCATTCCTTAGAAAATTTGTGTTAGTATTTTTTGATGATATACTAATCTACAGCAAGTCTTGGAAGGATCATGTTGAACATGTTGACAGGGTGCTACAACTATTGGAGGAGAAACAATTATATGCAAAAAGATCCAAATGTTTCTTTGGAGTCCAGGAGGTGGAATATTTGGGTCATATTGTATCTCATGAAGGAGTTAAGGTAGACCCTAGCAAAATTAAAGCCATTAAGGAATGGAAAATCCCCACATCCATAAAGCATCTGCGAGGATTTCTTGGGTTGACAGGGTATTATCGCAAGTTTGTTAAGAATTATGGGAGAATAGCAGCACCTCTAACAACATTATTGAAGAAAGATGCATTTTCATGGACTCCGGAAGCAACAAAGGCCTTTGAACATCTTAAAGAGGCAATGTGCCAAGCACCGGTCTTAGCTACACCGGACTTCACAAAAACCTTTATTGTGGAATGTGATGCTTCAGGAAATGGAATTGGTGCTGTTCTAATGCAAGATGAAAGACCCATTGCTTTTGAAAGTCGTCCAATCAAGGGAAAGTTTTTAAGCAAAGCTATTTATGAGAAGGAAATGTTGGCAATACTCCATGCACTTAAGAAATGGCGACCCTACCTAATGGGAAGACACTTCAAGGTAAAAACGGATCATGATAGCCTTAAATACTTTTTAGAACAAAGATTATCCTCTGAAGAGCAACAAAAGTGGGTCACAAAGATGTTGGGTTATGACTTTGAAATCATCTACAAAAAAGGGAAGCAAAATGTGGTGGCAGATGCACTCTCAAGAAAGGATGAGGATGTGGAAGCATTGTTGTGTGCCATTTCTATTATCCAACCAGATTGGATAAACGAAGCAAGGGAGGAATGGAAGAATGACGAAGAAGTGTGGGCACTTATTCGAAAGCTACAACAAGATTCCAGTACTTCTGATACATTTAGCTGGAAAAATGATTCGTTATGGTACAAAGATCGCTTATACCTCTGTAAGAATTCCCAGCTAAAACAAAAGATTCTTATGGAATTGCACACTTCTCCCTTAGGAGGGCACTCAGGATTTTTAAAAACTTACCACAGGGTTAAGAAGGAATTTTTTTGGGATGGCCTTAAATCAGATATTCAAAAGTTTGTGGCGGAATGTTTGGTTTGCCAACAAAATAAAGTTGAAACAATTAAGACACCGGGTCTATTACAACCTTTATCCATTCCAAGCCAACGTTGGGAGGAGGTTTCAATGGATTTTATCACAGGTTTACCCAAGTCTGAGGGAAAGAGTGTCATCATGGTGGTAGTTGACAGACTTACCAAGTATGCACACTTTTGTGCATTATCACATCCATTTAAAGCCAGTACAGTTTCTACTGCATTTATGGAAACAATTCAAAAGCTACATGGAAACCCAAAGATTATTGTAAGTGACAGAGATCCCATTTTCACTGGAAATTTTTGGACAGAATTATTTTCTTGTCTTGGTACTCAGTTAGCTCATAGCTCATCTTATCATCCTCAATCTGATGGGCAAACTGAGATAGTAAACAAATGTTTGGAAGGATATCTTCGTTGCTTTGTATCTGATAAACAGACACAATGGGTCAAATGGTTGCCTCTGGCTGAATGGTGGTATAACACTTCCTTCCATACAGCAACAAAAATGACCCCATTTATGGCACTTTATGGGTATCAACCACCATCCATCACATCATATTTAAGAGAAAATTCTAAGGTTCAGGCAGTGGAACATCACATCGAACATCAACAACAAGTCCTCCAACTCTTAAAGGATAACCTCGTGTTGGCACAAAATAGAATGAAACAACAGGCAGATCAACATCGCAGTGAAAGAAGTTTTGATGTAGGTGATTGGGTATTCCTACGGCTACAACCATATAAGCAAATGTCCCTAAAGCAAGCTAAGAAGGATAATAAATTATCACCAAAGTATTATGGTCCGTACAAGGTGTTGCAAAAGATTGGTACTATGGCATACAAATTGGAGCTTCCTGCAGCTTCTCGATTGCACCCAGTTTTCCATGTTTCATGTTTAAAGAAGGTTATAGGCGACAAGCTCCCAGTTCAAACAATATTGCCAGAACTTGACGAGGAAGGAAAAATTATATTGGAACCGGAAGCAGTCACAGAAACAAGAACTCGACAGCTACGAAATCGATCAATTTCAGAGTATCTTATCAAGTGGAAGAACTTATCCGCTGAAGATTCCACATGGGAGGATGAGAATTTTATGCAGAAGTATCCAGAACTACTCAAGCGTTGAGGACAACACTTTTTTGAAGGAGAGGGGCATGTTGGGTCCCTATAATACTAGTGATTACCCCATTACTATTGTAGTTATACCCCTTATTTATATTGTTGTGCCCCTATTACCCCCATATTGTTATTTCTGTGCCCCATAGAATCCCTCTATTGTTATTTTTGTGGCTTTATATTATTATTGTTAGGTCGGCTGGATTATATTGTGACTCCTTAGACTCCTATATATAGAAAGGAGGTTTTGTCATTTGTATCATCCAAGAATTGTTCATTTATGTAATGTAAAGGAGGTTGCCCCCTCGAAGAGGCTGAATTCTAAGGCGTTGATCTATCTTTTCTATCTTTTCTTGAGCTGGTTTCATAACACTAACAAAGGGTTGGAAGGTAAGAGTTTAGTTAATTTTTATTTGTTTAAATGTGTGAGAGTGTTTTATTTATTGTAAAATATGAAAAAAAGGGTATAGTGGCTGATTGATCATCCCTGTGTGAAGATCAAGCCAAGAAGTTAGATTTATTTGGTTTGAATAAATATCTGGGACTTGATCTAATGGTTGTCGCTTCATCGGTGATCGCTCATTGCAACTGTCAGAGGGCCAACGTCGATATCTCCAAAAGATTCTCGCTGATGCGACTTAATCTTGGCCGTTGATCTTAAAGATCCAATGGCTGTTGTGCAACAATACTTCACTTCTCGCCCATCTATTTACTTGTGTTTTAATGCCATTTCTTCAAGGTTTTCTCTCTTCGTTGTTCCGCCATGCACTCCCTCTGGAGATTAACTCTGTGTGCTTCTTTAATCATGAGCACTCCAAAGCTTTACTTCGATCCTTCAAATGGATTCAAAGATCCATTACGAGACTCTGTCTCATTCTTCTTCGCTCTGTGTATTCTCTGATCTCTGCCTGCATACACACATATTTATACAGAATTCTGATTCACACATACATTATCATTCAACATTCGAACCACACATTTATACATTTTGGAATTAAGTCACTGTATATACATATATGAATGAAGAATTACATATAAAGTTACTCTATCTCTCTAGCTTGATTCTTCTAATTAGTGGCCTCCATTCTGACTCCACCTGTAGGCTTACAAATACTCCAGGTATCTAACCTTTTTCCTAACCCGTCTAGCCTCTTTAATTATCTAAAATATTACAATTTATATAAGAATGGATTCATGAACCAATTTTGGCTTAGATCCAGAAATCTCTCTCTCTCCTAAAGAGTCTCTTCAACTCCACTCTTTTCTAAACAAATGTTAAATCAAGCTTTCAAATTCCTCATATCCTATTCAAACCAAATAAATCTAACTGCTTAGCCTGATCTCCACATAGGGAGGATCAAACAACCACTATACCCTTTTTCTCATATTTTACAATAAATAAAACACTCTCACACATTCAAATAAATAAATTTAACTAAACTCTTGCCTTCCAACCCTTTTTTAGTCACAACATGTGATCATCCTATCACATTGCTGACTAGGTCTAAATGCTCCTGCATCACCTGTTGTACTGTGAATTGTCATCTGTGTGAGTTGCCATGAAGGACAACACCTATATCATAATGCCAACAATATTGGGGGATATATAGGGGCTAAATGGTTTTCAAATATAAAAATATGGAGCTTAAAGTTAATGAGAAAATATAAAGGGGTATAAAAAATGTTAATGAAAAAATAGATACTTACAATATCTAGTGAATCCCTAGTGAATGAAATAATGAATTACAAAAATAAATGCATGTGATATTCAATCTACAAATTTTGATATTTTGATTAAAATTAAATAAATATTATAAATTAATGTTGATTTTAAAATTATATAGTGATATTGTCAGGATATTATTTATTTTTATCATTTGGTATAAGATAGTTTTAAAATTGTTGAAATTTTAATGCCTCATTAAAAGGGACACTTTGTTTTGATGGTTGATTTGTAGGTTTTTGTTGCAATAGGATAAGTTTTCTTAGGCTAAAATTTGAAAAGCGTTGTAGTTTTAGCCTTTGAAATAAAAATTACTCTTGGATTAATGAATCTTCAATATACTTGCTCATTTTTAAAAATCATTTTAGTCATATAATTTGTCCATAATTTCATGGTTGAAATATGTTAAAAACTGAAGGTTTTGAATTACATGGTTGAAAATTTGTCAAAATCTCAAGGTTTTTCTGAATTATGATATTTTAACTTTAATGCTATTGTTGAAAACAATTACAATTTCAGGGTCTTTTAGAGTCAAGATATGTTATCTTTAACAACATGGATGGAAATTGTTGGAATTATGAGGATTTGAGACATGATATTTTACCTTTAACATCATGTCTAAGAATTGTTGGAATTTTACAGTTTTTCAAAGTCCTAATATTTTATCTTTAATTCCATTCCTAAAAAGTGTCAAAATTGTAGCCCATTTTTTTTTGTTGGTCCAACATCAACACATAATTTTTTGATGATGTTTTTTCATCCATTTTTCAAAAAAAAAAAATGGTTTTCATTTCCATTTAAAAAATATGTGGAAACTTTTCCCTAAGAAACATCGTTCTAGCATACAATTTTCATTTTTGGGTTGTTTTTTCATGTTTTTTTGGGGTTTTTGGGCTAGAGTACCTGTTTTGAGGTAATAGTTCCCATTTGATTGGTAATTATGTTGTAGTTGTAAGAGCTCTAAAGAGGGAAAAAGAATTTCAGTGATACAAGTACACAAGGTTGAGTTTCATCGTGGTCGAGGAGAGATATGTGGTTGTCTTTTCAAGGTTCACATTTGTTAGATTTAATGTATTGACATATGTCCTAAAAGAATGGTTAGGATAGCTTGTTGGGTTCCTTAGTATAGTGGCTCAGAAGCTGTTGAGTTATTTTTATGAGGCTTCGTCATTGAATACCGTAAGTCATTGATATTGGAGGAGAAATTCCATTTCTAGAGGGACGATATGATTATGCCTATGAACATTGGTCTTATTGAAGCATTGTTAGTGTAGGAAGGAAGAATTGTGAAGCTAGTGTGTTTAAGAAAATCTGGTGTGACAGAGGATGTTGTGAGTAGTTAGGGAGGAGGTATTGGAGAAACATATTCCCTGCATGTATAGGTGGAAAAGGACCTACCAACTGTTCAAGGAAAGTCGATTGAAAGGGTTGGTGTAAGCAGTTCTTCAACAAATAAGTCAAGTTGTTCTTGTTCTTGGGTAGATTGATAGTCATGTGTTATTGAAATGAAGCATTATTTTTCCTTATATCAAGGTTAATTGTAAGGGAAATGATCCCTAGTACAGGATCCCGATGTTTGTTGTATTAAAATTGTAATACAAACTAGTTGTAGGTTCTGTAAATTTTTGTGTACTTTATTGACTCACTATTGTACATTTTCCATTGTGCAAAGTGATTGGTGTTGCGGAATGTTAGTGTGTTTGTGATCATTTTTTATACATAGACTTGATTATGAAATTCCAAGGAAAAATCAATATGGTATCAGAGCTACATTGAAGGGATAATTGAATTAGAGTGTACACAACGAACAACTCCAGAGGGAGTTGGTTGCCTTTTTGTTAATCAACTAGCATCATGGCGAAGTTGGTCATGACTCTAAGGTATGAAGGTAGATTGCATGGCTTGTCCAATTAGTCCTTGGAAGCAAAGGATCAAGTTTGTCTTCTTGTTGAACAAGATATGGAAGTTTTCTGACGAGGAGATTTAAAATCCAATAGACCCTGAGGATTTAGAGATAGATGAAGAGTTGGATGTGAATTCTAAGATCATCATCCTAAAAGTTGTCAAAAATCACTTGATATCTCATCTACCCAAGAATAACACCACATAAGAGATGTGGAAATCTCTTCAGGTCTTGTTCCAGAATAAGAACGAGAGTCATTTGTTGGTATTAAGAGAAAATTTAAAGAGCACTAAGATGTTAGCTGGAAAAGATGTGGCTCCATATATGAAAATATTTTCTCAAGTTCAGGATGAGCTAATTTCCATTGGAGATAACATTTTGGATTCTAAGCTAGTGAGGATTGCTTTGAAGGGATTTTGTGAGGAATGGAATTCATTTATCAAAGGGGTCGTCATTAGAGATAACTTACTAGATTAGAACAATTTATGGGGTGAATTCATCGAATAATAACTATGGGATGAGGATCTTCACAAGAAGAACAAGTATGTTGAAGATAACACGGCTCTTGTAGGAAAGATGAAGGGTAAGGAAAAGAAATACTTGAGTAAGTTTCAGTGTTATACATGTGGCGAGTATGGTCATTATGCGAGCAAGTGTGCGTCTAAGTGTTGGGTCCCTATAATACTAATGATTACCCCATTACTATTGTAGTTGTACCCCTTATTAATATTGTTGTGCCCCTATTTCCCCGATATTTTTATTACTGTGCCCCATAGAATCCCTCTATTGTTATTTTTGTGGCTTTATATTATTATTGTTAGGTCGGCTGGGTTATATTGTGACTCCTTAGACTCCTATATATAGAAAGGAGGTTTTGTCATTTGAATCATCCAAGAATTGGTCATTTATGTAATGCAAATGAGGTTGCACCCTAGAAGAGGTTGAATTCTAAGGCATTGATCTATCTTTTCTATCTTTTCTTGAGCTGGTTCCATAACATTTGGTATCAGAGCTTTGGATTTTAGGGTTTCGCTTCTCCAAATAGGTCACCGTGGCATTTTCGCTATAACTTGTTTTTTGTGACATTTCAGAAGCGAAAAAAAAACCCATTTGAGACGCAATCGCACTGAACCTTGGGTCCGAATTTCAGAGCTTTTCACGCTATATTTGGGGAGATATGATCTAAGGAAGTTGGTCTTTTTGCAAACTCCTGAATTACATTCCAAACAGGTGACCCGGGGAAAATCATCATAACTTTATCTCTGAGCATCGGATTGAAATTTTGTAAGAAAGTACAGAAAGGGGACAGACTGTAGTTTCTTGTATGTATTTTTCAGATCCAAAGGTTGAAACAGGGACACATGGCACGTCGTACAAGTTCGCTCTACTGAATTAGTCTATAATCAGGTCACTGTGGGAGATTTGGCATAACTCTTCATTGGAGAATCCAATTGGGGTCAGACTAGTGGCATTGGAAAGAGGACACAGAGGGCTACCACAGGTCATAATTTCAGAACTAGATGATTAGAAATTACAGAGATACATAAGAGGCAATATCAAGCTCCTACAAAGTGAAAAAAGGTGTGTATATTTTTTAAATTTTTTCTTAAGCTTGGTTTGAAAAATTATTTTGAAGGAATTCAACGGGCATAGTAGAGCATTAGTATCGGTAACTGATGCCCCGAGAAAAAAAAATGCAAACACCTAGTAAGAAATCTGAAAGCTCTAGCATGACTCATGAAGAAGAGGAAGAAATGCTACATGATATATCAAAATTACAAGACCAAGCACAACAAATTTCACTCTCACAAAAGCTAACAGAAGCTAAGATAAATGGCGTGGAATCTAAGATAAAGGGCGTGGAAGCTAAGATTGACGATTTGAAGATAGATTTGAAGGCAGATTTGACAAATTTTCTACAAGAAATACTTACTAATGGTGAAAGGGAGTAAAGGAAACTCATGATGCGAACAAAGGAAATGTTAATCATGATTTCATAGACCCTAATGTTGGATCGAAGACGCACCATATTCCAAAAATTGATATGAGGAAGTTTGATGGCAAGGATCCTGCAACATGGATATTACAGATGGAGCAATTTTTCGATCTCAATAATGTGCAAAACACACAAAAGGTACGTATTGCAACTCTATATTTGGAACCAAATCAGTTTGTATGGTATCAATGGCTTTTCTCTCGTAAACAATTTATCACTTGGGCAATTTTTACGGAAGAATTGATAGCACATTATGAGGATACAAAAAGCAACACTTTTTTTAGCCAATTGATAAGTCTCAAACAAAAGGGTTTAATAATGGAGCACATTGAGGAGTTCCAAAAATTGAACATAAGGGTAAAAAATATTCCAGAGGAGCATAGGATTGATGTGTTCATAGGGTCTTTAAAGGATAATATCCAACATGATGTTCGCCTTTGGGAACCTGATTCATTAGAGAAGGCATTCAGGTTAGCAAGAAAAATGGAAAGCAAAATTATGGCAACCAGGAAGCATACCACTCACAACTATAAAGATGGAAGTGTTGTTGCCACTAGTCTTCCACAACCTATAAGGTTGACACCACAACAATTGGAAGAAAAAAGAGCAAAAGGGCTTTGTTATAGTTGTGATAGCAAATACACTAAAGGTCATAAGTGTGCTGAGAAGAAATTATTCTACATAGATTGTGAAGAGGAAGAAGAAAAGGAGCAAGAAAGGTCAAAAGAAGAGGATATACTCCAGGAACAAAGCCTAGATGAAGAACAAATGAATCCGACCATATCTTGTAATGCATTGGCGGGAATTACCACTCCTCAAACCATCAAGATAGAAGGACAAATCAAGAAGAAAAAGGTAATAGTGTTGATTGATTCAGGAAGTACCCACAATTTTATTCATTGTAAGGTAGCAAAAGAATTGAATTGCTTCTTATATCCAGCACCAGAGTGTCAAGTGATGGTTGCAAATGGAGGAACAATAAATTGCTCTGGAAAGTGCCATAATATCAAGCTATCCATGGGAGAATATGTATTGACTAGCCCAATGCTTTCCATTCCAATGGGAGGTGCTGATGTTGTACTAGGAGTCCAATGGCTACAATCCTTGGGTACAATAGCTTTTAATTTTCAAGAACTTTTCATGAAATTTTCTATGGAAGGAAAGGAAGTTGAATTAAGGGGTATTGCAGGGAAACCAGGAAAGATAATCAGCTCTAACGGTATGACAAAGCTTCTAAAAAAGGAACAAAAAGGTGTAATTGCACAATTATGTTCGCTAGATGTTTCCACATTGGAATCATCTATTTCTCCAGATCTCCAAAAAGTCTTGGACAATCATTCCAAGGTATTTGAGACTCCCAAAGGTCTCCCACCTATTCGTGATCATGATCATGCTATTCATCTGATTCCAGGAAGTGTTCCTCCAAACATCAGGCCGTACAGATATCCCTATGCCCAAAAGAGTGAAATTGAACGTATGGTTGCAGAAATGCTAGAGGCTGGTATAATTCAACCGAGTCAAAGTTCTTTCTCTGCTCCAGTAGTATTGGTGCACAAGAAGGATGGATCATGGCGCATGTGTCCGGATTATAGGGAGCTCAACAAGCTCACTATTAAAGATAAGTTTCCCATTCCTGTCATTGATGAATTACTGGATGAATTGCATGGATCAATTTACTTCACCAAGTTGGATCTTCGTTCAGGATATCATCAAATCAAAATGAAGATTGAAGACATTCCGAAAACAACATTTAGAACTCATGAGGGTCATTATGAATTTTTGGTCATGCCTTTTGGCCTTACCAATGCACCTTCAACATTTCAAGGTTTGATGAATTCAATTTTCAAACCATTCCTTAGAAAATTTGTGTTAGTATTTTTTGATGATATACTAATCTACAACAAGTCTTGGAAGGATCATGTTGAACATGTTGACAGGGTGCTACAACTATTGGAGGAGAAACAATTATATGCAAAAAGATCCAAATGTTTCTTTGGAGTACAAGAGGTGGAATATTTGGGTCATATTGTATCTCATGAAGGAGTTAAGGTAGACCCTAGAAAAATTAAAGCCATTAAGGAATGGAAAATCCCCACATCCATAAAGCATCTGCGAGGATTTCTCGGGTTGACAGGGTATTATCGCAAGTTTGTTAAGAATTATGGGAGAATAGCAGCACCTCTAACAACATTATTGAAGAAAGATGCATTTTCATGGACTCCAGAAGCAACAAAGGCCTTCGAACATCTTAAAGAGGCAATGTGCCAAGCACTTGTCTTAGCTACACCAGACTTCACAAAAACCTTTATTGTGGAATGTGATGCTTTAGGAAATGGAATTGGTGATGTTTTAATGCAAGATGAAAGACCCATTGCTTTTGAAAGTCGTCCAATCAAGGGAAAGTTTTTACACAAAGCTATTTATGAGAAGGAAATGTTGGCAATACTCCATGCACTTAAGAAATGGCAACCCTACCTAATGGGAAGACACTTCAAGGTAAAAACAGATCATTGTAGCCTTAAATACTTTTTAGAACAAAGATTATCCTCTGAAGAGCAACAAAAGTGGGTCACAAAGATGTTGGGTTATGACTTTGAAATCATCTACAAAAAGGGGAAGCAAAATGTGGTGGCAGATGCACTCTCAAGAAAGGATGAGGATGTGGAAGCATTGTTGTGCACCATTTCTATTATCCAACCAGATTGGATAAACGAAGCAAGGGAGGAATGGAAGAATGACGAAGAAGTGTGGGCACTTATTCAAAAGTTACAACAAGATTCCAGTACATTGGATACATTTAGCTGGAAAAATGATTCATTATGGTACAAATATCACTTATACCTCTATAAGAATTCCCAGCTAAAACAAAAGATTTTTATGGAATTGCACACTTCTCCCTTAGGAGGGCATTCGGGATTTTTAAAAACTTACCACAGGGTTAAGAAGGAATTTTTTTGGGATGGCATTAAATTAGATATTCAAAAGTTTGTGGTGGAATGTTTGGTTTGCCAACAAAATAAAGTTGAAACAGCTAAGACACCAGGTCTATTACAACCTTTACCCATTCCAAGCCAATGTTGAGAGGAGGTTTCAATGGATTTTATCACAGGCTTACCCAAGTCTGAGGGAAATAGTGTCATCATGGTGGTAGTTGACAGACTTACCAAGTATGCACACTTTTGTGCATTATCACATCCATTTAAAGCCAGTACAGAAGAAGATCGTCATAAAACTGCTTTCACATGTCCTGCCGGTTTCTTTCAATGGAGAGTTGTTCCATTCGGATTGAAGAACGCTCCTGCTTTCTTCCAAAGAAGAATGGACCATATCTTCGGTAAATATGATTTTATTGTTGTATATATTGATGACATTCTTGTACATAGCCCAGATCTTGAAACACACATGAAACATTTACAAGTGTTTCTTGAAGAAGCAAAAACACATGGTCTTGTGTTATCAGAAAAGAAAATGCTTCTTTTTCAAGACAGTATTGATTTTCTTGGAATTCATGTCGGTCATGGAAAAATACAGATGCAGCCACATGTTTTAACAAAACTATCTGAATTTCCTGATCAGTTGACAGATGTGAAGATGATTCAAAGATTTTTAGGAATTTTAAATTATGTACATAAATATATTCCTAATCTTTCTGAGAAAACTGCTCCTATCCGTCAGCATTTACATTCCGGATGGTCACCTGAAGCTACTAAAGCAGTACAGCTCTTGAAAGCTGAATGCCAGCATCTCCCAGCGCTTAAACCACCAGGTAATGGTTTTCTGATTTTGTAGACAGATGCTTCAGACAATTTTTGGGCAGCCGCACTTTTTGAAAGAAAGGGAGAAGGAGAAAAAGCTGAAGAAGTTCTTTGTGCTTATGCTTCGGGAGAATTTTTAAAACATCAAAAGAATTATTTTCCTGCTGAAAAGGAAACCCTTGCCATTTTTAATGGGATACAGAAGTTTGAAATTTATCTTGCTCCCGCCAAGTTTTTAATTAGAACAGATTCAATGAATTTTAAATATTTTCTGAATGCAAAAATCTCAAAGCAGCTTGCGCGAGGAAGATTGTTAGCATGGAAAATGTGGTTCCAAATGTATGATTTTGATGTTGAATGGATTCCGGGTAATTCTAATTTTCTAGCAGATGCCTTGACTCGAGAAATGAATAAGGTTCATGTTCACAGGGATGATATATTTCGCATATCAGGTAAAACTCCTGCTGATGACAATTTTGAAACTTTTGTTCAAAGGTTCCGACTTCTGGAATTTCTTTTAGAAGATGTTACTCAAGAAATTAAAAAGCTGGTTGGTTTAAGATTGAGAAGAAACCAGTGGATTCAAAAATGCCAAGCATGGCAACACAAAAATGTTGGTGTTTTTCTGAATCTAGATGAAGAATTGGTAAAGGTTTATCCTCTACCAAATATGAAGGTGAAGGTATATTTTAAAACTCTTGATGATACATGGAGTAGTCACTATACAGAAGAAATGATCAAAGTTTTAAAAACTTTGAATTATTATCAGATTATTGGTGGAATTGATTTCTCTGTTGCTGTATATGTCTCTGCAAAAATGCTAGATCTAGAAGAAATCAATATGAATGAAATTGTTGAACGTTTCTTGAAATCACTTCGGATTCCTGATTTATTTGAAGAATTAGATGCAGCTTTTCTGCAAAGATTTGATGAAAATTTTGTAGCTACTGATTCTTTCCCACAATATGAACTGTTTCAACCTTTTGCTGATTGGGAATTCAGAAATGGCAGGTGCCAGAAGAAGGTTCAAGTTTGAGCTTCTCAGTGTATTGAAAGAACACTCCAGTATCTAAGAACCTTCTCAGAACCATGGGATTATCAGAGCATGGAATTTAGAAACCCTATCGTTCCTAATCCTTTTTCATAGGTTTATGGAACAAATAGTATAATGGAATCTACATTGGCAAACAATCCAGAAGAAATTAAAAAAGTTTCCAGTTGGCTTAAAGAGTTTCATGCCCTGAAGCTACCGGAAAAAGTTTCTTTAATTAAAACGTTAGAGCCAATGCAAGGAAGATGTGGGGTAATGCGACTGATAATCAATCAAAAGGCACTAATCACCATTAGTGTATCTGCAGGATGTTGGACCGAAGATGTAGTATGCCTTATAAATTTGCTTTTATCAAATAGGGTATGCTCATCCATGATGTTTGAAATAGGATGGCAAGAAAGAGGAAATATCAGTCATCAATGTAAATTATGGGTACAAGCAGCCATCGAGCAGTCTGTCAGCATGTTTCAAATATTCAAGTGGGAATTATTAGATGGAGTGGAGTTGTCAGTTCAGTCCTTGCCCGACTTTAGAAAAAGCAAGAAAGATTCTTTTCTTAGCATTGAAATTGATCCATTTGCTTATGTGAACAGGTGGAATAAAGATGATTATCTCTTTCCTCAAAAGAATCTAAGGGCCACTTCTGACTCTATAAAGTTTCATACAGGACAATCTTCATGGCCAAAATTTGATACGGGACAAAGTTCACATGCACCACAAAAAGAAGAATCTTCAATAGTGATAACCAGCTCAAAAGGTAAAGAAAAAGTATCGGACGAAAAAGAGACTGTATTTGTTGATGTGTATCAAGATGCTCAAGTACAAAATGACCCCACTTGGGAAAAAGAATATTTATCGTGGCTTACGTCTTCATGGGAAAAGCCCGAAGAAACGCTAAACAACCTTACATCCACTTGGGAGCGACAAAGAACTCCACCAGATTTGGATTTTGAAGCGGATTATGATAGTGACCGAAGTCCTACAGGACCTTGGTAGTGCGTCTCCTTTTATGAGTGCCTCTACTTTACTTTATACTCGAGAATATTGAGCAGACACCGTCATGGCTAAGTAATGTCACGCAAGGACCCTCAATTATTCTCATATGTCTTATAAATAAGTGTGTTGTAGATAGTTCAGGAGATCGAGTGTTTTGGGGATCGAGTGATTGAGTGTGAGTGTGTGTTTGTATTCTGAGCTCTCAAAGACCATAGACTAGCAAGCTCTAATCTTGAGGCTTAACTTGGTATGTAATATTTTGCTTGAATTAATATTGAAGCCTGCTGGGCCGCCTATCTGAGGACAGTTTCGTTCTAAGATCATCTTGAAGAGTGAGATTGTAAAGCGCGTTGGAGAAGCGAAAGGGTCGCGTAAGTCCGCGTATATCTCAGGTTGATGTGAGGAAGTTTCGCCTTAGCGTCCACTTCAATGGTTCAAGTAAGTTATTGAGTCCATCATCAAATTATCAGTTTCTACTGCATTTATGGAAACAATTCAAAAGCTACATGGAAACCCAAAGATTATTGTAAGTGACAGAGATCCCATTTTCACTGGAAATTTTTGGACAGAATTATTTTCTTGTCTTGGTACTCAGTTAGCTCATAGCTCATCTTATCAGCCTGAATCTGATGGGCAAACTGAGATAGTAAACAAATGTTTGGAAGGATATCTTCGTTGCTTTGTATTTGATAAACGGACACAATGGGTTAAATGGTTGCCTCTAGCTGAATGGTGGTATAACACTTCCTTCCATACAGCAACAAAAATGACCCCATTTATGGCACCTTATGGGTATCAACCACCATCCATCACATCATATTTAAGAGAAAATTCTAAGGTTCAAGCAGTGGAACATCACATTGAACATCAACAACAAGTCCTCCAACTCTTAAAGGATAACCTCGTGTTGGCACATAATAGAATGAAACAACAGGCAGATCAACATCGCAGTGAAAGAAGTTTTGATGTAGGTGATTGGGTATTCCTACGGTTACAACCATATAAGCAAATGTCCCTCAAGCAAGCTAAGAAGGATAATAAATTATCACCAAAGTATTATGGTCCGTACAAGGTGTTGCAAAAGATTGGTACTATGGCATACAAATTGGAGCTTCCTGCAGCTTCTCGATTGCACCTAGTTTTCCATGTTTCATGTTTAAAGAAGGTTATAGGTGATAAGCTCCCAGTTCAAACAATATTGCCAGAACTTGACGAGGAAGGAAAAATTATGTTGGAACCACAAGCAGTCACAGAAACAAGAACTCGAAAGCTACGAAATCAATCAATTTTAGAGTATCTTATCAAGTGGAAGAACTTATCTGCTGAATATTACACATGGGAGGATGATAATTTTATACAGAAGCATCCAAAACTACTCAAGCGTTGAGGACAACACTTTTTTGAAGGAGAGGGGCATGTTGGGTCCCTATAATACTAGTGATTACCCCATTACTATTGTAGTTGTACCCCTTATTAATATTGTTGTGCCCCTATTGTCCCCATATTGTTATTACTGTGCCCCATAGAATCCCTCTATTGTTATTTTTGTGGCTTTATATTATTATTGTTAGGTCGGCTGGGTTATATTGTGACTCCTTAGACTCCTGTATATAGAAAGGAGGTTTTGTCATTTGAATCATCCAAGAATTGTTCATTTATGTAATGTAAAGGAGGTTTCCCCCTAGAAGAGGCTGAATTCTAAGGCGTTGATATATCTTTTCTATCTTTTCTTGAGCTGGTTCCATAACACTAAGATAAAGGGAGATATTGAGAAGAGAAAGGAGATAACTAGGGATACTACATATTTGACTGAGCTAGATGACTTCTTAAGAAGGTTAGAGGAGGACTTGCTTCGATTTCTCATTCTCTGAGTGTACTATTGATGAGCATGTATGGTACATGGATAACAAAGCATTGGAGCATATGATAGGTTCATGTGAAGTTTTTGAGACTAACTGAATGGGAGTTGAAGTTGTAAATCGAGGTTGGAAACAAGAGTCAGAATTTTTTTAGAGTGTTCGGTGTTCTTCCATTGTGGTTGCAGTTAGGTGGGATGTTACAATTTCTAGATGTATTATGGGTATTGGAGCTTAGGTACAACATTTGTTATGTCTCGGTTATCAAGGCGAAGGGGTTTGAGGTGATGTTCTGAGATGGGAAAGTGATGCTAGGCCCAGAGGATATAACTCTAATGTAGTTATCATTAGAGTTAGGGAGAATGGTCTATACAGGTTAACATGAAAGCTTATAGATCAAGGGAAGAAGCAGGTTCGTAAGACTTAGAGGGTGGCAAGTTCAAGTAGGAGAATTCAAATTCAAAGGTAGAATCCACAACCCAAGAAGAGAACATGGTTAGTGGGGAGTAAGGATACTTCTTCTAGAAAGAAGGAACCATGGAATGGGCTGAAGGCCTATCATGAGAGGAAGAAGCGAGAACCTTATGGTGGCTGGAACACTACAAAGGATAATGTGGTTCATTTTACAGGGTATGTTTCAATTGTGGATGCAAGACATTGGGCTATTGTTGCTCATGAGTGCTTTTTATTAGTGGAAGTAACTAACTAACTAAGAGGGACTTTTGAAATGTGTAGCTTGGTAGATACTCCCACAACCCTTAGGGTAGTGGCTTTGTGAGGTGTTAACCCACAAAAATGTATTTTTGAGGGAAATGTACCTAAAGAGTGGGCTTTGTAGCCAATGTTGTGGGAAAAATACCCAAGGGAAAAAAATGATTGTTTGTTAATTGGATGCATGAGGGGCAACCTTGATGGGCTAAGGGGTACCTATGGAAAAAATGGAGTGGGAGAAAGCACATGAAAGAAATTTTATTTCTAAATTTATTGGTGTTTAGGCATGTTGGCTTAGGTTGGCTTGGGAAAAAGTGGTTACCCTTGGTGGTTAATTGACTCCATCAAGAACACTATAAGTAGTAGTAGAATTTAGTTCATTTGGCCTCATCACAAGAGAAATTCATCAAAAGAGGAAACAAGCCAAAGTGACTACAAACCTAAAGGAGTTGAGCTAGAGAGAAGGAAGAAGGATGAGTTTTCTTGTTTCTTATGTTCTAGTAGAGCACGATATTAGGATCACTGGTTGAGGAGGTTTTAGGCATGGTTCTGTGCCCAAGTATGGGGTAAATCTCTATGATGAGGTTGACTATATTCCTAAGTTATTAAGGAGGGTTGAGGCCCTTATATATGGTGCATAGTAAAGTCATGAGGTCTATAGTAATGTTGGAATAAGGGTCTCCCATTAGCGAGGATATGCATAATTGTGTATGGGTTTAACAAGTGAGGTGACCACAATGTGTTTTGGCTACAATAACAAAACCTTTTGAGGCAACCACTTAAACCATAAAGAGGGCCAAAAACGTCAATAATTCAAGTATGTAGGTTCGAGTTTCATCATGGCTGAGAACATACTTCAATCAAGATATGTGGCTATGTTTTCAAGGTTGATATTTGCTAGGTCTAATGTATTGAAGTTGTTCCTAGAAGAATGGTTAGGACAACATGTTGGGTGTCTAATTACAATGACTCATGATTTGTTGAGTTATTTTTATGAGGCATGTTCATTGAAGACCCTAATTCAGTGATATTGGAAGAGTGATTCCACTATTAGAGGGAAGATCTGATTGTGCCTATGAACAGTAACCTTGGAGGAGGATTTTTACCATGTTAACATAGAACTGAGAAGCTAGTGTGTGCAAGAAAATCTAGAGCAACAAAGGACCTTGTGAGAAACTAGGGTAAATATATTGGAGCAACATATTCTCTGTGTATATAGGTGGAAAAGAACCTATTAGGTGTTCCAGGAAAGTGGACGGAAAGGACTAGTGTAAGTGCTTCTTCAACATGTACGTCAAGTTGTTCTTATTCTTGGGAAAATTGATGGTCATGTATTATTGAAATAAAGCCTTATTTTGCCTTTTATTAGGGCTAATTATAATGGATATGATCCCTGGTATCGGATCCCTATGTATGTTGTATTAAAATTCTAATACAAACAAGTTTTGGGTTATGCAAATTTTTGTGTACTTCATTGATTCACAGTTGTACTATTTCCATTATGAAAAGTTCTTGGTGTTGTGGAATTTTAGTGTGTTTATGGTCGCGTTTTAGACATAAAACTAATTCTGGATTGAAAAGTAAAAATCAATAGAGACGCCCTGAGAGAGAGAAGGAGAGGGATGGAGAGAGAAGGAGATGGAGGGGGAGAGAGAGGGAGGGAAGAAGAAATACATAGAAAGAGAAAGGTGGATAAAGAGAGAGGGAATGACATTGGAGAGATGGAGAGAGAGTGATGGAGAGAGGAGAGAGGGATGAGAGAGAGAGAGAGAGAGAGAGAATGGAAGAGGGAGTGAGAGAGATATAGATACATATGGAAAGAGAATGTGTGTATGTTTGGGATGGAGATAGATAAATATATGGATATATATATATATATATATATATATATATATATATATATATGGATATATATATGGATATATATATGGATATATATATATATATATATATATATATATATATATATATATATATATATATATATATATATATATATATATATATATATATATATATATATATATATATATATATATATATATATATATATATATATATATATATATATATATATATATATATATATGGTGGGAAAGATGGAGGAAGAGAGAGGTAGAGAAAGGGAGGGAGGGAGAGATCAATAGATATGGATAGAGAAAGCATGTGTGTTTCGGGGTGTGAGATAGAGAGAGAAAGGAGATATGGAGGTAGATACTTATATATATATATATATATACATACATATATGTATATATATATATATATATATATGGAGGGACAAAGAGAGGGGTCGGAGGGAGAGGTAGATCTTGATTTGTGAGTAGCTTGGGAGGTACCCCAAGCCTAGGGTTCAGGATTTAGAGGGTGGAGCACCACAAAAGTCACTTGTGGGCTTGGAACCCAAGCTTGGAATTTTTCACCCATCATTTTTTTGGCCAAAACAATGGAGCATTTTGGACATGAGATGGATGGATATGATAGAGGACGGCGAGGAGAATCCAATGCTTTGAGAATCGTCAAATTCTGAGATGCCCTTGATGAGATATGAATTTTTTAAGTTGTCAAATGCATTTTTGGGCATCCAAGTCATGTAGGCTTGGAGTGGAAATGTTGAAAATACATGTCACTTCACTAATTCGTTGAGCCCTCTTGTTTGTTGTAAATAAGAGGTGAGTTTGTTTCATTTAAGGACATCCAAAAGGTACAATACAAGGGAAGCACAAGTGAAAGAGGAACTTGTCTAAGAGAGCAAGGATACTTTTGTTTGGGCCATAGGAAGGAAGGCACACTAGTGAAGAAAGGATGGTTGTTTGGGAGCTTTTTTTTTATTGTTTGAAGGGTTGTTTCACCCTAAAGCAGGGTCGACGTTGAGGAGGGAAGACCATAGGTATTTGTGGCATAAAATAAGCATGGGCTCCTTTATTCTATGTAGGCCACAAGCACAAGAACGAGGTGTGGGTAGGCCATGGGCCTT
The DNA here is from genome assembly GCA_031772625.1 of Pinus tabuliformis. Taxonomy (NCBI): domain Eukaryota; kingdom Viridiplantae; phylum Streptophyta; class Pinopsida; order Pinales; family Pinaceae; genus Pinus; species Pinus tabuliformis. Next base: position 654,152,295 of record CM062815.1, on the reverse strand, counting down.
AACACCTCATAAAAAATCATGCGTAGGAATGTTTGAGGACTAATAAGTGACTAGATAATTAGTGTGGAGGCAGAGGTGTCTTATAAAGGGAAGCCGAAACTGAGAAGGGGTTGTGAAGGTGAGTTGTAGGCCTAACATAGCTCACTGTTATTACCTAACAAGGTCACAGTTAAACAATAGTTTATACACGAGACTTGGGTTATGTTTGTTGCCGGATTTGACTTGTATTGGTGTTGAAATTCTAAGTATTACCTGTTAGAAATTATATCTGTATTCTCTGGTTTATTTGTCCTACTTATTATTTACAAATAAGTTATTTAACCATATAAATATCAAAATAAACACAATACATTCTCAACCATATACAGATCAACAACTGAAATAAATAGCAAACACACAAGTGACACCGTTATTTTTGGACAACTCATCCTCGTAAAAATCCAACTTGGGAAAATCGGTGCAGCAATTTTGAGGGTTATTTTATTATGCAGTCTTTCCTTGAGTACATCTTGGTGCCAAACTGGCTCACTCGATAGAGAAAATAATCTGGCATTAATACCTCTCTATTCAGAAGCAGATATTTAGAAAGTCTACCCCACAAAACCCTCTACAACAAACCCGAAGCATTATGTGAGCCCTCTTGGCCTCTGCGTCAGCCTCAAAACCCCCTACATCAACTCTCTGAGGCTTTGCGTATCCTCTCTAGCTCTCTGCGTCACTCCTGTAGCCTCTGCATGGATGATGCAGGCCCTCCTAGCCCCTGTGTTGTCTCTGCTAGCCTCTGTGTCGCTCCCTCTGGCTTCTATGTTTGCATCTGTGCCCTTGTGGTGGTTTTCTGATGCTATCTCTACCTCTTTGTCTCGTACTCACTACCCCTCACTACAAACTAATCACTGATTCAATTTCTATTAGAAAACCTCACTCTAGAAAATCGAATGACTGATCACTCTGGTGTGTTCTCCAACTAACCCTCAAGCCTCCTCTTATATTTTTCCCGTTGGTCCTTCAACGGCTGAGATTACTTCCCTAATCAATCGATAAGATTATATTTTCCTTGATCCATGTCCTTTAGAACCTTGTAACCCAGTTTTATATTAATACCCATTAATATTTTATTTTTCCTAAGTTTAGACTTAGGAACTCCATTAAAAATATTAATTATTTTAATATATCCTAAACTAGGTAGAATCTACCCAAACCATTTCTGGGTGTTGGATATCTCATGTGCTTTGGCCTCCCCACCAATTTTCATGGCTAGAGCACATTCGATGTTGCCCCAAATCAATAATTGGGTCTAGGTTTAGACCATTTTTGGATCAAAGTTTTAGTGCATCCTGTGGAAGCCAAGGAGGGAGGGCTAACGTGTTGGTCAGAATCCCTAACTAGTGGGAATTTTCCACAGTGAGGATCAATTTTGGATCAGTTTGATAAGCATCATGTTAGAGCCATGTGTTGAGTTTAACTTGAGTGGTTGGAAACTAAAACAAGGAGCAAATTTATACAGTGAAGTATTGGATTCCATTGGATTGGTGGAGGGTAGCATGTTGGCTAACCAAAGTATTCCTTGACAAAAAGTCATCAAGTGAAATTGCTAGTTGAAGGTTGGGTGAAGTATTACACCTAATGTATAGCTCTTTGATGGACAAAAAAGGTTACAAGATTGGTAGATTAGAGCTCAGGTATTGGGCAGCCTAGAAGAGTAGATTGGATCAGCTCGTGTTCACTGTAGAAGAAGTGAATTGCATTAGTGATAGGTGGAAGCCCTCCTGGAAACTCTATGTATTTTCCTTTGATGGACTAAAGGGTAGCTAGAGAGAAGAAGGGATGTGAAGGATCAGTAGGATGAGATACGACATAGAGACTATAACAAGATTGTCATTATATCTTGTATCCCTTGTATGGGAGCCCTAGAGTATTGTATTACTCAGTTGGTTTAATATAACGAAGATTGGGTTGTTGTACATATTTGTACAATATTTTATAAAAAATTGTCTATACTTGCGCATGTGTGATTTACTACTTTATATTTTCTGTTGTGCAAAGTATCCTTTTTTGAGATTATTGGTTTAGTAGCATCATAGATTCGAGGATTCTATCCTAGACCCAAAATCATGGAAATTCAACATGGTATCAAAGGGTGTCTGAGTTACTTTGGAAGAAAGTGAATCATCAGAGTGCGCAATGAAGTACAACTAAGGGAGTTGGTCAATTTTTAGGTGAAGGGATCACTACAATGTTGAAGTTACAAGTTGGTCTCTGGTATGAGGACAGGTTGGATGGGTTCTCCAACTATAGTCCTGGAAGGAAAGAATCAAGTTGGTCTTCCAGGCCAACAGGATCTGGGAGTTCACCGAGAAATCCATTAAGAAGCCAACTAACCCAAAGGAGCTAGAAGTGTAGGAAGATTTGGATACGATGGCGAGATTGATCTTCCTTGATGCTGTGAAGGATCCCCAAATACCTCATTTTTTCAGGAAGAACACTACAGATGAGATGTGGATGGATCTTCATAATTTTTCCCAAAATAAGAACGATAACTAGGTAGTGGCATCGAAGGATAAGTTGAAGTCAACCAATATTATATAGGGTGAAGGAGTGATTCGTATCTAATGCTAGTGTCTTAGGTCAAAGATGAACTTTCTACATTCGATGTGACTATTTCATATTATGATATGGTGAGGATTGATTTGAAAGGTTTCATTGAGGAATGGAAGCCCTTCATCAAAGGGATTGTTGCCAGAGAGAATTTTCCAGAATGGAATAGGTTATGGGACGATTCAAGATGAGTTATGAGATGAGGATCTTCATCTAAAGAAGAGGGCTTCAGATGACGATATGGCACTTGCGGCATGAATGATGGGTAAGCGGAAGAAGGACTTGAGTAAAGTAAAGTGTTTCAACTATGGTGAGATGGGTCATTTTTCATCGAGATGTCCGATGAAGAAGAAGGAAAATGATGAGAAGAAGAAAAGGAAGCAGTTCATGGGTGTTGCCACCTCTGCTGAGATAGATGCTCTCACTAGGAGGATGGAAGAGGATGAATTTTCTATGATCTCTCATTTCTCACAGGGTACTATCAATGAGGATGGATGGTATGTGGACAATGGTGTGTCGAAACATATAATAAGGTCACAGGAGGTTTTTGAGACTCTAACTAAATGGAACTCGAAGTTGCACATGGTCTTGGGCAATAATATTCAGAAGGAGATCTAAGGATCAAGTATTGTACCATTCAGAGTGTACAAAAGACGAGTGATGCAGGTATATGATGTATTGTTTGTAGCAAGACTTAGACCTAGTGTGATATTTGTCTCGATGATTGACAAGAAGTGGTTCGAGGTCTTGTTCTAAGATGGGAAGGCAAGACTTAGGCCCAGAGGCTCTAGCTTCACATGAATTGTGCTTGGATGTAGAGAGCATGGTATACACATGCTGATGGGCAAGCCTATAGATCATGGGAATAAGAAGCAAGAGGACCATGTGTAGGATAAAAATGTAGGTTTTAACCCCATACAAAAATTACTTTCATACAAATTCTAAAACATAGAAAATAAACAATGGTGAGAGCGTAACACATAAAAAAAATATACACAGATATTTTCCCATGGATCCCAAAACTGGGACTACCAGATTGATTTTTCATTATGTTCCTTTCAATTTTACAATACATATATATACATTTCGAAGCATCCAATACCATGGATCGAAAACCATCACGCCCAAAACCATGTGCAAAAACCATGCACAAAACCATAGGTAGGTCCGCCCACCTAATATAGGGTCCAAAAAAATATTTCCCTAGGGCATTTCCCTGGACCTCGTAGAGGGGGACTAACTACCCCCCCCCAAACCCCTTGTGACCCCCCCACTACGCAATCGCCCCCCTTCTAACACATCCTAACCCAAGGTTCCAGAGAAGTAGTTGTAGGTGTAGGCTTCATAGGTACAGGTACAAGTTCGAGAGAAGAAGGTCTAGGTTCCACAGGATCAGAGTGAGTCAAGTTCTAGTAGGAGCTTGCAGATTCAAAGGGAGACTTTGCAGCCCAAGAAGAGCACGTAGTTAGTGTGCTTCCACCTATGCGAAGAAGGAATCATGGAGGGATTTGAAAGTGATACGGGAGAATAAGAAGTAGTAGATTGCTTCTAGTGACAACAACACTTCCGAGAGATGTGTAGTTCATACTACAGGGTTGGGTGACTGTTGTGAGTAGTGATGATGATGATGAGTTACTTATTAGTCTTGGAAGTACATCCATCACTAAGTGGGAGTGTTGATTTCTTAGTAGCTTGGGAGGTACCTCAACCCCTAGGGTTTAGGGTTTGGAGGGTGGAGTACCACAAGAATCACTTGTCTGCTTTGAACCCAATGTTGGGCTTTTGCACCCATCATTATTTGGGCCAAAAACATGGATAATTTTGGAAATGATATGGATGGAGATGATATAGGATGGTGAGGAGAATCCAACACTTTGAGAATCATTGAATTCTGAGATGTCCTTGATGAGATATGAATTTTTGAAGTTGACAAATAGATTTTTGGGCATCCAAGTCATGTAGGCTTGGAGTGGAAATGTCTAAAATACATGTCACTTCACTAAGTCATTGAGCCCTCTTATTTTCTATAAATAATAGGTGAGTTTGCTTCATTTAAGGACATCCAAAAGGTGCAATACAAGTGAAACACAAGTGAAAGAGGAACTCTTCTAAGAGAGCAAGGATACTTTTGTTTGGGCCACAAGAAGGAATGCACTTCAGTGAAGAAAGGAAGCATGTTTGGGAGATTTTTTGTGACTGTTTGAAGGGTTGTTTCATCCTACAGTAGGATCGAGGATAAGGATGGAAAACTATAGGTCTATGTGGCATCAAATAAGCACGAATTCCTCTATTTTATGTAGGTCTTGAGCACGCAAAGGACCCGTGGGTAGGTTGAGGGCCTTAACACCTCAGAAATGCATGCGTAGGGTTGTTTGAGGGCTAATAAGTGCCCAGATCATCAGCATGGAGGCAGAGGTGTCTTATAAATGGAATCCGCAGCTAAGAAGGGGCTATCAAGGTGAGTTGTAGGGAAAACATAGGTCAGTGTTATGCCCTAACCAAGTCACAGTCAAACAACAATTTATACACCAGACTTGGGTTATGTTTGTAGCTAGATTTGACTTGTATTGGGTCTAAGTTTAGACCATTTTTAGATTAGATTTTTAGTGTAGCCTGTGGAAGAAAAGGAGGGAGGGCTAACGTGTTGGTTAGAATCCCTAACTAGTGGGAAATTTCCATAGTGAGGATCAGTTTTGGATTAGTTTTATAAGCAACATGTTGGAGCCATGTGTTGAGTTTTACTTGGGTGGTTGGAGACCTCAACAAAGAGAATATTTCATAGTGAAGTATTGGGTGCCATTGGACTAGTGGAGGGCAGTGTGTATGCTACCCAAAGTATCCCTTGACAAGAAATCATGAAGTGACATTGACAACTAAAGGTTGGGTAGAGGATTGAGCCTAATGTGTATATCTTTGATGGAAGAAAGAGGCTAGTAGATTGGTATATTGGAGCTCAGGAATTGGCTAGCCAAAAAGAGGAGATTGGATCAGCACGTGATCATTGTAGAAGAAGTGACTTGCAACATTCATAGGTGGCAACCCTCCTCGAGATTCTATGTGTTTTTATTTGATGGACAAAGGGGTAGCTAGAGATCAGAATGGAAGGAAAGGACTAGAAGGATGAGATATGACATAAAGACTACAAAGAGATTGCTGTTGTATCTTGTATCCCTTGTATGGGATCCCTATAATGTTGTATTACCTAGTTGGTTTAATATAACGAAGATTGGGTTGTTGTACATATTTGTACAATATTTTGTAAAAAAGTTTCTATACTTGTGCATGTGTGATTTATTGCTTTATATTTTATGTTGTGCATAGTAGCTTCTGTTGATATTCTTGGTTTGGTAGCATCAGAGATTCTAAGATTCTATCCTAGACCCAAGATCATGGAAATTCAACAGTGGAGAGAGATAGACAGGTGGGGCAGAGAAGGAGGGGGGACAGAGAGATGGGGGATGGAGGGAGGGGAGGACACAATGTTATTCATTGAAATAGATACATGTTTTCATTGTAGATGTTGATTCCTAATCCTATTTAATTTATTGCAATGAATGCATTGATTTTAGTGTAAATGATGATTTCTAATATTATTTAGTTGCTTACACTAGATGCATTGATTTCAGTGTAAATTTTTATTTCCAATCCTAATTGCTTCCACTATATGCATTAACTTCAATGTAGATGTTGATTTCTAATCCAATTTTATTTCTTGCACTAGATGCATTGATTGATTTCAATTTAGATGTTGATTTCTAATTCTATTTGAATTCTTGCACTAGTTGCATTGATTTCACTGAAGATGTGGAATATTTATGATTTGATGTAACTAGATGTATGATGTACATTAATTTAAAAAAAAAAATATTAATATTGTGCATTGATTTTAGTGTTATAGTAATTAAACCATAAATAAAATACTTGAATTTTCATCTTAAATAAAATGTTGACTTACCTGAAATGTTTATTTATTGAAACTACAAACTATTTGTAATTGACTATATTCTTATTAATGCCATTTTCTTTCATTCAACATTGTTATTCACTTTGCATTGAAATGAGGTAATAGAAAACAACAACCATTTAAGCTTACTTAGGGTTTAATAGTCCAAAAGTTACAATTATTTACTTTGGAGAAAGCTACTATTAATATTGGAGAACAAGAAAGACAAGGTATGACGTTTAGTACAATAGCTTGAGCTAAAGTTTTTAACGGCCTACGATTTCAACGATCCTTATCATATGATCCATATTAAAATATGGCAAAACTAACAAGTGTGACAATAAGAATAATATAAGAAAATAGTTTGAGATTGATCACAATCATGACTATTTGTAATTCATTACATTCTTAATATTCACATTTTCTATCATTCAATAATATCGCATTGTCACTTTGCATTGAAAGTTAGTATTTCATCATTTTTCATCATTCAAGTTATTAACAATCTATATCATCTAAACAAGCTAAGGTAACTAAGAAAATTTAAAGTTAAAATAACTAAATTAATCTTATACATATTTAGTATATTTAAAATGATCATAATAATTAGATGTTCAACAAATTTTCCATGGCCGCACATGACTGAAACCAACCGAGATCCATCTTCACCCTGAGTTTATCAAGTGCTGAGAGAGATCAAATCTCTCGAGGTGTAAACCTTTCCACAAGTTTTGCACTCAAAAAAGAGATTTTCACCTTAAAAGAATTGTTCCCTCTCAAATCCAATGTTAACGTAGATCCATATCAATATTAATGAATTTAAGGTTATATTATACATTATAATAATATTAAAAACATATTGTAGTTATAAATTTAAATTATTAATTTTAATTTTATGGCTAACTCAAAAATCTAATTGATATATGAGATCATGTTATTTATGATACAAGAAACTCATTTTGTTTTTCCAATCAAGATGCTTTCATTAGATTATCAAAAAGATGTTGAGTACAAAATTCATCTCAACAGACCCCTTTCCCTCATTCTGACCAGACTTGTTGAGATTGGGACCTGGAGGAAAACATAGACAAATGATGACATTCTTTATTTCCGATAGGCCTATTAGCCTTGGCATACATAGACAAAACATAAGAGAACCCTAAATAGGAGGCAACATATTAAGGAGGTGGGTTGGCAAGAATGGCAGGAGGAGCAACAAAGTAGCCCACAGGTTCATGCATGTTAAAACCAATATGTTCCACCCTCACTTCCAGGGTGCTTCCAGGCTATCGAGGTGGTCCTTGGTGCATTGATGATGGCATCGAAGACTATCCAACTATTCTAGGATTTTGTTCTAACTATACTAGATGTCATTGATGTAGGCTACCAGATCGTTACAATCCTCATATCTATGCTTCCTCAAAATTTCCATGTTCACCTGGATGTTGCGTAGCTAGGCCATAATGGACTCGAGGGTGACTAGACCAATCACATGGCCTGGGGAACAGGTTGGAGAGATAGCAGATGCCTCCTCTGTTTCTTGACTCTCAGATGTGTCTATGGGTGACTGATTTCTTAGGTTTGGCTACTCAACATGGTGATGATTGTCTCCTCCCTGGTGAGGGCATCCCCTTTAATGCGGCATGATGTCGAGTCGAGGTTGTTAGAGGAAGGGAGAGGCTAGAAAACATGAACCACAAGAACTATGTTTGACCCAATAATCAAACCTGCAGAAAAGCCACTGCCGAGATATATAACACCATGAAATACAATGAAACACAATAATCCTGGTTGATGACATGAGATTGTAGTCCTAAGGCATGCCTAAGCATTGGGCTTTTCTCCACACCTAAAGCTGGCCGATCAAAAAATCCCAACCCCTCTTTGACACAAAGAATTCCCACCACCGATCTGACACCGTGCTCTTAAACTCACCTTCGTGATTGGCGAGGGGCGCAGTGCGACTATGGACTACCGCTTCTCTTTGAGTGTCGAAAGGAGTAGCACCCTAACAAGCCTGTAGCCCGAGACGAGCCCAATTGCATTGTTGGGCACTCCAACACTTGAAACGCAAATTGTAATGAGTAAAAACTAGCTTACCTCAAGGACTAGGCGCCTTCTCTATCACCGACACTAACTCTTCATCCCTCGAGCATAGGTTCTAAGCGATAAGATAGAGAGACTTAGCACTATCACTCATGCAAGGATCCCATGGACAGTCCCTGACCTTAGTGTTGTGCCACCACAAGCTATCCCATACAATTGTTGCTCTGCGCACCCGCTACCTTGACCTTGACATAGCGTTCAAATACTGAGTACCACTACCTTTTGCACCCTCCCAACTCATCTCCCAAATCATACAACTAAAGAATTTCCCTCTATACCCTAGGTGTTTATCAACAATGCATGCGAGTAGGGTTTCCACTTGTGCGTAGCTAGAGCATGCCTGACTCTTCATGGAAGGTTAATAGAGTGCGTAGAGGCCAAACAAACTCCATACTCAACGCACTTGCCAAGTGTTAATCTGAATGTACACCCCATCGAAAAAGTATAAGAAACTCATTGATTTAACTCCTAAAATCTAAAAAAATATAATTACATTTTAAAAATACATGACTTTATTTGAAATTTTAATGATATAAAATATTATATAAAAATTAAATATTAATTATCTTAATATTATATTAAATAATTTAAGATAACTTTCCATTTCATTTATTTAATTCATCTTCAAACTTAATAAATGAGACTAGTAAAAATAACAGGAAACCAATTATTTGCCCATTGTGTCTTAATTTTTGTTGGATACTAACCTCACGTTTATGGATTTAGTTGATCATCGAATTGAGCGAATAAAGTTTCATTTAAATATATATATCTTGATAAGGTACACATTGTTCTATACACATCATAACTCGTCGTGAAGTATGAACAAGGTGTCTAGCTGTCGAAAAATTAAGTTACGAATTAAATTGTTAAAGAAAATACATATTCAAATGCATAGCATTATAAAAATATGGTTATTTTAAAATTTTATTAGGTGAATAGAACTATATAATTTGAGTGGGCTTAATGGTTAAGAGCATGTGTTTATTTTTAAGAGGTCACAAGTTTAAAATCAGAGGAGGGTAGAGTATGTATGCCTGCGTAAACTTAGCAGTCAAATCGCTGCACGGAGGTGAGTCCCTGGTTCCACAAACAAAGCAGTCTCATACACCAATTTGGTGTCTAGCTTGGCTGTGACCTTAAAAATGGATTTTATTATTATTATTATTATTAAATAGAGTTAATTATCATATTAATAAAATTTAATATCGTTGATATTAATAAAATTTAATATCGTTGATATATTTATAATGGTTCACTATATTTCATTTAAAGTTAAATATGGCAAATTGTATAGTTAATCATAATTTTAGTTGTATGGTTAATCATCATTCAACATGATCAAGAACGGTCAGCCACATTTAACTATAATCAATCATACTAAATATAAAGGTTAGAATGAGATAAAGCACATGTTATTGTTTGTTCCAATGTTTCAGACAAAGGTTTTCACAAAATTGGGTTATTTCTATTTATTCCCGTAATTACGCCGTAAGGCGTTTCCTTTTGGAATGAATTGACCCAGCTGACACCGTGTCCTATTGTTAACCGTTGATTTGTGGTGTTAGACGATCGAACAAAGTTTGATCGTTGATCGTGGGAAGCCGAAGATCGTGGGAAGCCGAACGATTAAAAGCAGTTTTCCTGTCATTCTCCTGGTTGTATTCCTTCCTTCTGCCCTTGCGCGCTGGTTAGTTTATTCCTCGCTAAGTTCGTCATTTCGACCTTTTACGCGCCATCTCATTCGCCCAATCTCAGGTTCTCGCTCACTAATTTTCGGTTCAAGGTTTTATCAGAGCTTTCCACCGCTGTTTGCAGGGCATTTCAAGTTCTCAGGGCGGAATTCGACCTATCCGTTATACACCAGGTTGGCATTAACTAACCCTTTACCCACATTTTTTGGATCTATAAAAAGCCTATTTAAATTTTTGTATTTCAGGCTCTGAATTGATCACGGTAGAACAGATTCCTTCATTTTATATATTTAATCAGGCTTTACGGGGATTACTTCTGGGTTTATCGTTATTTTGTCTTAAATGCTAGTCCCCGTTATCTGGGTAAAAATACTTTATCGTTTAATTGCAATTTCTAGATGGATTTGAATCATTGGCCCTTATTTCCTTTCTTTGTGTTCAAATCATTCCAGCCTTCGCTCAACCAGGATGCCTCAAATTCAGTACTCAGATAAATACACTGATGATACTTATGAATATAGGTCTGTAACTCAGAGCTTGCGCTATTTTTTTTGTTAAATAAAATATTTGTTTTTCTTTTTGGCTGGATGGTGGACTTTCAGATCCACTCAACGAACCGCATACTACATCTATCATTGACAACCTCCTATTGATTTAACCCTATACATACATACAATTGCAGTTGCCCTTCATTGCCACTGTAATTTGGAGCCTGGTTCTTTATTATTCAAAGAAAACACTCTACCTGTAAACTCCTTCAATGCACTGTCATTCACTTGGCAGAACATATTCTCCCATCCATGGGGTTTGATGGCCCTGTTGCAAAGGCCTGGAGCTCGATCTTGGGACAGAATGTCTTCAAGTTTTATGCTAGCGGGAGCCGATATTTCCAGGGCTTGTTGGCGACCATGGAGCTTCAGAGTAGCCATGATGTGATCTTGAGGATGTATAATTCTATAGTGCCTTGTAAGGATGAGGTCAATATCGAGGTTTATATGAATGAGGATGGTAAGGATGCTGTCGTATTTGCGCTCCGCTCCTCAGCAAGAAGGCTGCCAAGAGTATGCACAAGGATACCAGGGATCTCCAACAGTATGCCAGCTTGCTTACGCTGCGTTCGAATTCGAAATGGATCAGTGAGGAGCTCGTTGTAGTTGCCGAGTCGCAGATCCTATTTTCTTTCCCCTCATTTATTTGTATATTTATCCTAATAATATAGGAGTTTAAATCCGCCCAATTCCCATTGATGTGGTAAATGAAGATTTGTATTATCGTTACTTATTTTTGGATCTATCCAATAGGTTAGTCCACAGAGGAGAAACAGAAATGTTAGACAGAGAATTTCCTCGAGACCTGGAACTTATGGAAAAATGTTGTTAGGAAGGGAATTTTCGTGAGCCCTAGAACTTGGTCAATAACATTTTTTCTTCATATTCGTGCTTCAAAACTTCTAGGTACGAATTTTCAATGTCCACCCTTAACAGGGATGCTCCTATTTCATTCTGGAAGGTGTCAAAACTGCTTGTGTATCTCTGCCCAAATCATAGTTTAAAAAGAGTGGTTTCATATTGAATAGGATTCAAAAACTTATAACCTTTTTGTTAAAGATTGTTAGATTCATTATAATTGCATTTAGAACAGATAGTAACAGGTCTTGGGAAGCGTGTTTCAAATTTGTCTTGATTTACATGGCTGCTTTTATTCCACTCTGTATCTTTGTAAAAATATTACGTTAATAAAAATAGTTTCAAATTGAATAGGAATTCAAAAGTTTATAACTTTCTTGCTGAAAAATTGATAAATTCTTTATAACTGTATTCAGTAGATTTGCCTTAAAGGCAGATCATAGCTCTGTCCCCTCAAAACAACCGACATGAATACATCGATATGGTGGTCCCAACCTTGTCACCACTTCTTTCTGATTCAATTCCATTTTGAAGAGGTCAAAACTACCTGTGTCTTTGTCCAAATCTTAGTTTAAATAGAACAGTTCCATATTGAATAGAATTCAAGAGCTTATAACCTTACTGAAAATTGTTGGATCCTTTACAGCTGCAATAAGAACCGATAGTAGCATGTCTTGGGAAATCCTATTGCAAATATTTCGTGTATGAATTGTCAATGTCTTGACTGAAGCCATTCCACTCTGGAAGAAGTCAAAAGCTACCTGTGTGTTTCTGTACTAGTTTAAAATTAAATAGAATTCAAAAACTTCTTATAACTTTTTTTTTGTTTGTGAAAATCGTTAGATTTTTTTTATATATAGAGGATTGTAGAATATATATATATATATATATATATATTTTTTCCTCTCTCTTCTCTTTTTCCAGAAAAAAGAGGAGGCAACGCTCACTGGTAGATATCAAGATGGATATGGTTGCTGCTTCTCACTGTGCCTTATTGCTTTCATAGGTGCACAACTTCGTTCACCGCCTTCAGACTTGCAGGTATTTCTAAAACTTGTTTTCCATTAAAATAATAATAATAATAATGGATCGAACACTATATGCAGTGAATTATTGTTTTATGTTCAAGATAATGGATAGCCTTTAATATTTTTAAGTTCTGGCTGGTAGCTATCTGCTTTTTGGATAAATCTTATATTTATTTAGATGTCAGGATTGATATCCATGTTACTTCTTCTTTCATAGGTGCACAACTTCATTCACCGCCTTTAGACATGCAGGGATTTCTGAAACTTGTTTTCCATAAAGATAATGGATCAAACACTATATGCATTGAATTATTGTTTTATGTTCAAGATGATGGATAGTCTTTAATATTTTTATTTTCTGGTTGGTAGCTATCTGTCAATGTCTCACCTTGCTTAACAAGGCTAATCTCATTCCATTCTGGAAGAGGTCAAAAACTACCTGCCTACCTGTGTCTCTGTAAATCTTAGTTTAAAAAAGAACTAATTTCATTTTGAATAGAATTCAAAAACTTAGAACCTTTTTATTGAAGACTCTGAAATATGCTTATGATTATATTAAAAACAGATACTAAAAGGTCTGCATTAAGAAAATATATTTTCTATCAGGGATTGTTCTTGGTTATGTCAAGAGCAGCAAAGCTGTCTAGATGGATATGGACGTTGCTCCTTAGCCTAAGGAATTACTAATTTCATATATGCACAGCTTCATTCACAGCCTTTGGACTTGTATGTATTTTTTTTCTTTTTCTATCAGGATAGTGGATGATGGATGGAGACTATACAATGGATTATTGTTATTTCTCAAGATAATTGATAGGTTTGGTTGTCTTTATAAATGTTATGGTTATTATCCATGAATTTTTTAATCAATTTTATATTTTATTTATTGTAGTAATGAGTTTAAAGCAACGAATCATAGATGCAGAAAGATAATTTATATTTGAGTTATTTACCACTAAAATTTATTTGTGTGTTTTTTTAAGTAATAGAACACTTCCAATCCGCCTCAGTGATGTAGTGAACGAAAATTTGTATTATCATTTGCTTCTGAATCTCTACAATGCTTAGTGCAGAGAGGAGAAACGGAAATGTTAGAGAGAGCATGGAAAAATGTTAGACAGAGTATTTTCGTGACAAGTAGAACTTAGTCAGGAAAATTTTTCCTTCATATTCGTGCTTCAAATCTTCCAGGTACGAATTTTCAATGTCCCCCTTAAAAGGGTTGTTCCCATTCCATTCTGGAAGAAGTCAAAACGGTCTATGTTTCTTTGCCCAAATCTTAGTTTAGAGAGTGGTTTCATATTGAATAGGATTCAAAAGCTTATAACCTTCTTGTTAAATATTGTTAGATTCATTATAATTGCATTTAGAACAGATTATTCCATTCGGGAAGCTGAAAAAAACTAATTGTATCTTAGATATCATTTTTGGGATTCAACTGCGTTAAGTAAGTCATTCAAAGTATGACCATTTCCATGAGAGGTAGTCGTAAAGTGACTAATATCTCATGATTTTTGAATAGTTCACTTAGCACTCATTGCATCGGGTGATGCTCACAGGGGTGAAGAAGTGGGATTGAAACTAGTGAAATGTGGAGAACGAATCACATAGCATCAATCATCACTTCCGGGGCTTGCACCCGGTAACCAGGACTTCCCAGGAGGTCACCCATCCCAGAACTCCTCTGGCTCAAGCGCGCTTGAGCCAGAGGAGTTCTGGGATGGGTGACCTCCTGGGAAGTCCTGGTTACCGGGTGCAAGCCCCGGAAGTGATGATTGATGCTATGTGATTCGTTCTCCACATTTCACTAGTTTCAATCCCACTTCTTCACCCCTGTGAGCATCACCCGATGCAATGAGTGCTAAGTGAACTATTCAAAAATCATGAGATATTAGTCACTTTACGACTACCTCTCATGGAAATGGTCATACTTTGAATGACTTACTTAACGCAGTTGAATCCCAAAAATGATATCTAATATAATGCACTGCGTAAATCCCCCATACTTAATTGTATCTTTCTAAAAAATCTAAAATTAATAAAATTCAAAAGTTTATAACCTTCTCTTTGAAAATTGATACATTCTTTACCACAGTCACACTTGCCCAGGGAAGACACAAGGAGAATATTTCCCTCCCAATTTCTAATGGCAGCGTCATAGATGCCAAACTCATTATTAGACCTTTAAGAGACTAGTTGTATCTGAAGCCCATTCTTGAAAACAAGCAGTCCACTTTCTGACAAAATCCATATTTTCAGACAAATGGAATAGCTCCTTTTTTGTACTCTATATTGCTGGCAATTGTACAACTTTTTACATGACACGGTCTTCAGAATTTTGTGAAATATGTCAGAATATACTTAAGACATCTGATACCTTTAAGAGTATCGCCTAGGTTGGAGGGAGGGATATTTCCGACAAAACAATGACCTACACGAAATAGGGGGGCCCTAGAGTAGCGCTAAACAATAAGGACTACGGATAAATAGGTAGGGGTGCACGACGTCCTACCAGCAAAAGCGTTGGGCGTACTTAGCGAAACCAAAAAGCGATGTGTACCCAGCTGTACATGGGAAGAGGTGGTTTCAGGGTACTTCATAAGGCAAGGGCTAACCAGCCTGCCATAGGGCATTAAATGCCCAGGAATATGCATGCTCTATAACAAAATAACACCCAGTCTTTACTTTTAATTTATGTAGCCACCAAGGACTGTGTGTTATTTTGTTATAGAGCATGCATATACCTGGGCATTTAATGCCCTATGGCAGGCTGGTTAGCCCTTGCCTAATGGAACGAACGTTCAGGGAAAGAGGGTAGTACACAAAAATTATTTACTACTTTAATTTGACTTGAAACCATCGCATAGATTATAAGAGCTGAGGATTATCTCGAAAGCTATACAGATTTATCAAACTTATTAGTGTAGTTTAGATTTATTATTAGTTTATTTAGCCGATAAGTCTTTTTATGCATCAACAATTGTCAACATTTTTACTCTGCGTCGTTCGATCAAGTGAGACACTTTCAACCGTTGATTTGAAGTGTCATCTGGCAAGCATGCACTATACTTCGAATGCTTTTTCCAAATATCGGTTGAGTTGCCTTCTTTTCACCTCCGAGTTATGCGGTGCATTGAACCTGGCCCTATTACACAAAAACTATGATCCCTTGAAGGCCCTCAGTGTTACTACATAGAGTTCCTTTGTGTCACTTTCCTGATCGCCTTTGTTGTCCATTACTTCGTGGGCCGACGGCAAAACGAGCAAATCACCTTAGCCTGGGCAACGTAATTTGCAACGAAGGACGGGGTCTTTGAGAAAAATTTTAGTTTATTAGGTACCGGGGATGGAAACGATACTCCCTTGCTGCTGAAAGAAGGACAGAATGTCTTCAAGTTTTATGCCAGTGGGCGCCGATATTGCCAGGGCTTGTTGGCGACCATGGAGCTTTAGAGCAGGCATGATTTGATCTCGAGGATGTATAATTCTATAGTGCCTTGTAGGGATGAGGTCAATATTGAGGTTTATGTGAATGAGGATGGTATGGATGCTGTCGTATTTGCGCTGGCCAGGAAGAACGCTGCCAAGAGTATGCACAAGGATACCAGGGATCTCCAACAGTGTGCCAGCTTGCTTACGCCGCCTTCGAACCAGAAGTGGCTCAGCAAGGAGCTCATTGCAATTTCTGAGTCGCAGATCCTGTTTTCTTTCCCCTCATTTTGGTTCAAATTATGCTTCTTGTTTTGAGCGATGCCGAACAAACCATCTTTGATGTCAAGAGACTCATTGGGAGAAAGTAAGTACTCTGATCTCTGATTTTGCCATTCATTAGACAATTATATTTATTGCAAGTCCAATTCTTGCCTTGATATTGAACCCACAAGGATGCCAATCATGAAATTGGCATGTTAAGTTAGGGGTCGAGCAACATTCTAGTTGGGGTCAGATCAGGATTTGATTTATGCCCTGTCCAAACTTCAAGAAAATAATTTCAAACTTTTACTTGATGAGCACAATTAAATGAAAACATTTGTTTTATATAGGTTTGAAGGAAAAGAAGTTCAGAGGGATATGAAACTGGTACCATACAAGATTGTGAACAAAGATGGGAAGCCTTATATTCAAGTTCAAGTACGAGATGGAGAGACAAAGGTATTTAGCCCTGAGGAAATCAATTCTATGATTTTGACTAAGATGAAGGAGATTGCAGAAGCATTCCTTGGCAAGACTATAAAGGATGATGTGGTCACTGCACTAGTACCATACAAGATTGTGAACAAAGATGGGAAATCTTATATTCAAGTTCAGGTATGAGATGGAGAGACAAAAGGTATTTAGCCCTAAGGAAATCAGTGCTATGATTTTGACTAAGATGAAGGAGACTGCAAAAGCATTCCTTGGCAAGACTATAAAGGATGCTATGGTGACTGTCCCTAGTATGCTTTCTTTTCAACCTTTTTTTTAATGAGGTTGTGGGTAACCAATTGTTGACTGCGTTGTCACTATCAACTTGTGGGCTTGCGCAGGTTATTTTATTGATGCACAGCGCCAAGCAACGAAGGATGCCAGTGTTATTGCTGGCTTGAATGTAGCTCGTATTATCAACGAACCCACAGCTGCAGTGATATCTTATGGCATGGACAAGAAGGGTGGAGACAAAAATATTGTTTTTTTTTATCTTGGCGGTGGCATGTTTGATGTCAGCGTTTTGACTATTGATAACAGAGTTTTTGAGGTTTTGGCTACAAATGGTGATAGCCATCTTAGAGGTAATCTGTCTAAACTTTGTCTGGCAGTTTTACATTATGAATTTGAATGTGTGCACGGTGGTTATCATTGACTTTTTTGGTTGGCGTTCGAGCTTTGAACTTACCGGGATGTACACTAATATGTAGGTGAAGACTTTGACCAAAGGATAATGGAATATTTCATCAAATTGATCAAGAAAAAGCACATAAAGGATATTAGTAAGAATAGCATAAATGAAATAAGACATTCAATGTGTTCCTTGTAATATAGATATAATCAAAACATCTAAAGAAAAGTAATTGTACAATGATGCAGTAAAAAAAAACAAGGTTTTTCACAAACCACTTAACTCTTTTAGAAAAATTCAACAATTCCAATTTAATAATCCTATCGGCCTCTCTTTGTACTTTTTGGGACAATCAAAGTAACAAAACCATACAAATTAGGTAGCACAACCAGATACTTCTCAACATACATACCGTCAAAGACCTTCCTTCCTTATCTTTGGAAAAGCAAAGAGCGGAAAATGGCTTGATATAGAAGACCCACCTTCTGTCATATCCAGCTCTGATGGATCACCATCTACTCTCCAGTCAAAAGAGTGCAGCAGCTGAGCTAGTGCAAGGTCAATCATGGAAACAGCCATGGCGGCCCCTGGGCACCCTCTCCTCCCTGCTGAGAAGGGAAGCATCCTGAAATTTGATTGACCTGTCACTAAATCCATAACATGGTCATGCTCACCCAATTCATGCATGAATCTCTCCGGCTTGAAAACCAAAGCATCCACCCCCCACACATTGGGATCCCTTCCAATAGTCCACACATTCACGATTACTATTGTTTTTTTAGGTATATTGTATCCGCATATGCTCGCGGTCTCTACAGATTCATGGGGAACCGCTAGCGGCCCCATTGGATGTAATCGCAACGTCTCTTTCACAACACATTGAAGGAACTTCATCCTTCCCACATCGGATCCGTTTACTTTGCCACGTTTTCCGACACAGGATTCTATTTCTTGCTGCAACTTTTTCAGGACATGGGGATGTCTGAGCAGCTCACTCATTGCCCATTCTAACGTGGATGCCGACGTCTCCATTCCAGCGATGAGTATGTCCTGTACAAACCAATGGGAAAACAGTTTATGTTGTCAATTAAAAATCAATGTAATATTGAATTGCTGAAGTTAATTTATTTGCATCTAGATTCAGGGGGTTCTTGGGAATATTTTGAAATTTGAAGGACAGGGCAGAGTGTGGTAAAGAGGGATGTCAATTATGTGACCTTCCAATAGATTTCCTAAATTTACAATAAAAAAGAATCGATTTAGTTGTTTAACTCGATTTAAGATTTCCTATCTACATACAAACATAATCAATTTAACTGCTTCCCGTTTGGCTTTGGTGTCTCCCTTTATATCATTGTTATCAGCTGTCATCTGCAGCAACACATCCACGAAATATTTAACATGCTCTGCCGGTCCCTGGCTGTGGCCGTCGCTGGAGGGCGCGGCGGCCTGAACATGAAGATGATCGTCTATAATTTCTCATCGAAGGCATCATATGTTTTGCTTATTTCCACCATACGCCGCTTGATGCCTTGCAAGTCCATGTAGTCCACATAAGGAATGAAGTCTCCAATGTTGACATCTCCTAGAGTAGCTGACAACTCTAGTAACAGGTGCTTAAATCCTTTGCCATCAGCTCCCAAGTCATCGTCAGAAAATTTCCTCCTGAACAGTATTCGCGAAATTACATTGAAGGAGAGGGTGAAGATGACCTTACTCACATTCACAGCAATTGTGTCGTTCTGGCTCTGCTCCCAAATGGACCGGGTAATCACCGACACCTCTTCCTCTCGCACATTTTTGAAAGACTCGATTCTCTTAGAGGTAAAGAGTTCCAACACGCAGAGCTTCCTCACTTGCCTCCAATAATCTCCATAGGGAGACAATACCATACCCTTGAAATTGTAGGATAAGTACTTTCCAGCTACAGTTGCCAGTCGGTTGGCAAATATGGAATCCTGAGTTGTCTGAAAGTGTTTGGCTGTCTCAGAAGAAGAAACTACGACGGTGGGGACAGAGCCCAAGCGGAGAAACGTGATGGGACCATATTTATCAGCCAGGGCTTTCAAAGCATGATGAACAGGGTTCTTCAATTGGTGGAGATTTCCGATGATTAGCCATGGATGGGGTCCTGGAGGAAATCTTCCTCCGTTCCTTCCACCCTTGTGCTGCAATATCCAGTATAACAAGAAGAAAATGAGAGCTCCATATCTAGCCGTTGCCCTCCATGTTGCAGGCAGAGGCGGAGGAAGAGTTTGAGGCAACCAATGAAAATCCATAATGAACTTTCCTCTATCATGTCTGCAACCAAAAGAAAGATGTTTCCCATATTTAAGCGATCCGGGATTCCCTACAGTTGACTATTGGCCAAAAGTTGGTGGGTCATTGTATAATGTTTTGTAAAAAATGTTTTTAAAACATTAATATATTTTCATTTTTAAAATTTGATATTTTCAATTTTTATTAGTCGACTATAAAGAATGATATTTTTTATTTTTATTTTTTAAAAGAGAATTATTAAATAAAATATTTAATATAAAAATTTTAAATAATTTGAAATGTTGTTTAGTTATCGTTTTATTGTGTACTAAATACTGCCTATTTAGATTCATTTTAATTTTGGATTTATTAAGTGTTGAGAAGGATCAATTCTCTTTTCACTACTAAAGAGGTTTGCATTTCAAAGAGACCTCTAAAGACACCTCTAAGGACTTGGTAGATCCGGAATTAAAATAGATCTAGGTTGGTATAATATATATATATATATATATATATATATATATATATATATATATATAGATATATATATAGATATATATATATATATATATATATATATATATATATATATATATATATATATATATATATATATATATATAGTTGACATTAAAACATTTTATTTATAATTCACATTAAAATATTAAAACATGTCCCCTCATTTTTTTCATATCAACATATATTTAATTATTTTTATTATTAATATTTTCTAAAATATTACATATCAAATTCATATTAAGCATTAATAGAATTACAAATCTTTTTTGTACATTGAAATAGAAAGTAGCTATTAATAGAATAAGAATCTTTTCAATCTTTCTCTCTATATGTTTTATGTAAAAATATTTTACATAACATGTGTATTGAAATATTTGATTTATAAACTTGTTAAAATTTTCTTTATTATTGATATTTACTCCGTAAGGCGTTTCCCTCTGAAATGAACTCCCCAAACTGCTTTCATGTCAAAATATGTGCCATTTGATTTTGTTGTTAAAAGATTGGGTAATCATTACCCGTTAATTTGAATTGAGCAATGCTAGCCGCGGCGGTTGTTACTAGGTCATTGGATCCTGCAATAACTGTCAACTATCTTCCTTGCGAACTGTCAACCGACTTAACTTATTATATCGATAATATTTTGCTAAGTGAACAAATTTTTTCTTCAAATTTTCAGGTATGCTTCTTTCATTAATTTTGCGAGTCTGTAACTTGATCTTGCATTGTAAGTTTTGATTTATGCTGATATCAATAATATTTTGATCTATGAACAAGGTTTTTCTTCATATTTTCAGGTTAGGCAACTGGTATTTCAAAGGCAGAGGTGCATCTATTGCAGATCATTAATTGGATCAGTAGTTTTCCGGGCTCAAATTTGTAAGGTATGTATCGTATTCTTATACTCTTAGCCCCCTTGCATGTGCATTACTTGCTAATGCTTGAGAGAGGATTTTGATGGTGATTTTCGCGCCAGTAATGAGAGTTTTGTTTTCTTGAGCGTTTTCTGTTTGCTCGAAAGTGCCTCTCTGAGATGGCCGAGGTTTTGTTCTGGGTTTGGTAGATATCACTGGATTTTTTGTTTCTGGGTGTCGCAGTAGTCCAGCGTTTGTTTAGGGTATGACCGTTATTTTTAGCACAAATCAACTGGGATTTATATTTTTGTAGTTGCTTTTATTAATAGTAAATAGTGCAATGGTTATAGAATGTAATCTCCTTGGGTATTTTTTTGGGAGGGATATGACATTGCATGGTAACTATGTTATTACATGACAACAGTTCTTTGGGGAAGGAAAAATGTCAAGCGGTGGGTTTCATGTGCTGCATCTTGTGAGACCATTTCTTTCAATCTTACCAGCAGTCCAGACAGCTGAACGAAAAATACCCTTTAGGGAGAAGGTTCTTTAAATTGTAATCTCCCTTTTAATCTTTCTCGTATGTAGTCAGTTGCCTCTATATGGAATACATTCAGCAACCGGTGTGGATCCATTCTATTGGATGCATGTAATTCTGGCATAAATGTGCGCATCAATCAGTTTGATAAAAACGGAAAGAAGAAAAGAGGAGTTGGAGGTTATAGTTTAAAGTCGATCAACACTAATCAAATTCGTTAGGAATTTTGATAAAAACAGAAAGAAGAAAATAGGAGTTGGAGGTTATATTTTATAGTGGATCAACACTAATCAAATTCGTTATCCCTTTTGGGACAGCGGCAGACGTAAGGAATAATCTAATGACTTTTGAGATACACGTGGTCTTGTAGTACATCACGATTGTGGGAAGAGGTCATGCTGGCGGAGAGCAATGATATTCATGGGAGCAATTTATTTCAATACCAGAACTATCTATGCAATAATCTTATCTTAGCGTCTTGTTTGTCAAGTTTTCCCAATTGCGTATGCAGACAGTATGTTAAAAATGACAATATGTTAAAAATGAACGTAATAAAAGCGAGCACTGGTTAAATATTGTCCAGGTGTGACAAGATGCCTTGCATTACATTCCGTATATCTGTATATTCTGTATCTTTGAAGTCTGGACAACTATCACAATTTGCAAGTTGCCGTATATCCATATATTCTGTATACATTCCGTATATCCGTATATTCTATATCTTTTAAGTTTGTACAACTATCACAATTTGCAAGTTGTCGTATATCCGTATATTCTGTATCTTTGAAGTCTGGACAAATATCACAATTTGCAAGTTGCAACTAAGGTTCCATATATCTATATATTCTGTATCTTTGAAGTCTGGACAACTATCACAATTTGCAAGTTGCAACTAAGGTGCATTGAATATGCTTCGATGTACTTTTACGGTCATTATCATTAATAAAACAGAACAAGTACATGAGATATCGTTGACATCCATGTGGGATAATTTAAAATATAATTGAAAGTGCTAAATGGTGTTTTTAAAAGTTGTTTTTTAATGATATCAATAAAAAAATAGTGAACAAGTACATGACATATCGTTGACATTCATGTGGGATAATTTAAAATATAATTGAAAGTGCAAAATGGTATTTTTAGAAGTTGTTTATTTAGATTTCTGTTTAATTAATAATATTTCATCTATATTAAATGTATTATAATTATTAATAATTAAAAAATAAAATAACAATTATTATAATTTCTAAAGTTATGAGAATATTTCATAGTACCCACTCATACATAACTTACTCTATATAATTTGGCACATTATTGCATACGTTTTTTGTTAGTTTACTACATATTTTAAAAATAATTATTTTAAATATTACAATGACTTATTAAAAATTGAAATTTAAGAAAAATGATCTTAGCATGCATTATTTGAACAAAATATTGCAGCTTGAAGACTCTTTTATGTGATATGTCTTAGCCCTATTCAAAGTTGTAAAGTGTGTTTTTTGATGATCTCCTTGTTACTAGTGGTAATGCTTCAAAGGACAAGGGAAGTGCTTTGATAGACAACAAGATGGGGCAAATGAATGGAGCAAAAATGATGGGAATTGAATAAAATCAAGTGGTCAACTGAAGAAGAATGGGGTTCATATGAGGATGGGAATGCTCTTTTTGATGGCAGGTCACATCCATTGCAACAATTCAGATATAACGCACATCCACTCTAGGATTTAGTGTTTCTTGGCTCCATGATGAAAATAGTGAAGACAAAATACATGAAAATAATGACGACAAAATACATGTTAATCTGTTACTTGTGTTCTTTGATGGAAGTTTTGTAATGAATGAACGAAATGTGTTCTTTGATGGAAGTTTTGTAATGAATGATTGAAAAATACATGGTGAGAGAAAAATGCATATTATGCTAATTAAGGAACGTTTTTCACTTGTTGAACTTGTAGTATACATGTTAATCTGTTATTTGTGTTCTTTGATGGAAGTTTTGTAATGAATGAACGAAAGTTTTGTAATGAATGATTGAAAAATACATGGTGAGAGAAAAATGCATATTATGCTAATTAAGGAACGTTTTTCACTTGTTGAACTTGTAGTATTGAATTTAACACACTAACACTTTACAACAATGAACTAACAATCTTCATGATGAAAATAATAATATCGAAGATTTATCTACATAATGAAAAAGGAAATATGGGATATTCCAATCACGTTCCGAGGCATTTTTTAAAATGTGGATGTGAGAAAAGGTTGTTGTGGAAGGTGTTGTTTGTATATGGGAAATTTCTTGATCATGGTGTGTAATCTTAATGTTGATAGGTGGAAGGTGTTGTTTGTATATGGGAAATTTCCTGATCATGGTGTGTAATCCTAATGTTGATAGATATGTCTACTTTAAAATGTGGATGTGAGAAAGGTTGTTGTGGAAGGTGTTGTTTGTATATGAGAAATTTCCTGATCATTGTGTGTAATCCTAATGTTGATAGATATGTCTACTAAGTGGTTCTAGTTAATGGGGCATTGATGTGAGCATTCAATATATTTTTATTCTTTATCAAAGTATTTTTTTGTTGTATTTGCGTAATTCTATTTATGCCTTACGGCTTTTCCTTTGCAACATTTGGTGCAAATGATAGTTCTATAATTTTATAGAAAACAGCCTTACATTTTCGTTGGCATTAGTACGCATTACTAATAGTCGTACCTATTTTGACTCATTGGATGTGGGTTTATGGAATATTTTTTTTGGATATTTGTATGTGGAATATATTTTTAAATCCACTGGGATGAATATTCTTCGTCTAATAAACTCATGGACCACCGTGATTTAACTCTGCAATGTCATCTTCGGCGTTACACTATTTAAAAATTATTATTTTTTAATGAATAAAATCGAATTTTCTCCGCATTTCATCTCGCCATGTCAAGAATCATTTTATCGTTTCTTTTTCCTCTTGTGCCACTTGCACTGGATTTGGTTAGGCTAGTGAAACGTCTTCCTTTATGGCCTTTTAATACGTTTTCCCGTATAAGGTTGTGAAACATCCTCCCAATCCTCCATTATCAACGGTTGTAACCAAATTGATTATCTTATAATTTAGGTTTCATGTACATTTAAGGTGTTGGTTACATTAAACACCATTCTATTCATGTATAATTTTAGTTCATGTGCATTTAAAGTGTTTGATTTATGCAAAAGTGACAATTCTACACATGCATTTGGCCACAGTAGGGTGTAATAATTTTAAAATTAAATATAAAAATATTTAAGGTATAAAATATGGTTAGTTTTAAATAGGTTTAGAATTTATATATAGATAGATATATATAAAACTAGCTTTGCACATAATTTGGTTATAAATTAGGGTTTTGGGCATATCCTTTTATATTACCTATATTGATGGTTATGCTAATTGTAATGTTATTAATTAATAACCATATTTTAGATTAAAATTCAATAAAGTTTCTTTTATATTATTATTGGATATAAAAACCTTAAACATATTCATGTTTAAAATGAGTAAAAAAAATTAACATTTATAGTCCTCCTTTAAACCAATAAAAACCTTTTACATTGAGATATTTCCTATCAATAATTTATTTTTTCATAATTATAAACTTTTAATTTCATTTTGATCATTTTGAAAAAAAATATTATTATATATTGAATATATAAAATTATGTAAAAAGAAATTATTATTATATATTAATTATAAAAAATTATGTAATTTATGTTTATCTATATATATGTATCAGTTTAGATTTATCCTAATTATAGATTTACTAAGTGCTCAGAGGGATCAAATTTCTTTTCATTGAAAAAGAGGTTATGAAAATAGATTTGATCGACCCTTGGTAGATCCAGAATTAAGATGGATACACGCCGGTTTAATTTATCCTTTTAAATAGGCTATATTTCACATGAATACCATGGGTCAATCCCATGTGTTCTCATATTATGGATCTATATCATGAAGTTGTTTTTATTTTAACATTATTTTTATTTTTTTATTTTATACCATAGGCCAACACTATGGATTCTCATAAACCTGAAACTCAAAAAATAGCCTAACTTAACCAAAATGAATATATATTAATTAAATAAATATATTCAAATTTAATTTGTTAATAACAAACCAACCTAGTTCCATATTAATTCTAAAATAGCCTTAAATCTCAAGAGGTTTGATCCTTCTTAGCGCTTGGTAGATGTGGAGCTAAGATGGATCTATGCTGATTTAATTTTCTCCTTTAAATATTCTATATTCCACATGAATACCATGGGTTCTCATAAACCTGGAGCTCAAAAACCATGAGTAACTTGACCAAGTCAAATTTACTTTATTATTTTAGTTTAAAGTTATTTTTGTTTTAATGTAGAGTTATTTTTAATTTTCATTTTTTTTTACCAACTATAAATGTTTGCGGTAGAGTTATTTTTATTTCTATTTTATGAAGCCCCCTTATTTTTGTGGGACAAGGGACCCACCTCCACTCACAGATTCGAGCCCCCTTTGTCTTTGAACTTGTGTCCTCTTCGGAAGAAAGACATGCTCTTAACCATTAGGTCCACTTAAACTTTATAAAATAAAATAAAATTAAAATAAGATATTTTTATTTTAAAATGGCTTTTGGTTTTTGGGTAAGTGGTATTGATAAACCATGGTATTTGCCCATGGTAGGGTAGATATGTATGTGTTAGATGTAAATATTTTTTAAATTCATCTTTTTATATTTTAATTTTAATTTTATTAATAAAAGTATGAACAATTTAATTAAATAAAAGAAAATCATAATATACGTATAACATTAAAATATATAACATATATAGAGTAGTTATAAATTAACATCTATTTTATCATATAAATTAAAATAATGATTTCGTAATCATATTTATATTTAATTGATAAGAACATAAAAAATAATATTTACAATATAACAAGATCCTTAACAATGAATATACACCCTATTTTACCATGAATATTCTTACAATACCCTGACCTATCAATACCACATACCCAAAAATTGTAACTCATTTCAAAATTATATATATATGTATATATGTATATATATATGATTTTAATTTAATTTTATAACCTTTCTAAATTAAAACTTAATACTTAAAATAAACATACAGTATAACAATATTTTTAACCATAAATATTCACCAAAAACAATGACTCATTTCAAAATCAAAATATTTTATTTTAATTTTATTTTATAATATTTTTAAAAATAAATCTAAAAGAAAAATTTATTGGGGAGATATTGTAGTAGTGTAAATGTTAGTTAACATTTACATGTGGGCTCAAATAAAAAAAATAGAGGTTAGAAGTAATTGTCTAGAGAGGCACTTTCGTCTCTCCAGCTCAATATGTGAAGATGTTGTAATGTCCTATAAGAATTGACTAGACTAGGTCAAAAAAATGATAATGATAATTTATAATTATAATTATAATTAATACTAAAAGAAACCTAGATTCATCTTAACTCTCTAGATTTATCAAGCACCTAGATGAATCCATAGAAAATTTTAGGGTCTAATATTAGCAAGATGCCTAATTTTTATTTTACCTTAAAAATTGCCAACATTATATACATAGTATATGTACAATCATTGAGCCTAGAGGCTCATTCTATAGCCCAGTATGATCTATATCCATGTCAATCTATCATCAAAGTTGGAATTTATCTCACGTCTGCCAAAATAAAAATTTTAAAAAATCTAAAAAAAATAGCTATACAAAAAAAATTAACTATAGAAACTATTTAAATAATTTTTGCTCATAAAAAAATTTGCAAGTGAAGAAATTGGATCCCTCTCTGCTCATGTTAGTTGCAAATTTAAGATGGATCTATGCTTGTTATAAATAACATTTACAATTTGCATATTAGAGGCTAGTGATAATTTTTCATCTTTATCATAAATCAAATCTCTTGAGATGAAAACCTCTTTTAAAATAAATAAATAAAAATATAAAAACTAAAATTACAATATAAAATCTTTGAATTTAAAAAATGTTTACATCTATCACCTACACATAGTGATCGTGTGAATTATGGTGAATAATTGTTTCCCTATTAAAAAGTTGTATAATAATTATATTTTCTATTGATAATTATAAATTTCCACATTATCAAATTAAAAATAAAATAAAAAACAGAAAAAATAATCAAATTATAACTTTATTTTAAATTATTATTATTAATATGTAATAATACTTTTAACAATCACATTCATGGAGATTTATCAAGGAGATTTTTATCCTCTAAATGGTAAAAAAACTCATAACTACTTCCGAAATAAAACTTACTCTTTGAATTGAGTACACTGCCAAAAATATTCTAGAATATTATATGGATGTATACCTACCATCCACCTAATAATAAAATAAAATTAAAATTATTATAATATTATGTGGACATTATAATGTTTGTCTTCTTAAAGATCTCTTGGATGTTAATTCACTAGTTCAATTCCCTTCTCTATTTCTATATTATTCTTGGGCATGACCATGATGTAAGATTATCAATATCAAATTTACAAGAAAAAATACTAATTAAAACATAAAAAAATTAATTACCTCTTTTAAACAATGAGAAAGCTTATCATCCCAACTGAATTATGATAAGTTTTCAGATAATCTTAAAAAAAATAAAAATCTATCTATATCTACAATATTAATAAATATACTTATCTATAATTAGGAATTCTCATAAAATGAAATAAGTTTGAGCATGAAAACAAATTTTCTCCTTCAGATCAATTGTTGAGATTTCATATTCTTCTAGATTAATAGAATGTTTTTTTTTCTTCTTTATAGGTAAGGCACTTTGTATTACTGTAGGGATTCTCTGCCTCTTGTATGCCCAGTCGGAAGCTTATGACAAAAAAGGTAACACATATATTGGTTAGGTCAGCTCACTTGCCATGGCCTAATTAGATAAGATACATTGCAAAAACGATAAGCAAAAAACTGGAAATGCGTAGAGATTACTATGCTGAGTTGTCTGCTTTACGGTCTTGCTATGAACTACTGTCATTCCCAAGGAATGGATTTTTTTGTGCATTTGATGAAGAGAATATTCCGGTTGTGATCCATTTTATCTAGTTTCTTCTCTAATTTTGCTAAACTGAAAGCATTTTCCTTCTGAGCATTGTTGTTGTCCATAAGAATGCGGCCCATGGGGAATTTTGTATGCCAATAAACATTAATTGCCTACCTATAGCCTAAAAGGCACGAGCCAGTGGAAGTAACTTTAAGTTAGGGATCAGTCTCTGGTCTCAACATACACATGGTGGATTAGACCATAGCACCATTCTTGGCACACTTCACCTTCAATCGTGTCAATTTCTTAGCGCACAAGTTTTGGGATTAAGTCTTCATAATGAAACGTAGTATTCTTGGACATGGTTAAACATACACAGGCAACAAGAAATATGAAAGATAAAACATGACAATACATTTTTATTAACTACTGATATACATTTATAGTACATTGTTGTGACCGTTGGGTTTCACATCCCAAGGTCTCTTGGACTCCTTTTGTCCATTCGACTTCCACACTAACCCATTGAGGATTAGGTGTCCAACATTCCCCCTTAATCCGAAGGGTTATGTATGAGTCCAAGAAGAGCGCTGTAATACAAAATGTGCAAAAATGCCTGGCATCACTAGGCTGAATGTGCTCTCTGAAATGTTGGTATAAAGGGTGGTGGTTTAAGGATACCACCAACACTGGAACGCTTAATGCAATTCCTATAATTTAGAGTCAATATTGAGGTTGAAGAACAACCAGTATCCCATCCTATGAGGAAGACATCAGATCTTCCTCATGGCATGGTAAATTAGGGAGAGTCAGAGGCGTAGAGTTGATAGAGAGGGGAAGAGCGAAAGGTGAAATGGATAATAGTCATCTATGTAGTGGATAAGGCGTACTAGATAAGCTTAGAAGTGATAGATTAAGACAAGTTGAAAAGAGGAATGGCGGAGCAAGGACTTGAGAGCATAGAAGAAAGATAACGAGGGTGAATAAAAAGGCTAAGAGCGAACTCCGTGGGAAGAGTCACAAAGAATGATTGAAGTTGAGAAAGCCAACCGAATCGGTGAATTTGCAAGTGAAACACAAAACCAACCGAATGAGTGAATTTGCAAATGAAACACAAATCCCCAATCCAGAAAAACCACGGTACCGCTTAAATATACACAAGTTGATGCGAAGGAGGTAAAATTTGATTGTGAGACAGCTTGCCGGGATGCCGAGGTCTCCACCACCTGGTTGGCAACTAGAACACTTAAAGGAAACAGTACCAGGAAACCCGACATAATCTTCATATAATTCTGAGGGTGTCTTGGTATGCCCAATAATTCCAAGTTCAAGGATATCTATTTTTTCGAGAGGCTGAGTGCACAAGTCAGTGTATAGGGATATAGTGTGTTGCTTTGATTATACCTATGATTACGCAGGGTTCGAATTTGCAACGAGAAACTTCCATGATTACCACCTCCTATAAAGATTGTGCAATTACTAATGTACAAGGCACATATCACGACCACTTTCCACCATGATATCAAGCTGTGCAACATAGTATTCACTTGGTGTATACCACAGAGTTCTTAATCAATCACCGTGTGAGCTGCTGTAGTGACTAGCAGGCAGCCCGCCGGGTTGCTGATGTGGCATTTGCATAGTTTTACTCTCAATATGTCAGGACAGGGGAGAGGGGCGATTCCTATTTCATCGCCTATAGAATAGTTAATGCCGCCTGACATGCAGGCATCATCGAGAGGGAGAGGGATAGTTAAATGCCTGCATGTCAGGCGGCATTAACTATTCTATAGGCGATGAAATAGGAATCGACGGGGAGAGGGCCCGTGCTATTACACCCTCCGTTGGGTGATTAATGGAATGTTATTAGCGAAATGTTATTGCATTTTAATAAATCGCCACTTCAATGACTTTCCCATATAGTGGTTTAGTAGCTATATCAAATGGCAAGAGCTAACCAGCCATACATTGGGTATTAAATGCCCAATGTAGGCTGGCCCATCTATGTATGTCATGGGGCGCATCCATGTAACTCCGCGGCCACCGGTGCCTTTCCGGCAACACCATGCGGGACCCACCATGCGCGAGCCCGGGCCCAAAATGAAAACGACCTCGCGCCAAAACGCATTCGAACTCCGGTTCAGAAGCTCTGCAACCCGCCTGGACGAAGCTCTAAACGAAGCGCTGCAACCCGCCTGGACGAATTTCTGTTCTACCGAACATTCTGCGTCCCCTCGTAGGCTGGTACCCGCCTCTCCCTTTTCTCGTTTGCTCTCTAACTTAGCTAAGTACACTGTATCATCTTATGTCATGAGTTTGAAAATAAAACAGGGTAAACTCTCCCCCATCTGCCAGTGGACCACATTGTACATGCCGCTATAGTTATTCAGGTAGGGAGGTTGAATTTTAACTCAATCGTTATCCACTGAATAATGCAATATTAAAGATCAGGTCTATTTGGAACATGAATAACCCAATCCATCATTAAATACAAAATATGTGTGCGATCCTACTTATAATTGCTATATATTGAACACCAATCTATGTCGAGCAGATACAGATAAAGCACAGAAAACTAGCGTTCGACTTCATAAATACATGGTAGTGATGATGATAATGATAATGCAGGTTTCCAAGATAGCTGTAGAGGTGCTTTTCTCGGTGTGAGAAGGTGAGTTTAAAAGCCACCTTGTAATTCATGGCAGGATAGTTCAGCCGCTTGAGATTCCAGAGATTCACAAGGTGGGAAAATTGATCATGACCCATTTTTCAATAACAGCAGTGGGGAATACGTGCCTGCAATCAGCGAATGAGCAATGGGAGAGTTATCACACTGGGTGTAATTCTTAAATATAATTCAACTTTTTTATTGTAATTCTTAATTCTTGCCATGTCCTAACCTCATGAGTCCAGTAACTATGCTTCAAACCCTGCTTCTGTTCAATGATCTTGTCAAATCTATCATGTTTGTATCTTTGCACGTGAAAGAGGAAATCTGGGACTGAAAGAAGTCAGATAATTACATTTTGCTTTAACCAAGATTCTCAAAAACATGTGAAATCTGTTCTGAAAATGGCAAGAAACTTTCTTGTTAGAATTTGTGAAGTATCTTAGCCAATACTCACTACACCCTCTAATGAAATTATATGTCAATACTGGTGTACCATATTGCGATTAGGCTTGGATTGATTTTACATGCAAGGGTGAAGTCCAAGTAGGTTGCTTTGCAAGTGTGAGATTTCAGGTATAAGAAACAGAGATCATGTTAAGTAACTTTGATTTAGTATTCAGCACACAGATAAAATAAGTACTGCTGTCACACCAATTTGAATTTATGCATCTGTTATGCCTCTAATGAATAAGAGGGAGTTATATAACCGATATTGTGTGTGTGTTGTGTCTCACATAACATTATGTTGAACAATATGAAATACCTAACAGACCAGCATCACAAGGCATAATGTATTCTTATTTCAGAAATGGATACAAGAGTGAAATAGTTCCAGCTATGAGGTATACCATCCCTAAACAAATCTGCCATCAAGATTCATCTTGGGTCACAAAAGAGAAAAAGCTTTGGTCTCTCTGAGGAAAGAATGGTTTCCAGAACCCCTCTTATCTCATTATTTAGAGGAACTAACTCAGGCTTTTGAAACACAGGATTGACAATTTTATTATCCAATGATCCAGGGTTCAAATGTCCTATTAATTAATATGTGCTCTTGAAAATGATTGTCAACAGAAAATGAGGAGAGTAGCATTCATATAAAGAATTCTGAATCTAACAAGTATCAAACAAAATATTGTCACAAGAGGTATCACCTGAAAACATAGAAAAATAAAGAGTTTCACTAGCGTTCTTTCAAACAGTTTCAGTGCACTTTCATTACAAAACTGACACGAGGTTTAGTGAGTGATAACACAACTTACAGGTGATTTTAAAACTTAGACATAACCTGTTAGAGTACTTTGATTTCTTGTGCCATTAAATGCAAGACAATTCACATAATTTTAGATGACATAGCAACATTCCAAACTTAGGATGTGCCTCTTGTGTAAGAGGTCGGTATATAATAGGTTTTAACTTGCCTTTCCTTACGGTGGTTTTGCTGTCTACCTCACAATTCAGGCTCCCAAAACAGTCACAAGCATTTAGATGAGCAGCTGCCACATGTAAAGGAAAGGATTCTTTGAAATCTTTCATTAAACAAAAGTCATGTCATAGTGAAACCTGTCTTGCTGGCACTAGAAAGGGACATACCAGTTCTTCATATCATTGCATAACTGAGGATAAAATTTGTCATTAAGGTTCACCCTGCTTTAATCTTGTGAAATGTCTACTTGTCATCTCTGTCCAGGAGGTTATACAATTTTTGCGAGTACTGGCATAACCTGGACCTTGGCTTATAACATTCTGTGGCCAAATCTGGCATATAACAAGTTCAGATTACATTCCTTAGGTCACGTACTGATATATCTGGTTATTTTGATATATGCAGGCTTTGGTCATTAAGAAACCTTCCTTGCTTTTACATTATGTGAAGAATACTGGCATTTCTACATTTAACATGCATTCATCCCAACATACAAAGTGACAAGTTCCTGCCCCGTAGGATTTCTCCATCCATATATAAAATTAAACACATTCGAGTTAAAGTTTGTTCTATATGCCCAAAGTCTTATCACTGATATTTGATTTTCTGTTATTTTTCAAGGATGTGCATTCAGACTTGAGGTAGCATAAAAATAATCAATTTCAATCAGGATATTTTGTCATGTTAAAGTATTCTAACATGAATCTATTTTGTTGTTGTCACTATGCAGTGCTTCTAAGCCCACGGAATGGTGGAAAAGTGGACAATGTGCATTGAAGTATGATGCCGCCCCAATCCGGGTCCAACATCTTTAAAAATTGTCCTTCACAATGGGGAAAAAAATCATGTGATTTATAGAATATGGGAAGTGCAGGGAAAGACAACCAATAACGAAGCATACTACATTACACTTGTTGCAGGTTTAAAAGAGGCAAAACACAATGGGGTGAATAACATAACAGTGCTGACAAACTCAGATTTAATCTGTAATCACATGGAAGGCATCTACAATGTTCGCGCAGACAATTTGAAGCCCCTCTACAGAGAGGCAAAAATCTGGAGTGCTCGATTTAATTCTTTTTCGATAAAGCACGTTGCGGAGATCCATAAAATCTCTACTAATCTAATGGTTGGAGCAATCTCAAGTGTAGATGCAGGTGCCAGAGATGATTCAGGATCATCGTTCATTCCACTGGAAAACATTGATCAGCATCAATATAGGTCTCGACTATGTGTATACACCATGGTTGTCATTTTCCTTGGGATTCTCATACCGTGGTTCTTTCAGTAAAGTACTCGTTAATGTACTTTTTTTTGGTTTTGTAATATCATTCACCTTAGATGTCTAATCATGTTATAACTAAATTCATGTGTCCAATTATGTACATTATATTTGAGGTGAACTAATTATTCTTAACCTACTAGTGGTTCAGCGAATATTATTGTAGCTTCGTATGAATTTAATTTTAATTTCAAGTTTCAGATGCTACCTCTTTAATAGTGTTGATTTCCACCTGGATGGATGCCATGGGAATAAATGAAAGTAACAAAAGAAGGTTATTTACATCTGGTTTGTTGCTTTTCACAACATTTAAGAAGTATAAGTCATTTCTGATGCAAACCCTAGCTATATCCATATCTATATGATGACAGGCCAAAAATAGTTGATGCGTAATCTAATGTGAGATGAAGAATTCCATACCATGAAACCCTCCTAGGAACATTGATGCATAATAATGACAAACTCTAACCTAGTATGAAGTTAATTTTCTTAGGTACATGGTTTGCCCTATAATGATGCAATGTACGCATATATCAATGAAGCCCTACATGCCCATGATGCCTTTGAAGATGCCATAATCTTAATAAATAAAGTTAATAAATAAAGAACACAAGTGAAGAAACGCTCATCTTTCAAAATTGCCTAAAAGATTAAAAATATGGAGTCCGTAAACTTTGTCAAAATCATAATGATAAATTTTGCTTCAAAAAGCTTAATCCCCCATTTTCTTGACATTTGTTTTTCTTGACATGTCGCTTGTTCATCACACCCACACTAATCTTCCAACTAGGACACCTTTCTTACAAGCACAAGAAATGCTCTAGAGTCTAGTGTCCCATGTTTCCAGCACCGGAACCAAAAACTAAGGCTTTGGAATTTGCAAGAATGACACCAACAATAACAACTACAAATTTAAAGCATAATGCCCCATAATATTGGCCATCTCGTTACCACAGGTCTAACTCAGCTAATGGCCATAGCTAATCATCTAATCAAGAACACTCACTATTGACTTTACACCAGAATCAACGGTGATGTGCGACCATAAAAAGCATGCCATAAACCATAACAGGGTTTCATGTTCCCAGGCACGCATTGGAGGAGCCAACTCAGGGTTTCATTTCAGTTGCTTCTGCATGACCCTCCACCTTTGATTTCTATCAAAGAATACAGCTAATTTCCCATTGCCAGTTGGAAATCATTTGCAAAAATTGCCTGGCAGATTTTGAAAAACTGGTTGTTAGGAATGCACTGCATACATTTTTTAATATCCTGCACTTCAATTTTCTGTAGTTCCTTCTTTTCTTGGCACAGATGAAACAACATTTAACCGTCAAAATCATGCCCTTTTAAATCCCCTACACTTCCACTCTCTGTAAGGTAAGTTATTGTATGAGACAGATTCTTCTCAAAATTGAAGGAGGGTCAACAGCTTATGTCCTTTGTACATTTCCATATGGTTGCATGCCCTGCAGAGGTTTTAGAAAATCTTGACAAAACTACCCTATTATATATTTTATCTAGTTCCATTGTTGGTTCTGTTCTGACTACAAGTTGATGCTTTGTGCTGCCTCTTGCCTTCTCTTGGCATACTTCTCCAAGATTTGAAGCCTTTCTTGCTCAAATTCCTTCTCAAAAGTTACTTCCTCTTGTAAGTGTATTAATTTTAACTCCTTTCTCCTTTTATCATGAGCTTCAATAAGCTCTTGCCTCTGTTGTTCATATTCTTCAGTATCTTTGATGCTCATTTCGACAATAGCAGTTTGCCTTGCAATCTCTTCCTCAATTCTGCCACAAAAGCATTAAAGTGGAAAACCATAACAGAAAAGAGATTAGAACTCTCTGCTTTTCCAGTCTTTGAAACCTTGTACGATGAATTTCAATTATAAAGACAAGCATGCAAATTTCTATTGGTTAAAAGATTGTCTATAAAGAAAATTTAGAGATTTTGTATCTTTATGTCAGGCAGACAAGAAACAGCTAGCTACAATTGGTAAATGAAGAAGCCAACAAGAATCACAGTGCTTTACAGTTAATAATGTATAATTTCTTGCAAATCACACACGGATCAGCTCAACATAATATACATTTTGTTTCATACAACATGGGAGAACTCATATCTCTTCCAACTACTTTTATATCACCATGAGCTGTTCATGCGAATCACATTCTTAAAGCCATAAAATATATCACAGTATGATACATGCATGCAATATATGAGACTGATGGAAACTTCCTATGCTATATCTTCCCCCGTAGAAGTGTATCCAACCTATTAAGAAAAAGAAATACTGAACATGCTACAACAGTGCAATGTAAAATTCCTATTCTAATTTCCTTTTTGGGGAGATAAAAACTATAGGACAGTTGATGCAATCATCAATGTCATGAACAAGTATAAGAGGCCAACCTATAATGACTTATTCATATCTTTGCCCCATAGTCCCCAGGTCAATATCACTTCGAATCCCGAACTAAAGTTTCCCAAAACAAATGCTCAATATGTTAAAAAATCTACATTCCCTGCATATAAAGACAATAAACGAGAGCTGACGGCCAAAGGACACAACTGACCTAGATAAAGTATCATTAAGTAGGAAATAAATAGGGCACCCCATCCCTCTCCTTATTCTTTCATGAATATATCCTAAAATAATGATATAGTGAAATGATGAAGGCCCAACTGCTGATATCCTTATTATTGTTATGTCCTTTGTCTTTTCACTCAGAATCAACAATGCCTATCAAGTATACATATAACCCTACTGTTGTAAGATAATTATAAGACTTTGTCTGGTGAACAATGTGTTACTAAATTTCTTCTTTGCTAGAAGACTGAATTAATGCTTCTGGATGATTGGTTACTTTCCCACTCACAGATGCTTCAAGCTTGTATATGACAATCCCTAGCTATAGCTATCGTCTTGATTATGCCAGTCCGTGATGAACTGCATCAGGATGTAAGCTTAATGCAATTCACACATTCAACACTGCCTTTTCACTTACCGACACATTGGACTACACAGACATGCCATTAATGATTATTTGAAGCTTCAATGATTTGTACATGAGAACTTGACATTTCTTAACATACTTGTGCCATATTATTTCTTCAAATTGAACTCACTTTCAAGGACCAAATTCCCAAACCAGAAATACTGATCTTATCATTGTCATAAGTATATGCCAGATTTGAATCTAGTTCATTACACAGGGATCCATTCTTGATTGAAATGATTGTTGTAGAAGTTATTGTAATTAGACCACTGATAAATGTGCAAACTTCCATGTCCAGTCTTCAAAAAAATTAGGACAAAGACTCCGAGCCAATCTGAAGAATGAGATTGAAACATTCAATTATAGTTGTTTCACTCTTGAACTTGCACAGGTCGACTTAATTCTCCTTGACGCTCATATATGTATAGTTAGTGAATTCTAGACACCATGGCAAAGGAGAGTGTTGCAATCACAATTTGACTACTGCAATTAGACTCAAAATCTTCATTGTCATGCAATTAGGCTTAGGCACTGCAATTTGGATCATATCAAAATCATGGACAGAATGGCAATACCAATCATCATTCCTTGTCGTTATCAAAATTATTGGCATACAACTTCTAAAGAAACCCAAGGCTGATAATGGGTCTTAGTACCACAATCTGTGTTCTTAAATTCAAAACTATGAGGACATACCTTAATTGCAAGGTTGCGATACTTACTAACTTCTTCGCAGGGATAAGACAATACTTAGTCCATTTTAAGAGAGGGAGAAGATGAATTCACATAGGGACTTTCAATTGTCTAGGAGGCTCAAGGAAGATTAATAGTTGTTGAAATTATATCATCTTAGAAAGGAAGAGAATGCATATATCTGTTGATGGCAAACAGTTTTAATAATTTGTCTCTAAAATTGAGTGTTTGGCTAGTTAAATACTTGTTGTTTCTTCTGTAATAACATAAATCTATTAAAGGGAGAGGTTATGTTTCTTATTTCTTTTTGTTTGTATTTCTTACCAGTAGTTTTCTCAGTTTGTTTGTGATGTTGGACAAATTATATGATCCAAAACAATTGATTTGCACTGAGATAATATCAGCTTTATTTCACATAACTAGATGTAGCAAGTAACTATGCAATCACTTATTGTTGTTAGCTTCAGCCTAAAGGCCCTGGAATTGTTCCAACTGCTCCATATGCCTCTACTATGGATTTGAATATGACCAACATGTGATTTGACCACTAATGGTTACTTGCTTTCCTACAAATCAGAAAACTATTATTGTTATGGTATAAAACACTCACTATTGACTTTACACCAGAATCAACGGTGATGTGCGACCATAAAAAGCATGCCATAAACCATAACAGGGAAGTACATCATCACCATAGTTATTCATCAAAGTGTAACGAAGAAAGATGTAACAAAATACCATGCTTATTAACATATACACAGCAACTACAAGAATCCTGATGGAACATAGTAGGTTATCAAACATTTAGAACAATGCTCCATTCAATATCCACACAATATGGCAAGAACCCTTCAATAGCATGCCAAAACTAAACAATGTTCCCACTTGTAACAACCCAAAACTAGCAACAACCCTAAACTCTTCAGAGCTCAAGTACTTGTACACCACTACCCGCTCAATGGCAATTTAGGTAACCTTTACAACATTCCGTTACCCTCATGTACATGAATCTTTCACATCCAAACTAGTAAGTAAAGCAGAGTCTTTTACAAAGAAACGTTACAATGAGTTTGAAGCTCTCTTAAAACTTCAAAGTTTAAAATGAATATCACTTTACATTTGACCAAGTGAAATAATATATCTAAAACTTTACATTAAAATCACACAGTGTAAGACTGTTGGATAGTATTTATATCAAGACCCTTCAGCTTGATCACAGACTCCACATGCCCCTTCAATGTATTCAACTCCCTAAGCCTGTCATCAGAAAATGTAAATCATGAGAACCAATGTGAAAAAAAATGCAACTGAGGAAATTCATCTAAACAAAATATGAAAATATTGACCTGGCAACTTCAGCACGCCTCTTTGCTTGTTCAACAATTTCTAACAACTCTCGGTAGCTACTCTTCTCATTGAATAAATGCATTTCAGGTGGATGAAGACCGTGTAATGTACGCTGAGCATGAGCCCATTGTGCTTCACGCTCCTCTTTACCATAGTCTTTCTTAGATGTGAAGGCAGTCTGCAGGCAAGAGATAAAAAACAGTGAACACATGACATTAGAACAGTTTGTGCCAATTAACACCTAGGAGATTCAAATAATTCCATGGAGCATTAGAAGATAAAAGCAACATGTAAAGGCATACATACCTTGCGTTCAATAAGATTATCCCAAGCCTTCCCACTCAGGGCATAGCGAACAGCGAACTTAAAGACATCCAAAGGAAAATAGAACACTAGACTGTATAGCCAAATTACTCCTGCCCAACCCCAACCAATAGGTTTGATGTTTGCAAAGCTAAAGTCTGCATAAACTGCAAGGAATGTTGCAATCTACAGGCAGAGGATAGAAACAAGATAGTGGTCAGTTACTTTTGCAGCTTCTTAGAGAAATCTACAGCTTCCAACAAAATAACAAGACACGGAAAGAAATTATGGTTATGCCCAAACTAACCAGCTGGGCAATAACAAATGCAGTCATAAGCAGAAGCCCGGGTCATTCTACAAATGACCAGCTGCGAGATCTTGTCACAAAAATGAGAGCTTGGCTCACAATGCTGACTTGTAAGTATAGCGCAGATGTTTCCTCATGGGGAGAATTCCTGATAGACCTTACTCCAAACTTGTCCTGTATGATAATAAGTTAAACATTCATTATTGCTTAAAGTTGCAGTACAAAAAGGAGTTGGGCCCATTTGGATTTTTGCAGACTCAAATCTGGTAATCAGATGGATGAATCATTGGATTGTAATGATCAGCTGTGGAACA
Organism: Pinus tabuliformis; assembly: GCA_031772625.1. Lineage (NCBI taxonomy): Eukaryota > Viridiplantae > Streptophyta > Pinopsida > Pinales > Pinaceae > Pinus > Pinus tabuliformis. The sequence continues at coordinate 654,112,135 of CM062815.1, read as the reverse complement.
TCCATTTAAGAAATTTGAGTGATCAAGTCTAATTCATGGAAAGCATGTTCAAGGCAGTTACCTTCAAGAACATGTATCAGGAACAGAACACAAAGGTGGATAAACTTTCTAAAGAAAGTCATATGGTGGCTAAGCATGAGTTGCTGATAGAGGTTATCCAAGAAGGGGTTTTAACTCTTTCTAAGGATGTATATATCTGATGCAGATCTCTGCTGGTTTTCTTTTTCTTTCTGTTGGAAAATGTTTGTAAGTCATAGACTTTAAGTTTGTTTTGTTTTTGGTAAATATAGCATACAGGAACCTGAACAGTTTTTGAATCACTTTTTTCGACATATATCCACTTTATGGAAATAGTCCTTTATTGGTTCTGAACTGTAGAGAGTCTGAAAAGACACCCTTTATTGTTCAACATAATGTTATGTGAGACACAACACACACACAATATCGGTTATATAACTCCCTCTTATTCATTAGAGGCATAACAGATGCATAAATTCAAATTGGTGTGACAGCAGTACTTATTTTATCTGTGTGCTGAATACTAAATCAAAGTTACTTAACATGATCTCTGTTTCTTATACCTGAAATCTCACACTTGCAAAGCAACCTACTTGGACTTCACCCTTGCATGTAAAAACAATCCAAGCCTAATCGCAATATGGTACACCAGTGTTGACATATAATTTCATTAGAGGGTGTAGTGAGTATTGGCTAAGATACTTCACAAATTCTAACAAGAAAGTTTCTTGCCATTTTCAGAACAGATTTCACATGTTTTTGAGAATCTTGGTTAAAGCAAAATGTAATTATCTGACTTCTTTCAGTTCCTGTTAGGCCCAGATTTCCTCTTTCACGTGCAAAGATACAAACATGATAGATTTGACAAGATCATTGAACAGAAGCAGGGTTTGAAGCATAGTTACTGGACTCATGAGGTTAGGACATGGCAAGAATTAAGAATTACAATAAAAAAGTTAAATTATATTTAAGAATTACACCCAGTGTGATAACTATCCCATTGCTCATTCGCTGATTGCAGGCACGTATTCCCCACTGCTGTTATTGAAAAATGGGTCATGATCAATTTTCCCACCTTGTGAATCTCTGGAATCTCAAGCGGCTGAACTATCCTGCCCTGAATTACAAGGTGGCTTTTAAACTCACCTTCTCACACCGAAACTTTCCTTGTAGCGGGCAGAGCACGGGTATAACAGGAGAAAAGCACCTCTACAGCTGTCTTGGAAACCTGCATTATCATTATCATCATCACTGCCATGTATTTATGAAGCCGAACGCTAGTTTTCTGCACTTTATCTGTATCTGCTCGACATAGATTGGTGTTCAATATATAGCAATTATAAGTAGGATCGCACACATATTTTGTATTTAATGATGGATTGGGTTATTCATGTTCCAAATAGACCTGATCTTTAATATTGCATTATTCAGTGGATAACGATTGAGTTAAAATTCAACCTCCCTACCTGAATAACTATAGCGGCATGTACAATGTGGTCCACTGGCAGATGGGGGAGAGTTTACCCTGTTTTATTTTCAAACTCATGACATAAGATGATACAGTGTACTTAGCTAAGTTAGAGAGAAAACGAGAAAAGGGAGAGGTGGGTACCAGCATGCGAGGGGACGCAGAATGTTCGGTAGAACAGAAATTCGTCCAGGCGGGTTGCAGCGCTTCGTCCAGAGCTTCGTCCAGGCGGGTTGCAGAGCTTTTGAACCAGAGTCGAATGCGTTTTGGCGCGAGGTCATTTTCGTTTTGCGGCCGGACCTCGCGCATGGTGGGTCCCGCATGGTGTTACCGGAAAGGCACCGGTGGCCGCCGGAGTTACATGGATGCGCCCCATGACATACATAGATGGGCCAGCCTACATTGGGCATTTAATACCCAATGTATGGCTGGTTAGCTCTTGCCATATCAAATAACTTATAAAACCGTCAATCTATGACATGACGTTCGTAGTGACGCACTCAGCTCCTCATTATCAACTCACTAGAATGAATACCCTACTTGCAGGGATGGGTGAGCGAGGAGCGAATCATTTGCCCAAGCACAACTTTTTGGTCCACTGTACTGCCTTTCCCAATATGGCATCTGATTTATGCTTATCCCTCATTGGGAAAGTTAATACCTCGCTTGGCTCGTTTGCATTTAATACCTCCTTTGATACCTCATTTGCACACTGCTACTCTTGAGAAACCTACAGGAATATCATAATGCCTCAGGCAGGCTCCAAATTGCTGCCCAAAAATAGAAGTAACCTCGATCAGTAATGTGGTTAAAGACAAGCGTCTATGAGGCTGGAAATCTCCCCCAGGAAGGCGTCCCTGTTAATAATCAACAAAGATTCCCCTCCATATAATACCAGACAGATGCGCATAGCATGTATGCTTTTTCAAGGAAAGTGTGCCCAGAATCTTAGTGAAAGCACTCAAATCTTAGTGAACGCAGTCGTAATTATAATGCTATTTTTTCAGCATATATGTTAACCCTGAAATCTAAGAAAAAAAGTTTCAAATCCCTCTTTACAAGAAAGAAACACCAGAATGTACATGCTAGAAAATGAGTGTTTTCACTAAGATTTCTGGGCAGCCTTTCCTTGGAAAAGCATACCTTCTGTGGGCATTTGCCCGGTAGCAGATTGGATAGAGCATCTGTTGGTGATTAGCAGCAATGCCTTTCTTGGGAAGATTTGCAGCCTCAAAGAGGCTATCATTAACCCTAGCAATAAAGACGCATTTTTGAGGGAGGTTACTCCTATTTTTGGGCAGCAATTGGGAGCCTACCCTAACATTTATTTATGATATTCCTACAAGTTTCACAAGAGCAGGCCGCAAATGTGGTATCAAAATAGGTATTAAGGCCAAATTAGTTATGTAAGTGGTTTTTGTTGTTGTTGTTGTTATTATTATTATTATTATGTCATGGCCAAACTAGACACCAGTTTCGTAAGAGCAGGCTGCAAATGTGATATCAAAATACGTATTAAGTCCAAACTAGTTATGTAAGTTATTATTATTATTATTATTAAGTCATGGCCAAACTAGACACCAAATTGGTGGATGAGACCCCCTTGTTTGTGGGACAAGGGACCTAGCTCCGTGCTTGGCCAGATGATTCATCCGATAAGTCACCTCGCAATGTCAATTTTCTTTCTTGACACAGTCATCCCCCAGCAACCATGTTAAAACGCTTTTACTAATTAGAGGAAGCCACTCTCTAAGTCATCTATTTATGTTTTCTAAGTTTTTCTCCTTACACTAAATTTGTATTTCTTTCAAAACATGAGATTACATATATAATATTTTCACACTCGTTTTTCACTAGGAAGGCCATATCATATCAAAAAATGCACTTTTTCGGAAGAGGCGCATTTTTTTCTTCCAAAAGTTGAAAATAATATTTACATGCAATATTCTATTGCCCCACCATCTCACACACCTAACACCCCATCTAGGCAGTGCATATCTTTCTGAGTGAGCTTCCAACAAGACTTCTTGAGAGGAGTGCATGCCAAAAGATGGCAAGTGGAGGATACCCTAGGGGAAGAGTCCATAGAGTCATGATTTGCAAGCATATTTTCCACCTTGTTCCTTACTGTAAGACGTGGTTGGGGATGATGACATGAATGTTGATGCTTTGAGAGGAGAGGAGACAATGCAATTCTTCCAAGAACCATCTCTTGGATACTTTGAGCATGTGTGTGGTTTTGGATCTTACGAAGCATCTAGATAATAAGTTGAGACTCTCCTTCCACCTAAAGTTTGAAGTAGCCCTATTTTTGTGCTATTTGGTTGCCTTTGAGGAGTGCAGTTAGCTCCCTTGCATCGTTTCATTTGATGCCCAATGTGCGAGAGTATATGTAGAGAGGTATTCCACCTCTTTTAGATTACCATTTTTAGTTTACCCAGGGTTGCATTCTGAGGTACGATCAAAATTTAGTTTAACAAAGGAGAGAGGAGGAGGGGACTAGGATGAAGGGATATATAGAGTAGGTGATTGGATTGGAGTGAAAGAAGAGGTAGCCAGGATGGGGGCGAGATTCCATTTCTTCAGAAGTCTAGCTTTTAAACCATGCTCTCCCTAGCCCCCGAGTGACCAAAGGAGAGCATTGATGGTTTCCTTGATATTTCTTTGTTTAATATTCCAAAGAGAGTCAAGATGCCGAGAGAGGTTTTTGAAGATGGAGGTAATGTGCTAATCCATAGGACCCATGATAAGAATCTGAGAGAGGCTATCTAGATCCAATTGAGGATAAAATTAAAAAAGACTTCTCTTTGTCTTTGAGAAATGGTGTTTGGAATACTTAGTCGGTCCTCGTTAGAACAATTGACACAATTTCTAGTAGAAGCTATAGACCATTAGAGAAGGTGCAACTATTAAAAAGATGTTCAAGATTTTCATAATAGAGGAGGTAGAGAGGGAATCTAAATGGACCATGATGGTTTCACTTCTAAATGTTATTTGATGTTAGGTTTTGGTAAATTTTCACTAGGAGCCACAAGAAGGATATTTTTTGCCAAGAGTCATGATTCCATATATTTAGTGAGATAATATCACTTTGTAATTCCCGAAACCTTGCTTCCAATTGGTAATCTTCTTGAATGGTAAAGAAATCCTTCGAGCTATATCCCCATTATAGTCTATCTAACTACGATGAGAGTGAGATTAGCCTACATTGGAGGTTATCCCAAAAGTGACTCCATAGTTCTCCCCTTAGCCTTGGTTTCCATATTTCTTACGGTATCCATTAGCTCTAGTGTCGACTAGTGCTTGAATGGGTCGAGTAGTCCTTGATTGTTAGTAGGCAAATAGTTGTCATCTGTAGGAAAATATTATTTAGTTTCAGATTCTCTTGGAGTTTAGGGAGTTGTTGCTAGGAGTCCTCCGAAGATAGAGTAGAGCTTCCATTCTTTACTTCCCATAGACAATGTTGGTGGATTAGATGCATTCCTTTTTGGCCAAGATCCATATTGATGAGCTAGTGTGGGAAGGATGTAATCATATAAGATGTTAGGGTGGAGTTAATGGGGTATATTTTTTAATGCAAGATTGATTTCCATATATCAAAGCCTCCTTGGAGCCATCTCCACCAAATTTTGGCTCCTAATTTTTTTTCCATAATGTGGGATCTCATAATCCAGGACACCCTTTCAATTTTTTCACACAAAGATTGTCCCATGTGACGAGGGACCCATTTTTTTCCAATTTGGATACTCCCAAGAGGAAAGAGCATTCAAATTGATGGATTTCTTGTAAGATCGAGGTCAATGCCATAAGATTCAAGCATACATAAATGGGTAGGGTTTGAACGATACTTTTAAGACTACTAAGCATCCAACTATATTGAGGGATTGAAAGGTCTAACAAACTAGCTTGGTGTTGATTTTGTTTACAAGTTTCTCCCAAGTGCTCCATTTGACAAAACTATTGGCTAATGGATCTCCAAGATATTTAGAGGGGAGTTAGCTTATTTGAAAACCAAGAAATTTTGTAATGTATCTGTGAACATAGGATATATTATTGAAAAAGAAAAATTAATATTTCATTTTGTTAATTTCTAGACTAAAGCTTGATCAAAGTCATCTAGAATGTGCATGAAGTTCCTTTCCTCATGGATGTAAGAGTTCCCATACCCATGGTATCATCAACAAAATGTTAGCGGGTTAAAGAAACTTCTATGTCAAATAGACAAATATCTTTGATTTTTCTCTCAATTTCATCTTCCTTGATAGTTCTTCCCAACACATTTTCCGCTAAAATGAAGAGAAAGGGTGAGAGTAGGTCTCCTTGCCTAATGCCTCTTGAATATTTGAATGGGCTAGTGGGGGACTCATTGTCTAGGATTGAGAAAAATGTTGACCATAAAAGGTTGGTAATCCATTTGATCTAATCTTTATCAAATAAAAGGGCTTTTAGGATCTTAGAAAGGTACTACCAATTGAGTTTGTACAAGGCCTCTGAGAGGTATAATATGAGAAACATATCTAGTTTTCTCTAACGAAATGAGCTTTGGAAGCAATGATTGAAGGTGATTGCATACTAGTTTGGTAGTGATCTTATAAATGACATTGTAGAGAGCTATGGGTTGGTAACCATTTGGGTCCTCCACCTTTTCCTTGTTTAGGAACCAACATGAGGAAGGTGGCATCAAGGTTTCGTAAGTTGAACTTTATTTTTCTAGATTATTCTACTACTTTCCAAAAATTGTGGCCTATAGTGGGCTAGCAGTTATGCAAGAATTCTTTAGTGAAACCACCTTGGCTAGGAGCTTTGTTACTAGGGATTTCTTTAATAATTTCTTCCACTTCTTTAAAGTATTTTTCTTTGAGGAGAGCTTCATTTTGTTCCCACATTACTCTTGAAGGAATATGCTTTATCATTTGCTAGATCATTAGTTGTCTATTGGAAAGGGGTTCTTTAAGAAGTTCTTTATAGTATCTCTTGAGCTCTTGTGATATATCTTAATGCTCATACATCATAACACCTTCCTAGTTTTCGAGATAAGACATGTGATTATGGTGGTGATGTTTCTACATGGATGTGTGGAAAAATTTTGTATTTCATTATCCCTCTATGAGCTACTATATCCTATATTTCCATTGCCATAGTAATTCTTTTTTCTTTCTTGTAGTGTCTCAATCCACCTGGTAGGAGGTTGCCAATGTGTCCTGAAACTGAGTGGAATCAACGCAAGTCTTCTTATATCACCTTTTTTTTGCTAGGGATTTAATCATGTGGAAATCACCACCTTTATTCCAGTGGGAGGGAGATAGTAGATTACTAGTATTGGTGAGAGATCTAAGAAAAAGAGGTTTATCTTTTGGTGGGAGGTGATAAGCATTTTATAGGTAATAGGTTAAATGTTTTATAATTAGAATGAAATGGATATCATATAAATACATGCCAAATGTATCTAACCTTGATAATTTGATATGTGGGAAGACGATTGCACTTGCTCTATTTTAAATGGAATAAATTTTTACTAGGGAAATCATATAAATTTAATAATACATCTCATGTTGCTAAAAATCTAACTAAATTATCACTTTATTATAATTATTATAAATTTTTAATTATAAAAGGAATTAATATATAAATTAGACATCTATACGTTAAAAAAATATGAATGAAGATTATTACCTATGGAGATTTAATGCAACTTTAATATCTAAATAGGCTTTGTTACAATACCATATGCCAATACTATGTCTTATTAATACCACATGCATGGCTATAACTCATTTCAGATAAAACTTGTTCATATAACTTTTTTTTAATTAATCAATGTAACTAAATGGGAAAAAATTGGATAACTAATTTAGAGATAAATCTCATCCTTTGATTTTTGAAAGTACTATGAATATTATAGAATATTCTATGAAGGTTAAATCTAGACCTTCCACCTAATAATTATTGATAATTGAATTAAAATTGTTGAAGTATTGTTCCAAAAGAAAAATTTCTATTGACATATTTAATCACTAATCAAGAGTATCTTAAGTGATATTTGTAAAAACAAGTTAGATTTTACCTTTTCACTTAAGGTGACAAGGAATTCAATGATCTTATAATGTTATTTAACAAAAGTGTCACATAAGTTAGAAAAAAGATATGAGAAAACAATATTGAATATATGGGTTTAGACACATATGAAATTTAATGTATAAAACTTATAATATTATTTATATTTGTATAAATTTTACATCTAACATGAATATAAGTAATATATGTTATTTGAGAAGGTTTTAAGAATCCCAATTAATTCCTTCAACAAATTATTAGAATATGAGTTGAAATTATCAAGCGAGACAACTCACATTGAAGACTACACATAGTCACACTTACATTCACGAAGCCAACAATCAAATACATCTATAGGATTGCAATATAGTTGAGAAGAATCCTAGAATATTGGATGTAAAAGCTACCGAGTATTAATTAGGACAATTAGTCTTAACAAGATTCTAACAAACATAACAATATCTAATAATAGCTAATTTTAGAACACTCCATTATTCTAAGACTCCATCTTAATGAGGAAATGTGTAGTCTACCACAACAAATTGATTCCTAAATATTTCAAATCTTTCCATTCGAAGAGGCTTTGTAAATATGTCAATCACATTTTTATTGGTACTAAATAAAACTAAATCAATTTCCTTAGATTGCATCTTCTCCTTAACAAAATGATAGTGAGTTTCAATGTGTTTTGATATTGCATGGTATACAATATTGTTGGATGGTTTGATGGATCTTTTATTATCACATTCCATAAATTTTGGTGTTTTATGTTCCTCTCCCACATAATCAGGAACTTGCGTCAACAAAATTACTTTGCAAGAAGAAATGCACAAAACATTGTACTTAGCTTTAGTTGATGATAAAGAAAAAATTGGTTGTTTCTTGATTCTGTATGCCATGATCATGAATGAAAGGTTGAATACATATTATGAGTATGATCTACTATCATCGGTATTTCTAGCCCAATCTAAACTAGAATAACCTACCAAAACAACATTAAAATCATCAGTATATTTAATACCAAAATCGATATTCATTTTCAAATACCAAAGGGATATCTTCACTGTTTAATAATGGATTTCAAGATTCTTGGCCATGAATTGAATTGGGATGCTATTTGAATATGCTTTATCTATCCCAATTGTAGTGAAATAGTTTAGACTTCTGCCTAGCTAATGATACAACTTACCATCTACCATTCTTTTTCCACAATCACTGTAGAGTTTGGAATTATTTTCTAAGGGTATTAATACTACCACACATTGGTCCATTTTGAGCCTTTTGAGTAGATCTCTTATATATTTTTTTTATGTGTAACCAATGGCTGAACAAATTTAATCCATATCTCAATACCTACGCTATAATACAATTCACTAAGCTCCTTCATTCCAAAAAGCTATGACAATTATCCTTTAACTTCATTAATTAACTTAGAAACATTTTCTGTTATAATAAGATCATCAACATATAGGGAAACCATAGCAGCAAGACCTTATTGATTTGAATTGATATATAGCTTAGGATCACTCTTTCTTTTCATAAAACCTATATGAAGAAATAAATAATAAATCTTCACATACCAACATCTTGGTGCTTATTTTAATATATAGAATCTTTCTTTAATTTACAAACAAGATTCTCTTGACCCTTCTTTATGAAGCCTTTTGGTTAAACAAGATACATTTCTTATTTTAGTTCCCCATTCAAAAAATAAGTCAATGTGTTGGATAGTTTGCATTGCTAGGATGGCTGGTGGAATCAAGGGTGTTGTTATTAATGCAAATTTTGATGGCATCACAGTTTGTTTGGAATTGATGTACATGGAGCACTAATCTTGTGGGGAGTCTTCTGGTTGTTGCGGTCGTTTGTAGAGAAACATCATAGTAGGAGGTTAATTAAAGATGTTATAAATCTTATAGCTATGGTGGTTATGAGTCCTAAGATTTGAATAAATGTATGCCTCAACAAACCATATCAGATACCCATGGAAATGGTTTAGTTATATAGTGCTCAAAATGATATTTCCAACGGTATGGAGAAGTCCAAAAAAAGCCTCCAGGATCAAAATATATGATTGGTCAAAGTTAGAAGGCCAAAAGTCAAACTTGGTGACCTAGACATGGGCCCAGCAGTCAGGTTAGCATGCATGTGGTGTTTGAGTAAAGGTGGAAGAGTAGGATTGGTCATTTTCAATGTCGAGAGGTATAACATCGGTCCCACCTGGGACATGTCACCCTAGGAGGTTTTATCAGAATATTTAATCTTGGAGATTTCTTTGAGGGAGCCCTTTGTAAAAATTTATAGATCCCTAGATTGTAGGATATGAGACCCTACGTCATAGGGATCAGATCATATGGGAGAAGTGCTTAGACCTTGTGGTTTTGGCTCTAAATTTTAATTAAGAAATTTGGAGAAAAACCAAATGTCAAGATCACTTTTCATTCGTACTTAGGACAACATGGATAGATGGGAAGGAGACACATTGCATGATTTGATTAGCCGAAGGAGACATGGTGGTAGAATGATGTGAGACTTGGACACATGATAGTCCAGGATGAGTGGTATGTGGCATGTAGATTCAACATTTTTGGGTTCCCAAGTGGGCCGAAAATGGATGACACGTGGAACCAATAAAAGTGTGACATGTGGCAGTTGGAACAGGTGGGAGAGATTGCGATGTTACATGCCAACCTATCTGGTATATGATTGGTCTATGTGTCAGTGGTAGTTTCCATAAGAATACGTCACCCCTAGAGGGAAACCCTGCAAGGTTTATAAAGCAAGCATGAAGGCCTTTCTAGGTTAGCTAGGCGTGAGAATAGGTGGAGTAGGTGGTGGTAGTTACAAGTCATCCATGTAACTTCGTAATTGATCAATGTTTACGGAAGAAGGTACCACATGACAAATCACCCTATAAGAACTATTCTTCGGGGAACAACCCTAGAAGAAACGAACCTTAGAAGAAACCTCATCAAATGAAACGATCTCAGAAGTTTTTCTGAGAATCACCAGGAGAAATCCCCGAGGTATTAGCTCTAAAAAGACATGGAAAATAGGTATTCCTAGTGGAAATATGATTGGTGTGTGTTAGTAAGTGGTCCCCATGAGACACATCATCTCGGAAGAAACAAAATATCAAAAGAAACATTCTCGATGATAATCAAATGTGCTCCACTATTTTTTTGTTGAGAAATAAAGTTTGAGGAATATGCACTAGGGCACAATGATATGAGGAAGTGAAGGCCATGGGAGTGCATGTTTAGTGAATAGAGGCTAATCCCTAAGAGATATGGTTCAAAGGGGCTCAGTAGGTAGTCAAGTGGTGGTTTCATGTGTTAACGTGAACAAAGGCTTATGGACATATTTCATTAAGAAACGTCGTGGGTGTATATTGAAGAAGCATCGAGGACTAAGCATCGTGGGCCTACGTTTCAAAGGCTTGAATGGGTAAACAAATTTCATAATGATCCTTTGTATTGGAAGGTATGTCATATGTGGCATTACACAACACTTGTGGATAATAGAGCTTGAATAGGTTGATAACTCTAGCTTAGATTCTATTTTTTTGACAATTATGCCAAATTGGATTTCTTACATGTAAGATTTAACAAGCTTGAACCAATTGGCATTTAGATTTGGAAATTTGTGACAATGGAAAAATTGGTGCTAAGGAAGATTCCTAGGATAGGATAGTGAAACAATGAGGAAAACGATATGCATAGAAAATTTATTGAGTGTGGATTAGAGCCTACAAAACATGGAGTTGGAGCCTCTATCTAGTAGGTGTCTGAAGAGAGCTTGGAGGTTGGAGCCTCCTGTGAGTTGGTGCTTGCAACAAATTTAAGAATCTATTGCCTCAGTTGGTGCTTCATGGTAAATTGATCAAGTGTCTACAAAGAAGGGAGTTGGGGCTTCGTGTTATTCAGTGTTGGTAAACAATATAAGGGAGATGGTGCTTTTGCTATGAGTGGTGGGTTAGAAATATTGATGTAAATATAGTATGATATCATATTTTACATCAATATAACATAATAAATAGATGGTGGTTTTTTCTCTTGGGAGGGTTTCCATGTTAAACCTTTATGTCTTATGTGCATGTTTCTCGTGGTGCATGAGTTCGTGTGTTGATTTTTATTCATAGTATATGATATGATGATTTTCTCACATGAATGGATGAAAAGCTTGAATGAAAATTATAAATTGCCATAAAATATTAAATTAGCCTTAATATTGATTCACCCACCCATCTCAATATTAAAAATTTCTTCCAACATGATCTAATTTCCATATGTATTTTGTAGGTAATGCAATCATTATTCTAATTGTGTTTATAATATCTACAAGTGAAATTTTTTCTTCATAATCAATTTCCTCTTTCTCTAAGTAAGCTTTTGTAGCCAAACTTTCTTTAGATTTTTCTATACTTCCATCAACATTAAAATTGGGTTTCAACAGCCATTTGGATCCTATGGGTACTTTATTTTCAGGCAATTTTGTTAATTCCAAAGTATGATTTTTCATTATGGATTCATATTCTTCTTTCATTGCATATCCCCACTCTTTATTCTCATTAGCTTACTTTAAATTAAAAGGTTCTATGCCATTCATTACCTTTAGTCATTAAGGTATAATCTTTAAATCTTACTAGTGGTTGAGTTTGACGTGATTACCTGCTTGGTGTGTCACTACTTTCATCTCTTGTTCTACTTTTTAGTGAATCATCTCCTCCTCTTGGTGTTTTGTGGCTTTTAAAGTTATCCATGTCACTAGATTCTCCCTCCTCTTTATGTTCCTACCTATAATCTACTTCCTCTTTGACATCATCATAATCATTATAAGGAATATTCCACATATCATAATTGTCCTCCTTATGGCTTTCATCTTCATCCTCAAAAAATAACACCTCTATTTGCAAAAACTTCATGTATGTGGGGATGAAACATTTATATGCTTTATGATCAGAACATTAACAAATGAAAATACACTTTATAGCTTTTGCATCTAGTTTTCTCATATATTCTTTCGATACATGAGAATTTTTTTCTCCATTACTATTGGATTATAACCATAAAGAGTTTCAAAAAGTGTGTTATGATCTAAAATTTTAATTGGAATTCTCTTTTTCAAATACACAACAGTGCTAATAGCTTCATATTTGAAAACATTGGGAAGGATTTCACCATTTAACATGTGGTGGGCATCCTAAACAGGTACAAATCAAGGCCCATCTGGTCATCCTTCAACATACTTTTACCTCTCTCTTTTCATTTGATGACAAATCTTTGGACTATAATGTGTTCATTAGGAGGCTTAAGGTATATTTGTCATATCTTGTACCCTAACATGTTGAATATTCATGGCAAGAAGAATTTACTGTGTAGGAGAATGTTGGAGACTAAATGGAGGGAATGTAGTGGGTTCATCCCTTGCATCAACTCATCTACAAATAGGTTGGCTATTGGGTCGTTACTACACTCAATGGATGTGAGGGTATCAAAATACTAGATTCACTTTTATAGGGGTTTTGGAGGGAAGAAGTCCTCCTTCCAACAATACTTCCTGCTGACACATATTTGTATAAATAAATTAGCCCCAAAGCTCAGTAGGATTCAACTTTTTAGAGGAAAATAGTGACTTCTAGCGCTAGAACTTGTTTCTTGTTATTTTTATTGCCATGTTATGTCGTTGGACAATTTCTGAGATCAATGAAAAGCATCTTGTTAACTTCAATATGAGTGTCTTTTAGGGGAGATGAGTTCCCTTGGATGAGGGCCCAAGCTAAGCACTCAAGTCTCTATCTCTCTTGTATATTTCTATTATGCAATTCCCTTTTTGTACTTAGCTTAATTATTTCTCTTTTTGCAAGAACTATTTATATGAAAAGTTTTTCCATTGCAAATTTATCAGTCATTTCACTTGGGAAGTTTGGTTGTAGGATTTATAAGAAAAAGCACAAAAATATAGTCCTTATTTTTTTGCAATAATTCAATCTTAGTCTAAATTTAACTTATCATTTCCTTTACATTTCGATTTTCTACAATTAGCACTTTTAGCAGTCTTGACATCTTGAAGTTTTGTCAGTTGAATAAATACCTTGTGTGCATTTGATACCTATTGGCTTGTAGGGAAAAGCAACATCATTTGGATTGCATACTAATCATCCTCCGTAGCACCCTCCATTCCCATTTATTCTTCCAAGTGAGCTACCCTCCAAAATAACATTACAAGTTTACTGAAAATTGATAGTCCTTTTTCTTTCCTTTGTGCAAGATGGGATTTTGAGGAGATCTAAGCTAAAAAAGATATTCCACTTTCTTCCTCGACATTCTACCATATTTTTCTGCCTCCAAATAATTCTTAGATACTTAGGAATTCTTTTGGATACAATCTTGTAGCAATACAAAACATCCTATAACATCTTGTAGAAATCGTGTAGCACCTTACATGATCCATTATAACTTGACCACAATTGCTTCTTAAGCCTAATTTTTTCTTTTGTCCATCCAAAATATCTTCTAGGCCTTGCAAATAGATTTAGGGAATATCATATACCTCTTAAATATCTTATTTTCATCACTGCGAATTTTCTTTTTTCTTTTCTGCAGTTAGGGTTAGTTGTGTTGATCATGAATTCATTAGCACAAAAGTAGTTTACATTGATATTTCTTGAAGAATTTGTTGGATATTGTAATTATAATAGTTTAACATTGAATGGAGTAGTTTAGGCTTCATTTCATGGTATTTACTTTATGCAGCTACATTAGGTTTATTCTCGCGGTCATTTATTTTATGCAACAGATTAGGGTTTCAAGCATTCTTTTCCTTGCAAATAGATCAGAGTTTCTCTTATGTGGTAGGAAAAGAATTTTTTTTCCTTTCTTGCAAAGTTACATTTAGTAAATTATATTCTTTGAGCTTGTAAATGGTCTCTTCACATCTTGGTTTGATTCATTTCCTCATAGCATCTTTGGTAGGGGCTTTCTTACTGTGCATATAACATTTCCACCTCTTAAGTTTGTATGAAGTCTAGATTGATAAATTAAAGCTGGTATCCTTGGGAGTTGTAGAATTCTTGTCTTAATACCTAGACACCACTTTTTGACACTGTTGTTAGGGAGGTGTCAAAGTAGGTGTTGTTTCTGCTTTGAATTGCTTTCTCTTTATTTCTTGAAAAGCAACAAAAAAAAATATTTTGCATTAGTTTTATCTTTATAAAAAGACCTATATATATATATATATATATATATATATATATATATATATATATATATATATATATATATATATATATATATATATATATATATATATACATATATACATATATACATATATACATATATATATATATATATATATATATATATATATAATAAATAAAAATAAAATATTTATTTCATGCCTCCTAGGGTTAGGGACAACTTAAGAAATTTTTTCCCTAAAATCCCCACTATACAAGTAGTCAACCATCACTCTTTCTGGATGACTGTGGACATTCTCCTCTAACCATAGACGATTTGGAGAACCCTTTGGGTGAAGAACCTAATATTTTTGAGAAGCCTATAGGGGGAGGAAGAACCTACATCACCTACCCAATATATGGATGGAAACAGGTAGCTTGAGCTCTTTCCTATCAGAGAAACCAATGGGGAGGCAAATTAAGAACATCATCCCCACTCCTCTCCCACATTTCCATAGTCTGGCTTCCGAGGACCTTGATACATTCATTTTTGTGTTTTTTGTGGTCTATAAAACCTATGATTACACTTATGATGAGAAGAAACTAGCATTCCTTCCTTCCACCCTCAAGAATGTAGCCTTGCACTCATTCATGAGTTTTGAAGGAGGCAATATCACCACTTGGGCTCAAATGTAGGAAGCCTTCAACCATAAATATAAATATTATTATAGATCAAGGGACACAAAAGAATAAATTTTCAATATGAATTAAGGCCCACTAGATGAGCCCCTAGAGGACTATGAAGAGAGGTACCAACTTAGTTATAGAATAACTAATTACACCCTTGACCTTGAGTGATTGAAGCTTGTACTACACCAAGGGGTTAGAGATGAGTTGATGGACCCTCAACATTCTATCTAGTGGAAACATTTACCATCTTAATTATGATGACATCAAGAAAATATTCAAGAACCACTCTAGGGATGTAACGAAAACATGTATATCTAGTAAAGGTTTGGTAAATTCTTCACCATCTACCTCAACTATCAAGCATGAAATAGTAAACATGTTAGAGGATTTTAAGAATGAAATGTTACACACTTTTTCCTTCCATATGGACACATTGTACATCAATAAAAAACAAGAGGAGGTAGAAATGGCACTACCTATATTTTTCCCTAGGTGCACCAAGAGGCACCTGTTATCACTCAGGTTGTCCCTAAAGCTCCTTAAAGGGATACGGCCGAGGTAACCACAAACCAATCTTTGGACTGCAGGTTCTAGCCCACCTGCAATCAGAGAGGGCTCTCTCTTAATGATTTAGCTTTGTTGATGATGATTTTAGGCTAGTTATTGAGTTCAAGGGGTTTTGTTTAAGTTTTGGTGGGAAGGATGATGCTTTCAAGTAGAGAGGTAGGTATAGTATGAGAGTTTAAAACCATTGGTTGTGGAGTCAAGTAGTAGGACTGCTGGTGTTTTTTTTGTGGTTGCAAGAGAAATATGGAGCAAGATAGTTACACATGAAACAACATTCAAGCTAAATAGAGATGGATTGAAGGCTAAGGAATGAGAGGCAATTAAGAATCTCTCATTCAGCTTAATAGAGGGAAGGTGAATGAGCTCTATCTAGGAGCAGTAAAGAATCCCTAGATAACTGTCAAACATGGGTGAATTGGGGAAATATGAGCCAAAGGGAATTCATATTCATTACCAGTTCAGATGAAAACATAAAGAAACAACAGAAATTGAGCATAGAGTGCAGTTAAACAAAGTCTAAGCTATTCATTTTTCCTGCTATTTTAGATGATGATATTTATATGACATGAACATATATCAATGGAGAACAGAGGTAGGAAACACTTATTGAGTCATGTTGCAGCACAAGAATTCCATATTCACTCTTCAACCATTAAACAAACAGCAAATAGTCCTTCCTCCAAGCTTTTCAACAGTCTTTGATTAAGTAAAACATAAAGTATACAGAGCGAGTCTCTAGTGGAGCGATACAACCAACCAACCCAAATACGTTCTATGGGGAGGTATATATACAAAAACAAGATACAAAATATCTAGGTGATGACTCTTCAAACAATAAATTATATCACCAACTCTTGTCAGGGAGTAAATGAAGCATTAAACTCTGCAGTTAATTTTGGCTTGCTAGCTGTCTATTTTGTCAGAAAACTTTGACTTTCTGGGCTGAACGATTCGACTGCCTACTGCGCATTTATTCTTAGTGTGTTGCCCTGATGCTGGTACGTTGCCTATTGCTGTCTGGGTCTTCATCTTGTGTGCTCAGCTTCTTAGCATTTGATGAGCTGTAGTTATCATTTCAATTTTTCTTTATGCTGATTTACCTTTGACAGGTGTATCGTGCTATCTGTATATGTTGAACTGTAGCTTGATCAAAAAGAATTAATAAACAACATCACCTGAGCAATGTCTCTATCAACTCGTTCCACCAATACTCTGTAGGTAGCTAATGCCTTTGTATCTTTATCAGTGTTTCCTCAGCTTCTGTGTATCGATGAAAAGTGGGCTGGAATTCGAATAGGTTGTTTATCTCATGTGCAATGTAGAATAGATTTTCAAACTTATCAAAGACACTCTATCCCGATGGAGGCCCTTTATCTTCTGAAGTACTTGAGGATGCTGTGATTTGGTTGGCAGCAAAATTATTCACTCTGTTGGCATAAAGCTCATGTGACAGCAGTCTTCCAGCACTGGTTAATAAACTCGGTAGCCCTCTGCTGTGTAATGCCATGATCTTTGTCTGGAACTCATCCACCTCTGTTTGCATTTCCTGGCATTTTCTGTCCAATGCCTGCACAAAATTTCTAAGGGTCAACACCTTTTTTATTAGCAAAATAGTTTCAGTCCTGTTACTGATTCCTAATGCTGCCAGCTGCCCTTTGGTGCGAGTATTCAAAAATTGGATCATTCTATTTGCTTGCTCGGGCATATTTCTCAAAGATGCTCTAGCCCTTTGGTTTTCAAACTGAGCCAAGTTTATCAAACCCATTTGCTCATGAATGGTTTCAATGGATTGCCATTGGTCTGTAACGGATTGGCCAATTTTGGCCCACAAAATTTTCTTGATGTCTGCTAGAGTCCTGTCAAAAGTGAGCTCTTTCTCCAGCTCCTTTATTCTTCTTTCCAAGGCTTTGACTTCTCTTGTCTTCTCAGCTACCTCCTGCTTTGATTTGTCATATTTTGCTTCAATTGTAGCCAGCTTTTCCTTGGCTTCTCTTAATTCTGTCATTTGCAATTCCAGAGCTTCTATCTCTTTCATCATATTGTCCATTTTCAAGCTGGTGCCTTGCTCTGTAGGTGCTGAAGTAGTGGCTGAAATTGGTACTGAACCTGAAGTGCCTGCTTCTGATGTTGTAACCGTGGGAGGGACTGTTGTGGTGGCCATGGGAGGAGCAGTTGTAAGACTCTGAGCTATTTGAATTGGCTGAGGAGCCAACTCTCCCTGTCTTGCCTGTAATGATGCCTCTAAGGCACTCTCTGTCTCTATCAACCTTTTATGTAAGGTTGTAAGCAAAGCTACCACATCCTGCTTCTCTTTCTGTTGTGCCAGTTCTGTAGCTTGAGGATGCAATGTGGGTGACAGTTTGATGTGTCTTCTTAGGGCAGCTATGTCTTCATCCTTCTTTTTAATCAAAGCTTGCACACCCTTGGGATCAGAGGGATCATGTCCCAGCTCTATGATAATCTCCTCCAAGGACTTGATTCTATTGTCCTTGGCCTGTGACGAAGCTTTCTCCAACTCAAGTTGGGCAGCAGTGTTGTGCAAAGAGTTTTGCAATTTGTGGGCTAACAATGTCTTATCTACTAGAGTAGAATATACCATCTCCCCAGTTTGCTTGTGCAATTCAATCTGGTCCATCGGATGGATATCCTTGGCAAACACTTCCAGATTAGTTCTAATGTAATCAACAGCTGATTGGGGTTGCTGAGTTGTAGGTCTGAAGTGACCGAGGGTCATTCTTCCTTCCTGGATGTCATAGGCTGCCATTAGTCTTTGTTGATTAGTAGGGGCCATTCTTATTAGCTGGTTGTACAGCTGTAGTCTCACAGGCTCATTCCTAGCTTTGATATCAGTGAATGCTTTTTTAATATCAGAGGGCTGTCTGCCATGTTGCCTTGTGGATGTTACTTCCACTCCCTGCTGTCTCTCTTGCTCCTGCTGAAAAGAGCTGGCCGATGTCTCCATGTTTGGGGGAATTTGGCGTTCTATGGGCCCCTCTGGCATTTCTTCCTCTAAAAAAGGATTTAACCTTTGTCTCTTCTCTCCTTGCTGCTCTGTAGATGTCCCTGGAGTGGTCTCTTCCTACCTATCTCTCTTCTTCGCTCTTTCCTCATTTAGAGGTGTCTGCAATATTGGAATTTCTGTCACATTTGTTTGTGTAGAAGGGCCTTGCCCTTGGCTTTGTTCATCTATAGAAACTGGCTGATCTGCCATTGTTTCTTGCTGTCCCAAATCGTGCACTTGTTCTTCTGAATGTTGCATCTCTTTTCCTTTATCTGTTGCTGCAGGTGAGGTACTTCCTTGGGCAGGTTGCTGGTGGGCCGTGGCAGAAGAGGTGCCTTCTCCAATGTACCGAGGAGCTATAAAAAACACCTGTCCACAAGATTCCAAGTCAACAGATTTTTCCAGATTCTTGATTGCTTTTTCTGTTATTTCTTCTTCAGTGAATTCTTCAACTAGAGTGCCCTTTACCCACTCTTGTTGATTAGCAAATTGCTCAATTTGAGGGATAGTGCAGTGTTCATATGCTGCAAGCCTGTACTTGATTCTTCTAAGGCTTATAAAGTGATTGGGGTCATATGGTGCCCAATAAAAGCTTGTTTTTAGTTTGAGTTTCTCCCCTAGAATCTGGTCAGCATCCTTCCATGCTTCTTCCCTCTTATTGAAAATAAAGGGACCCAATTGATTTTTGATTTTTAGCTGTGCCTTTTTGCTTTTGCCAAAGAAATGCACCATATCTGCATTACCAAATTGCCGAAAGTATTCTAAGGCAAATAGTCTCATGGGGACATATTTGGGTAGTCGGTAGGGGGCTAATTCACAGCCATAGACCCTGATTATGGTGTGGTTTTGGTAGAAATACTAGTCACCAATGCTGTAGCTTTTAGAAAGCTGTAGAATCTTCTGCATCTCATCAGTGAGTCTGGGGGGAGGATCTGTTGATAGTAAGCAGGTAGCTGGATAGATAAACAGGTTAGTGAACTCACAGTAGGTGTATGGGGAGTAACTAATATGATGGAATACTGATGACCAAAATATGACTGACCTCCTCTCCCCTCTTGCATCCAATTTTTTGAGGACAGCTGGGAAACTCTCAAACTGATAATACAACAGCAAATGATAGATGTATGAGGTGTATTTGAATACCCTTTCCCTTTCTAGGCTCATGAATTGCTCATGAATCTTATCAGCAATAAAGGTGGCATAATCATACTGGACAGCAGGGGGCTGTCCTGGAGTGAAGATAGACATCAAGGCAAAGATAATATTGTCTACAATCTCACTTGTTCTAAATCCCAGGATGTAGGAGATCATATCTATAATCATTTTTCCCTCTTCAGTAAATGCAACATGGAGATAAGGGATTGTGAATCTGGA
Organism: Pinus tabuliformis; assembly: GCA_031772625.1. NCBI lineage: Eukaryota > Viridiplantae > Streptophyta > Pinopsida > Pinales > Pinaceae > Pinus > Pinus tabuliformis. The sequence continues at coordinate 654,091,783 of CM062815.1, read as the reverse complement.
GTAGCAGTCTGGGGGCATAAACAACTTAGCAATTCAGTCAATCTCTGCACGGGGTAATTTTGATGCTTGATCTATCAGATTCTTCATGGAAAGGGGGACCAATGGCTAAGTTGGCTTGAATTGCAACATCTCATTGATAGACTGAGGAGTAATGTAGAAGAGGACTTTACCAGCAGGGCTCATCACTGCCCTATGAACAGGATCATAGTTAGAATAGCAGTGATGGATGAGGTCAGGAAAAACATTTACTGAGGGCAAAGAGTACATGGGCATGTTGGACTCCCATATTCTTAATGGATCAGTCTTCTTTCTGAATTTATTCCTTATCTCACAAAAAGCTTGGAGATGAGACTTCTCTCCTTCCATATCATCAATTTGACAATCTCTATCTGCCAGTGGAAGCCATTCTAGCTGTCTATGGGGTGCATTTAGTGGAGCAATGTTAAGGACAACTGGGGCCTCCATGATTCGACAATGATTACAGTTGGATTAGGCCTGTATTTGAGCAGAGAACAGGGTTCTGATAATGTTTTTCTGTGCAAGGAACTGACAGTTTCAAGTTCTGTGCAGAGCTGTTTCTGAGGAGTAAAACTTAATGAAATGAAAACTATGCAAGGCTCTGCAATTTCTACACTCGAAAGGGGAAAAATAAATGGCTTAGCAACATGTTCTTAGAGATTCTGCGGGTGAACTAGAGCTACAATTTGAGCTGGCGGTGGCAGTTTTATCAAGGGGGCAAAGATGCCAGGTTTTGGCCGCAAATGGGGTTACGTGGGGCAGAGAAGAAAAGGTTGTAGGTGCCAATGTATTTCGAGTGGACTATTAGGTGTATTTGGCTAATTTTGCAGAGAAATCATGAAAAACAAGGTTACTGGTGTTTTTCAGGTAAATACTTGTTCACTTGGAGAAATGTTGTGGTGAATAACTGCAGGCGGAGGCCGAACAGGTCGGATTGCAAGTCAAATAGGCCTTGGTGACTGTCGGGCATGTTGAATGCACACTGGTCGTAAGTGGCATGCAAAATTTTGCAACGTTCATTTGCATAAAACACAAACGAAAACGATGTTTCTGCCCTTTTAACACAAATTTGGGCTTTTGCGGCATTTTGGCGCTTTTTTTTGTTATGACGTCATCGGTGGGTCTCGGGTACGACAGGGTGACGTGGTAGTACGGCAGGGTGATGCGGTGGTAGTGACACATAATAGTGGGGGGGGGGGGGGGGCGCCGCAGAGGTGACGTGGCACTGACCTGGTGCTGTCGTCAGGGGAGGAGAGACAGAAGGCAGTTTATGGTTTTATCGGACCACCTTCTGTACGAGAGTGGTATTTGTTAGAGGGGCTCTGATGCAATCGCGTGGAGACACGTGTCTTTGGTACGGTGGAGAAACCGCTAGCCTATCAGAGGCTAACCATCGATCATCGGGGCGACTCCAAAATCGCTGAGAGTCGTCGGATGGGGAGGGCCCGATCCGACGGTGGACGGAACTGTGAGCTGCGGGTGCGATAATGTACGTGGCCCACTGAATATTATGTCATTTGTTTATATGGCGGGGGTTTAAAACTTTGGGTTTGTGGGTTTTGCGCCGGAAGTATTTAATGTTTAAATAAACATTTGAACGCTCAATATTAACAAAGAACGCAAAAAGGGTAGAACATTAAGGTTTAAGGGTAAAGGGGAGTGGTTATTAATTTAACCAAAGGTTAAATTAACTCCGGGTTAGGACGCGAAAGGGTTAATAGTAGTCCCTGATGGACTATTATTCCCCTAAACTATATTTATATGGCTATAATGCCATAGGGTGGGATATTTAATGCTTTTTTGGGATTTTATATAGTTTTTTTGTAGAAGTAGGGAAGGGGAAGTGGTTTCAGGGAGCTATGTAATAGAATTAGGGGTTAGTATGAGTTTATGGATTGAAACTGAACGGATGAATGGTAAGTCCATAGTATGAAAACTTAGAGATAGGAAAATGAAAGGAGTATAGAATGATTTTTACACAAGAAATGTGGCTTCTTTTCATTGAAGAAAGTCAAAGCTTGACTTAGTATTTTTACAAAAATGAAGTGATAACAGGGCTGGTTGGGTAGATCCCAAGGTCCTTCAGGGGTGTTAGTAAGAAACTTTGAGGGGGGAGTGAAAGGGAGTTAGACATGCTTCCATCATTCTGCCATCCAACAACTGCTTTGGCATTTCTTTCATTGATGAGACAAGCTGTAACTGACAATACATCAGGTGATCAAACCTTGCTTTCTGCAACCTCAAATTACCTACCCAGCCTAATACACCTAACATTTTTTCTTCTTTTTGAATGGGTGCACTTAGACTTGCAGACCCTGATTATCCTCTTTTCTTTTGACTGCCCTCCTATCTAAATCTACCCTTATTGCATCCAGGGGCTCAGATTAAGCTGTTGAGCACCCTTGATTCTCTACCTATCTACAAATCTGCCAAGATTAAGCTGTTTGGGCAGATATTCATTCTCTATATTCTACAACAAAAAATTGAAACCTAGGGAAGCCAAGATTAAGCTGTTTGGACTTCCCTTTATTGAAAAACTCATCAAAAATGGATTAGCTCATCAAAATGGAACACAGCAGTGGCATTTAGACTAGCACACTCTCATGGCCTCTTCTTTGGCCTCTTTTGCAAATATGGAACATTGCAGCATGCAAAGTATGAGATATTTGGCATGTAAAAATGTCGATCATGAAAGATGAACACCTGTTGCAACAGGAGGCTAACAGTGGCTCCACTTGGGGGTGGCTTTTCCTTGTGAAAAGCCAAGAACAGCAGGTCAGACTGCCTTGATCTTCAACTATTTGCTGTATTGAAAAACTTCCCTTCGCTGGCTGCTTTATTTATATATATGACAGCAGACTTGAAGAGCTTAGGGCCTTCACTTCGGGCTTCAACTACAGCAAGCTTGCCATCCAAACAAAAAACCAAAATCCTACCTACTTACACTAATCAGCCTTCTGTTTGCTGGTTAGGTAAAATGAAATAGCCAGTGCAACCACTTAAGCAATTGTAGACTTTGATGGGGTAATGAGCACGCAACTAAGGCAACGCTTACCCTCAGAAAGTCAAAGTCAAAAATGTAAGTGGGGCATATCGACGACTGGCATTAATTCAGGGGGGGGGTTGGGGGGGGGGGGGGGGGGGGGTGGGGTCAAACCCCATTCCCGAACCCATCTGGGCACTCTGCTGGAGGGTGGGGACTAGGCATGCCACCCTTCATGCCAATAGAGTGGTAATGTCAACAAGTGAGCATAAACTGTTGTAGAGAAAATCACCCCCCTCTGACTCCTCATCCAACCTGATCACGTCGCGTGTCATGCCATGTGAGCCCCTAATTTTCCACCAACACCCCTACGTAAATTGACAGTTACCATTTGAATTCCTTTGTTTTAGGCAATTTTTACCTTGCAAATGTTATTCATTCAACTCGTAGTATATGCTAGAGTCCTCCTTGTACCCATAGCATCCAATCGTCTTTGTTCAATAGGTAACTCTTAATATATTTCCCTCAAAACATTAATATCATGATTGAAATGAAAAAGTATACACCAAAAACCCTCAAGTCCAAAGAGGTGGAACTGTCAAGCCATAGAGAGAACCTCATGGACACATTGGCAAAAAATTCATGATCCTTTCATCCCCCAACACTTGTCAGACCTGCGCTTCAACCTATATGGTAGTTACCTAAACAAGGAAGACCATTTTTATGTCATAAAATTAGGGTTATACTACCTGATAGTTCCAAGGTTCTATCCCTTCCCAGAATTTGTATCCTGGCTTATGACCACCTATGCTAGAAAGAAGAATTATTGTTTCTTGTATACATGGGACAAAATTATAGAAGTTACCCTAGAGTTGATCTAGAACACTTTTACCTACACCAATTTCCCAAACCTAGAGAATTTCATTGATATCACCCCTATTTCCAGTTACAATAGGATCTCAGTCACATAAATACAATCATTATTCCAACATATTAGACCTCAGAATGCCCAATTTTCAACATGTTCAGAAGCATTCTCTATCTCCCTATACTAAGAAGTTGTACAACCATATTAGCCACCATTTTGTTATTACTAGGAGAGGATGATACTACAAATGTCACTAAGGAATCCCTAGGGTTCTTACACACCATGATGAAGTCCTGCATCATCCTTGACATACCTTCATTCTTTGCTGAAGTCATAAAGTTTCAATTCAACCACTTTTACCTTACCTCTTATTTTAGGTACTACTCCACACTGGTCTACCTTTTCTTGTATACTCATGTGGAGGAATTTAAATACATAGGATTAAGAATTATATACTCCAATAAACAAAGAAAAATTATGGTTGACTGGGATAGTGCCCTGAAGAAGAAACCCAATAATGAGGGATTTTCCCAGTTCATTTCCACTTTCATGTCTACTACATATAAAAATCAACACTGTCCCTCCCGCTAGAGTCTTTCCTCATTAAAGAGAGTTCCTTCAGCTTAGCAAAGATACAATGGTAGGTGACTGGTTCTTGTTTGAAGAATACACTGAAATTAGGGTCTATGAGTTTGAGCTCCCTCCTTATCATTTACCTGTATTCATTCCCATGAGGATATTTTCTTTAGAGTGCATCAAGAAGAGCTTAAATTCTAACAAGATCCACATTGTCCCTATCAAGAAAGGTTATATGTTCCAGCTCCCAAGAACTGTGGGCCCCTTTGTTGTGAATTCGATAAAAGCATTCTAAAAAGTAGAATAAATGCTAAAGGAATTTAACTTTGAGATGGGAGAAGATTTGCATTATGATCCCCATGGTGTTATATAAAAAAAAGGAGAGATAGAGATTGAGACACTGGCCACAAAGGAGAAGATTCATAAGATAAATGTAGATGAATCTAGAGATACAGTGATGGAGGATGCACCATCAACAAAAAAATTCAAACTCCAGGAGCAGAACGATGTAGAGTTTAAGGTGAAACTGACCAAGAGGAATCTGGACCATCCAGGTTTTGAAATGCTCTTGGAAGATCCTCAAGAATCTATCATCTCCAGCTCCACTAAGGTAGTGATTGTTGACTCTTTGGGTAGCACATCAGTAGTAGGCCCTAAATGGGAGGAATGACAGATGACATAAGAGAAAAATAAGAATATCAAGGAGGAAATGTTATCACATCTAGCATATCAATCAATCCCATACCATACTATGCTATTCGCTGCCATGGACTTGGAAAGGAATCATATGAAATTCACATTGTATCATCCCTTAGTGTAGCCCCCCACATCTGGACCACAATTCAGGATTGTATATCTCTCATTGGACATGGCTAGTGTCCCCTTGGAGGCCAAAATAAATTTGCACAGGTAGGCAGGAGAGGTGATTTATAGTGAACGGAGAAAGGGACCCTTAACTATAAGCAAGGCTGAGAAACTATAGATGCTATTCCTCAAGGCTCCTAGTTTGAGATTCAATCATTAAGGTAGCAACTTAAGATTCCTACATCAAAACATGTGGAAACGACAGAGTTGGCCTAGGTAGAAAGTGAGAAGGATATACTGACCAAAGAGTTGATATAGAGAAATAATGAAATAGTGGCCCTTAGACTGAAAGTTACAAAGCTTCAGTAGAGGATTGATTCTCACATATGTGTTGTGATTGTCCAAGACAATCCACAGAATCGTACTAAGAAGTTGACCAAGGCACCCATTGATTTGAATCTATCAAAGAGCAAGCTAAAGAGAGTACATAATGACTTAGAAAACACTAAAAACATGCTTGCAAACATGGAGAAGCAACTCGAGTCAACTTAGGCAAGTGTGGAATAAATTAACAATAAATTTCAAGTGGCACAAGATAAAATGAAAGTGCTGAAGAATACGTTGAAAGGAAATATGTCCCTTAGTGAAGTTAGGAAGCCAATATGGGATGACATTATTTCCTAAATGAAGAAGATGTGCGAGCATATGAAATTACTTGTAGAACAAAATGTTGTAGTAATAACCACCGAATTTTTTGTCTTCTCATTCACGGATGAGGATGCTAAAAATTCCCATATTGTAAAGAAATTTATCAGGTACCTCAATGAAAAACCAACTGATGACTTGAGATAAATGGAAATCATTGATAGGACATGTGTAATTATTGAATTCGCCAAGAGGATATAGAAAACGGTAGCAAGGGATAATTTGAAGAATGTGTGAATGACTTGGAAAAATTGGTGATAAAATTTAATTCCAATTTTGATCGGGGGACTAAAGAAGGATTTCCTAGTTGTTGGGACTTTCAATGGGACCTTGTACCATGTGAGCATTATGAGTTGTTGTTGGTTGAGGCCAAGAGCAAGGTGGACTCATCACATGAAAATACTACCACTCTTAAGGGCAAAACCATAATGAATTATCTACAGAGATATTTTCAGCTACTATGGTTAGTGAAAACCTTGTTTGTTTCTAAGCATAATTACTCTGATATTACAAGTTTGAGGATGACCTACAACAATATCATTCACACACCTACACTAGATCCAATACTATGGCAAAAATTTTACTAGTTCTTTAATCCACCAAGAGTCTGAACAATGGAGCTTTGGTATACCTCAAGTGATCAAAGGAGTCAACAATGAAGATATTTTGATCTAGGAATCATGGCGTTTTCATGACATTTCTAAAGTTTTTCTAAATTTTTTGTTTTCAATAATAGAATAAAATATGTTATGTAATAATTATGATAGCTAGACAAGTTTCATACTTGGACAATTGAATAGTTAGACAGTAGTAGTTTTCCAGGATATTTTTGAAATTTTCCTTGTTCTGTTTTCTCCCTATAAAAGAGAATAAAGGCTCATTAGTAAGTGTTCGATTTTTTGGTCCCAAAGGCTATAAATGCTTTGCAAATTTTTAAAGTTTTGGATCTATCAAATGTATATCATTTTTAAGATTAATGAATAAATTTCCTGGTGATTCCAACCATTGAGATGTGCAATATGTGTCTCTTTCTCTGTTTATTATTTCATGTTTGTTTCTTTCCTAAAAAAATGTGTAATTGAAGTTGTCGGATTCAATATTAAGTTACAAATTTACCTAATTTAGATTTTGGAAAATGGTACCTATAATGTGTGGGATTGAATGCCTTAAAATATGCTCCATGGCATCCACATTTCATCTCTTCAGTTTAGACAATTATTCTACTGGGATCAAGTGTATAGGATTCTATGTTTATCCTTTTGCACTTATATTCTTTTCTTGTATTTATTCTTTCACTTATTCTAAAACAATCAATGAAATGAATTCTTTGAGTGTATTCCACCATATCTAAGTGTTAACTCTTTGGAATGACATATTATCTGTGTATAAATTGAATTTTCCTCTGAGTATGGTAATTGAACCAGATTTAGTCATTTATCTCTAACACTTGAGTAGAACAGATTTATCTTTAAGACACATTAAGATGACCTAGGCAATGACCTCTCTTCAACTCGAAGGCTATCTTTAGGAACCACAACATATTTTGGCATCTTTACTAGGGAACAAATCAAAATATATTTATGTGTGTATAAATTTGTGCATTCCTTTGTATGGTTGGAGAAGGAAGTGTGGTTTGATATCTCACACCTAAGGGGGTTTTTAGACTATCATCTTGGCTTTCAGGAGGCCTCACACTCGTTGTGATACCTCCCAATAGAAAAAAACTACTATCTTTGACCTAGAAATAAATATCTCCAAGAGAATCTCGAAAAAAAGAACTCCCAAAACTCTAGATCTAGTTATATATTCCCCAAAGATTTCAACTTCTAGTTCTCAAAGAGTTGAGATAAATTCTTGTGAAACCTCATCTAGGTTTTCAGACTTCTTAGAGGAACATTTCCCCTCATTCTTTTCAGAACCTAAGTCTGTAGGGGTCTTTGTCAGTTCCGATCCTTTCACATTTGATACTTTCCCTAAAGTTAAATAAGTTAAAGATATTCCCATTTCTAGCAAATGTCAGATTTCCATAGTTGTTTCACACCTGATCTCAGTTCTTGTTCTTCGTTCTACCTCTCATCTAGAACCTACAGTAAATATTCTTCAACATCCCTTACAAAATATGGTTTTCCATGGATTTTTTTCTCAACATATACCCCTTTGAATCTGCAACAACCTATGAATGGAATGCCTCAAGTCTATCTCAAGGTCTTGCCTAGATTCACTAAGGAGGATGATACCATGACCTAGAAACATATTAAAAAAATTTATGCTTTTGTAGAAAACTTGAATGTTGAACACCTAGAAGTGGTGTTGAGATTATTTTTTAGTATTTAGATGGGGAGGCTAGAAAATGGTTTAAGGCCTTGCCTAAAAATTCAATCAACACTTGGGACGAATTAGAGAGAATATTTATGTAGAAATGGGGTGAGAATAAATACCATGAATACTTTATAGATTAATTTAATAAAATAAATAAAATACCAAATGAAGGTGTCATAGAATTTATAAAAATATTAAAAAAATTGTATAAAAACTTTCCTGTTGAGATTAAAACCTCGCAGGTAGCATTGAAGGTGGTGATTTCTAGAGATTTTGAATCAGATTTTGGATTTGCACTAAGAGAAAGAAAATCTGTCACATTGGACCAGATCTTGACTGATGCTTTGGAGGTAGAAGTGAACTTTACATTAGCAGGGAAGTTTAAGGTAAAAGTAGAGAATAGTTATAGGAGATAGAGGAAGGAGGAATCTGGTCTCTTTGGCTAAGAAAAGGAAATTCAAGACCATAAATTAGATGAGATGAATAAGATTATCAAAAACCTCTCAAACAAGCTAGTAAATTTGGAATTGGAAAACAAAACCCTCCTAAACAAATACAACAAGATCCCAACAAAAACATAAATCCCCAATATAGGATACCTTCATTCCAACTCTTTCATAGATAAATAAAGGAACAACAAGACCAAATACAGCCTCCCTTATATATAGAAGATGACCTTGAGGAAGGAATTGATGATGCACTTGATGTTTAGGAAAATCAATACTCAACTCTGTCAGAAGAGGAGCATGAAATAGAAGCACAAGGATGAGAGAAGGATGATCTAGATGTTCCTTTCGATAAAGAAGAAATAGATGCTTACTTAAAGTAGTTTGTGGATTTGATGCAAGCATAGCTGCATAGGAGATATGACTTGAGGTCTAGAAAAAGAACTTGGACACATGACCAAAATGAATAAATTGCCCAACTTTTCACCCCGAAAGAAATAGATAAAGTGAAACAACCTGTTAGGTTTGGTTCAACCACCAAAGGAGAAAATTCTACTCCCACCCATTCTAAGCTTGAATTCATAGATATAGAGCAACAACCTATGCAAACTCGACGAGTGCATTAATGAAATAAATAAATAGTTAATCAAACAAAAATGGAGAGGAATGCCTCATCCTTTAGTTTACAAAAGGAGTTGGAGAAGGTGAATATATATGTTCCCTTAACTAAATTGTTGAAACAACCTACCTATAAAAGACAAATTTCCAATTTTATGGATGTGTCTCATGTAACCTCAACACAAGACAATTTGAATTTGTAGGAAGAGAGGCTTGTGGTTATGTTTGGCCCGCATGTGGAAGAACATGATCCCTCCACACCTTCGGTCTATGTTACATTGGTGATTCATGACCTGTTGTTGCATAATTGTATGCTTGATTCAAGGCATTCTCATAATCTAATTCCTTTATCTATGATGGAATAGTTAGGTCTGCAAATAACAAAGCCATATAAGGACTTATAATCCTTTTATTCCAAAAAGGTAAAATTCCTTTTGATGATCAGGGAATTGGTGCTAAATTATCTCAAATCCTTGTGAAAAGTGTGGTAATGGATATTATGGTTATAGAAATTGTCGCAAGATTTGGTATGATTCTTTCCAAATCATGGTGAATCAAACTTCGTGGATCCATTAAACTTAACATCACATATGTCATTATTCCAGTGTTTGGTGGAGAAGATCATCGGTTATAAATAGAATCCATATTTGTAAAAACTATCCCTAGGGTAGACAAATCGAATAATTCTCTAGTACATGGCCAAGAAAAATATATTTCATGTCTTATATTGGAAAAAGATGATAAAATTATGGAGGGTACCCAAGTATAAATTCCATCACAAGTGAATAAGAAAGAAACAAAAGTTGGCTATATTTGGAAATTATATTTTGATGAGGCCTACTCTAAGGAAGGAAATGGAGTAGTTTTGTTGTTGATATCTCCAGAAGGTTTCCTCATCCCTCTCTCATATAAATTAGAATTTGAAACTACAAATAATATTGAAAAATATGAAGCATTGGTGTTGGGCCTGCAAGCTGTTAGAAATCTAAAAATTGAATGTTTGACAACTTTTAGAGATTCTGAGTTGGTTATAAAAAAATTTAAGAATGAGTTAGAAACTAAACACCCTGGGTTAAAATCCTACTGTAATGATGTGTGGGACTTGATTGAGAATTTATTCTTGGAATTCAACATTCAGTTTCTTCCTAGAGAGAAAAATAGAATGGTTGATTCCCTAACAATAACAACTAGCACTTTCAAGCTGCAATAGAATCCCCTGCTCAGGTACGAAGTTGAGATTAGGCACATACCCTCAGTTCCATACAATGTGAACTATTGGCAGGTATTTGAAGACAAATATCATATTGAATTTTTTATGGAGGTAATTCGAGAATTTGTAAACTCTGTAATAGACCAGGAAGGTGAAGATATAGAATAAATTGAAGGAGTTTATCAACATGTGCCTTGGGAGGAATCTATGGATGGGTAGAAAAGTTTCCAATTGAAGGGAAACATAAGCCCAAAGGGGTTGGTCCCATTGGAAAGAATTTTTTATTCTAATATTGTGGCAGTCAAACCAACCAAGAAGGAGCACGGGGAAGATAAAAAGGACTGTAACATTGGCACAGTAGACCAAATGAAACTAATTAAATTAGCTAGGGGGGATCCCAAAAGAGTAGAAATAAAGGTACCTTGATTTTTTTAAAGAGTATGATGATATTTTTCTTAGTCCTATGCTGATTTAAAAACTTATGATACTAGCCTTATTCAACACAAAATTCCTTTGAAATTAGAAATTAAACGTCACAAATAGAAGCTTAGGAAAATCGATCCGCTACTTCTCCCCTTGGTAGAGAAATAAGTCAAGAAATTATCTAGGCTAAGATCATTGTGCCTCTGAGATGCTCAGACTAGGTGGAAAATATAGTTCCTGTTAGGAAGAAAAATGGAGAGACCAGACTATGTGTAGACATCAGAAATCTAAACAAGGCCTCTCTAAAGGAAAACTACCCTTTGCCAAATATGGATTATATTTTACAAAACGTGGTAGGGTCATCAAGGTTTTCCATGATTGATGGGTTCTATGGATATAACTAGATTGGTGTGCATCCTAAAGATCGGAAGAATACTGCCTTCACCACACCTCGGGGAACATTTATGTAGGCCAGAATGCCTTCTGGCCTCATGATTGTTGGTGTCACCTTTCAGATGGAAATGGATATATCGTTTTTAGGGGAGAAGGATAAATTTGTGGTAATTTATGTGGATGAAATAATAGTCTTCTCAAAATCTGATGAGGAAGATTTACAACACCTGTAGCATGCATTTGAGAAATGCAGGAAGTATGGCTTGTCCCTAAACCCAAAGAAGTCCCAATTTTCCCTTAAAGAAGGAAAATCATTGGGGCATATAGTCTCAAGTGAAGGAGTGAAGATTGAATAAAAGTGTAGAAGCTATTAGTTTCATCCCCTTACCAAGGAACAAAAAGGAAATACAAGTTTTATTAGGCAAGATAAATTTCTTGAGGAGGTTTGTGCCCAATTATGCTGAGATTAGGAAAGAAATCATGAATATGCTGAAGAAGGATAGAGAAGTTAAATAGCCTGCAGAAGAAAGAGAATCATTTTCCAAAATCAAAAAGGATTTTTGAGAAGCCCTAGTCTTGGATATCCCTTATTATCAAAATCCTTTCCTTATCTTCTCATTTGCATTTCCTAACACTGTTGTAGTTGTCTTATTGCAGAAAAATGAAGAAACGAAAGAACAACTAGTTGCATTTTTTAGCTAGGTATTGAGGGATGCAGAACTACAATATGATATTTTGTAGAAACATGACTATGTTCTGGTCAAGTCCTTGAAGGCTTTCTGGACTTACATTTTGCAGTCTGGGATAATTTCCTACGTCCCTACAATTGATGTTAAGGACATTCTCATATAGCGAGACAGTAAAAGCAAGAGAGGCAAATGGATAGCCAAAATACAAGAGTACTACATGGATATTAAGACCACCAAACTGATAAAAGGACAGGGATTGGCTAATATATTTTCAGAGGAAAATTTTTAGGAATTAGGGATAAAATCACTAGTTGAAAATTCATACCCAAAAAAGAAAGATAAACATGAAAATATAAAAGGAGGAGCACATAAAATTGCAATGAAATATTTGACTTATGAGTGGTATAAATTTATTGTCCATTATTTGTTGTTCTTGGAATTCCCAACTAAGTTTGGCATAGCTGGGTATAGGACTTTGAGACTACAAGCACAAAAATGTGTCATCTCAAATGGTTAATTATATTGGAAAGACCATGTGGGAGTTTTTATACTTTGTTTTGTTGAAGGAGAAGTCACGAAAATAATAGTTGAGATTCATCACTGTGTTTGTGGGGGACACTATATATGGAAAGAAACAATTCATAAGATTTTGAAGGATGACTTCTATTGGCCTATCTTTTTTGGTGATGTGCATGATTGAGTGAAGGCTTTCAAAGAGTGTCAAATATTTACTGAAAATTAGAAACTGACACCCCTCCCTTTAGTTTTTTTTTTGGTGGAAGAGCCACTCAGACAATGTGGGCTATATTTTATTGGGGAGATTCACCTACCATCTAGTGGGTAGCACAAATGGATCCTCACAACAACAAACTGTTTCAATAAGTGGGTATAGTTTTTCCCTGTTAGGATTGCAACTGATATAGTGGCCATCAAGTTAATGGAAGAAAACATCTTATCTAGGTTTGGTTGTCTAACGAAAAAAGTTACCAATAATTCTCAAGTGTGTAAGTCAACGAAGTTTATCAACTTTTTTCATAATTATAACATAATTTTAGGGAATTCCACCACTTATTATGCACAAGTAAATGAATTGGTGCAATCGTCCAATAAGGCCTTGGTTGTAATTCTCAAGAATATCATACCACAAAACGAGAAGAATTGGGATTCTCAACTTAAGTTTTCACTATGGGCAAATAGAGTCACTACTAAGAGATCAACTCATAACTCTCCATTCGATCTAGTGTATGGGACTTCAATACATTTTCCTACTCAATTGGCCATGCCAGTGGTGAAACTTATTCATGATTCAAAGGAGGAGCCTAATTCCTTAACAAGGAGTATTCATTAGCTGGTAGAATTGCAAGAAAATAAAGAGCACGCGTCTTAGAATCTAATCAAGTACTAAGAGAAGATGAAAGTTCTATTTGAAAAATGGCTAAAGGCATAATTTTTCAGATAGAAGACCTTGTACTTAGATGGGATGTCAGGAGAGAGGATAAAGAAAAGCATGGGAAGCTTGACCCTTTATGGATTGGACCTTTCAGGATAACCAAATCTAAAGGAAATAATAACTTTCTATTGGAGAATCTTGATGGTGAGGTGTTTGAGCGGAAAGTGGGCCTCCCCTACATTTCACACGAAATGGATAAGAACCAACACTTGCTAGGAAGATCGACATCCATCCCGAGGCCACTTGATCCGAGTGGGACTCCAATGAGGTAATGAGTGAGGGAATTAAGCTAGCATTTACCCATAGAGAGTCAAAGTGAAAAAGATAAGTGGAGAAAATTGATGACTAGGATTAATTTTGGGGGGTTGAACCCCCTTCCCAAACCCATCCAGGCACGCCACTAGAAGGTGGGGACTACACATGAGACCCATCATGCTAGTAAACAAGCAACGTCAATAACTATGAGTGGACCACTACAGAGAAAATCACCCCGCTCTCACTCCTTGTCCAACCCAATCACGATGTGTGTCATGCCACTTCAGCCCCTAGTTTTTCTTGCCCACCACCCTCCATGAAGTGACCATTACCATTTGAATTACTATGTTTTATGTATTTTTTCCCTCGCAAATGTCGTTCATTCAACTTGTAGTCCAACCTAGAGTCCTCCTTGCACCTGTGACATCTGACTATCTTCGTTCAATAGGTAATTGGTAATATCTTGTCCTCAGAACATTAATATAAAATGGAAAAATTTGTCCCTAAAATACCCAAGTCCTAGGAGGTGAAACACCTAATCCACATTGAGCACCTCATGGACACACAGGAATAAATCCACGACCCTTTCTTCCCCCAACACCTTTTAGACCTCATTTTCGTAGTTACCTTGATCTAGATTGGTTAGTTATATTTTTTGTCAGTGATCTCGATGTATTCAGAGTGGAAAAAGTGGGGGAATCAGCTCACAGGATCATTTTACCAGCGAGACCCAGTTTGGCAAAATGGGGTCTGAAACCTTTGGGGAGCAATTTTAGGTATCAACTCACGTTTTTTGGGGGGTACAAATTTTCTAATTTAATGAAACAACTTTTCTTGTTATTCTACACATAGAGATCATTCCAATGGCGCAAGAAGTGCGTCAATCAGATATTTTATGCAAAAGTTATGCACCTCGTAATTTGACCTTCCTATTTTCACACCTATAATTTGGGAGGATGCCACATCAGCCCACATTATTCATGGAAAAGGGTCTATAAACATGTTTTTGATGTAAAGGACCCTAGAAGATTCTATTTTGTAACTCTAGTTAAGAGTTTATGTAGTGAACTTAACCACTAATAGACTATCAAGTTGTCTTATAATCGAGCCACTAGGATGAAGCGTCATTTCATTCTTTCAAGATAATTTTATTCCATAGCTCAGCAAAGATAGCTAGGAGATATATAAGGTAAAGCACATAGAGAGGATCTCTGTATTTTATTAGCCCACAAGGCACATACATTACTTCTTTGTACTTGGATCCATATTTTCGGATGGAGAAGAGAGTGAAGTGACCTCACCTTCGAGTTGGGTTTTCTCCCGAAATGGTTTCCCAGAGAGAATATACTGTATCTTATATGTGTGTGTGAGATTATTTTTTCATTCTCTAACTTTTTGCATAATTTATATTAACATGCATGCACTAATTATAGTTAAGTTTATCGATCTTAAAGTTTAAGAAAACTGTAATAGTGTAGGAATTCAGAATTTTAATATATTATTATCAGATTTTTTATGACAAACTTTCCAGTGGAATATGCATGGAATTTTATGAATAATTTGGTATCAAAGTATGTTTATTTAGGTATTTTTGGATATTTGCAGTGGATCTAGACTGACTAGGTCAAAAATTGTAAAATCCTAATCATGGCCAATGAATCTGTAAATGAAACTAGTGATCCTGCAGAGGTGAGGTTTTCGCAGCTTGAACAACAAGTCATGGATATAAACCGCAATGTAAACCTCATCATGGTGGCCCTAAGAAATAAGATGGGTATATTTTGAGAATATGGGGATTCGAATGCAGAGGTAAAATCAGAAGGGGATCGGGAGGTCAGGAAGCCATGGAGAACCAATTGAAGAAAGAACCTGGAAAATATCAACTCAGTTTGAGTGTCGTGAATCAATCCCTATTTAAAATGGAAGAAAAAGTTGATATCAAGCCATACCACAATGTGATCAATGCTTTGAAGCTGAACCACTAGTTTCAGCAACTGGAAGTTTATTTCAATGTCCATCAAATTGAAGAAGGGAAAAAGATCTCATTCATGCAACTAAAATTAGAGGGCCATGCACTGACCTGGTGGGCAAGCCACACGGAAACCCTAAGGTTGGAGGGAGAACCTCTAGTGATTAAGTGGGAGGATTTCAAAATGCTCATTAATTCCCAGTTTTATCCCATCGGGTACATGGAGGACTAGTGGATCTAGTGGCATTACTTCAATAAAAATCTAGGCCAAAGCGTGCTAGAGCACACCACAAAATTTAGAAAGATGGCTATAATGTTGGGTTTCTCTCCAAAGAACCCAAATGTACTCCTCAAGTATTTGGGGGGTCTGCACCGCCATCGACATGAGCAAGTGTTGTTCAAGCCCAAATCAGTGGAGGAGGCTCGTGTACATGCACAATACCTGGAAAACATAGGCCTGAAAGGAGCACAATCAAGTGGATCAAAGCAGAAGGAGAAACAAGAAGTTTTTGAGCAGCGGAAGAAGAAGAAAAAATGGGGGAAAGATAAAAAGATGATTACCACAACACACTAGTTCAAAGATCATAACAACCATTGTAACCATGACAACAGTGATGGCCATACAAAGGAGAAGTGATGGAAGTTGCATCCAAAGCTAAACTTAAAGAACAGGAAGAAATATAATAAGAAGAATAATATCATGGCTACATATTTGACTAACCAAGTTGAAAGCATCTCGGACATGGATGAGAATATCATCTGCATGTCAGAGTAGAATCAAGTGAATATGTTTATCCTTTAACAATAGGAAGAGAAATAAATGACCAAACTATTCCATATAAAGATACAAGTCAAGAAGACAAAGATTGATGCTCTGTTTGACTCAGGATCACAGGTGAATCTCATTGCAACATAGCTGGTCAAGAAGTTTGGGTTGGAAGTTTGTGATCATCCAAACCCATATCTGTTGGGATGGGTAAATAAGTATGTAGAGTTGAAGATATCTAAACAGTGGAAAATTATATTTGCTATCAATGTTGATTTTATTAATGAATTAGATCTAGATGTGGTTCCCCTTGATGTATGTGGAGTCAGGTTTGGGAGTCCATATATGTACATGTGAGATGCAATACTCATGAGGAGAGCCAACTAGTATTGACTCATCAAGGATGGAAAATCATTTATCATCAACGCACACAAATGCAAGTTGAAAATTTCACTGGTAAGTGTCAACCAAGCCAATAAATTGATCAGGTCACGCAAGAATTATGTTTTATTATTTTTAAGAGAAATTCAGTTTGAAGAGGAGTCAATAAGAGGTAAGGCATCCATAGAGGGGTGTACTAAGAAACAAAAATAAAAATTGGAGGATATTTTACAGGCATACAGGGATTTGTTCTGAGAGCCTAAAGGGTTACCACCTAAGCAATAAGTGGAGCATGAGATCTAGTTATTTCTAGACCCCCCATTGCTAAATATTGGGATATACAGGTAGTCTATTATAGAAGTAAGTGAGGTGAAGAAACAATTGCAGGAGCTACTAGAATAGGGTGTCATTCGACCACGTACATCACCATGTGGGTCACCCAACATCATTGTTCCAAAGAAGGATGGGACTTGGCGGATGTGTATATATTATAGGCCATTGAACAAAATCACGGTCAAGAATAGATACCCCCTAGCTAGGATAAATGATATGTTGGATCCGTTGCAGCAAGAAAATTACTTCACCAAGGTAGACTTGAAGTCTAGATATCACCAGTTGAGTCTAGGAAGAAGATACATGGAAGATTGCCTTTAAAACTAGGCAAGGTTTGTATAAGTGGTTAGTTATGCCATTTGGCCAATGTAATGCACCAGCTACATTTATGATATTAATGAATGATTTACTATGCCCTTTTATAAATTTATTTTTTATTGTCAATTTGGATTATATACTGGTCTATAGTGATACCTGGGAGGAACATATTTCACATTTGAAGCACGCGTTGGAAACATTAAAGAAGCACCAACTCCTAGTAAAACTCAAGAAGTTTGAGTTTGCACAACAGTATTTGGTTTATCTAGACTATGTGATCAGTGGAGGAGAACTGAAGATTGATCCTTCTAAGATGGAGGCTATCATGAAATGGATGGTTCCTACTAATGTTTCTGAGGTCAGGAGTTTCATTAGGGATACACAATACTTGCGGAAATTCATAGCCTCATTTTCAGCGGTAAAAGCACCACCCCATGCCATAATAACAAGTGACAAGAGTTTCCATTGGGGAAAAGTTGACCATAAGGGTTTCAAGGAGTTAAAGAATAAGATCTGTCAATCACTATTTCTGGCATTACTAAACTTCTAGCGGCCCTTTAGATTGGATACAGATGTGAGTGGGTATGATATGGGAGTTGTCTTGATGTGGGGAAGAAGGTCTGTATGCTACCATTATGAAGTATGTCATGGGGAAGTCCTTAACTATGCTACCTATGATAAGGATATTTTTTCCATGGTGCAACCTGTGAAGAAGTGGAATCACTATCTGATGGGAAAGGAGATAGTAATCCACATAGATCACCAATCATTATAGTACTTGTAGATCCAGAGTAAGATAAAATAAACTAGGCATTACAAGTGGATGGGATTTTTATAGTAGTTTCATTTAGTGATCAAGTATAAGAAGAGAAACAACAACAAGTTGGCTAACATGATTTCAGAGCTACCCACATTGAAGATTACATATTTGGGGAATCTTATGCACATGGAACCATTCAACCATGATGAATACAGAGAGACATACTTAGAGGATGAGGACTTCAAGGAGTTGTATCAACAGTTGCAGAGTTAGCATCATATGCAGGATGGCGACAACACCATTGACTACAATCTCGAGGATGGTTTACTCTATAAGTTGGATAAAATACGTGTTCCTAAAGGTGATTTATTGCAGCTAGTCAGAGAGGCTCGTAACTCCAAGGTTGTTCGGATATTTGGTCTAGGGAATATCGTGGCTAGCTTGTAGAGGTATGTGTATTGGCCCAAGATGTAAGAGAGGGTATCTAGGTTCATAAGAGGATGCATGCTTTGTTATACCAGCAAGCCTAGTAATAGGAAACATCATGTATATCATCCCTTTCTTGTACCTACTCATCCTTAGGAAATCATTTCCATTTTGTGGTAGTTGACAGGTTCAACAAGATATGTGTTCTGATGCCTTGTAAAACATCCATCAATGGGAAGGAAGAAACAAACTTGTTCTTTGGATAGGTCTGTGCACACTTTGGGATGCCAAGGAGCATCATTTCAGATAGGGATACAATATTTGTCAGTGCATTACGGACTACATTGTGGGAGAAGATGAACACTAAGTTAAATAGATCTATAACATTCCATCCATACACAGATGAGTACACAAAAGTAGTCAACAAGACTTTGGTGCAACTTCTAAGGGGATACAACCACAATCATCTCAAGGCATAGGATGAAAATCTGGTATATATACAACATTCTTATAATAAAGTAGTCCACACTTCTACAAGAATGTCCCCATTTGAATTTTTTTTTGATATTTTCCATATTCACCTTTGGATATTTCATATGGACAACGAGGAAGAGTGAGGCAAGATATTACAGAAGATGCTTTGAGGGCTAGATAATTTATAGAGAAGATTAGGCAGATCTATATACTGGTACAAGAAACACTGCAGAAGTCTCAAGATAAGTATAAGGCCAAGCTTGTTCAACACAAAGTAGAGAAATCATTCAAGGTGCAAGATAGAGTATGTTTACAATTCAATAAGGAGAGGCTATAGGGGCCTGCTAATAAAATCAAGGCTTTGAGCTATGCTCCCTTTGAGATAATAGAAAAGATGGGTGATAATTCCTATCGACTCAATTTATCACCATATATGCACATTTACGTAGTTGTGAATGTAGATAATTTGAAACTCTATTAGCCTTCCATGATAGATTAGGAAGAGGAACATGTCCTACCTTCTATGGAGGATTTGGCACCAGATGCTCAGGTAGAGTTGGCAGAAGATACAGTTTTTCAGAAGAGCTCCAGAACTATAAGGTAGGGGCAACATGACCTTTGGAAGATTGGGTTCAAGGGATAACTTCCATGAAAAGCTAAATGGTACACCAGAGAGAAGGTGGAGGAAAATTTTATTCATCTCATTCAGTAGATGCTTTTGGGGACCAAAAGCCTCCACAATGGGGAGCTGTAATCTATATTACATCATTATATTTTTTTCATCCAATTCGATGGATTCGGAGTGGAAAAAGTGGAGGAATCATCTCATGGGACTATTTTTACCAGCAGGACCTAGTTTGGTGAAACAAGGTCTGAAAACTTTCGAGAGAATTTTGAGGCACCAAATGAAATTTTTTTGGGGTAACACTTTATTGCTTTGGGCGTCACCTTCTCATGTTCTTCTACACGCATAGATCTTTCCAACGACACAAGAAGCACGTCAATCAGAGTCTGTATGTAAAATTTATGTGACTCAAAAGTTGACCTTCCTATTTTCACACCTATAATCGAGGAGGATGTTGCACCAGCCCTCATTATTCATGGAAAACACGTGTTTTGTATGTAAAATACTCTAGAAGAGTCTATTTTGTAACTCTAGTTAAGAGTTCATGTAGTCAACTTAACAACTAGTAGGAAATTAGGTTGTGTTATAACCGGGCCACTAGGAGGAAGAGGCATTCCATTCATTAAAGAAAAAATTATTCCATAGCTCAGCAAAGATAGCCAGGTTAGATAGGAAGTAGATCACACATAGGGGATTTGTGCACTAGCAGCCCACAGGCCATGAGAATTACTTCTTTTTACTTGCACCCATATTTCTAGATAGAGAAATACAGTGAAGCGACCTCACCTTCTAGTTGGGTTTTCTCTCGAAAGGGTTTCCTAGAGAGAATATCTAGTGTCTTATTTGTGTGTGTGAGATTATTTTGTTTCTATCTACTTTTTTTCATAATTTCTATTTGCATGCATGCACTAACAACAGTTAAGTTTACATATCATAAAGTTTAAATATATTATTATAAGATATCTTGTGACGAACTATCCATTGGAATATCCACGATAGTTTATGGATAATACCTAAACAAGGAAGACCTTTTCCAAGTTTTTGAATTATATTTATACTACCTGATCCTTCCAACGGTCTATCCCTTCCCAAAATTTGTATCCTAGCTTATGACCACTTATGTGAGGGATAAGAATTGTTGTTTCTCATGTGAAAGGGAGAATATTTTGGAAGCTATCCCAGAGTTGATCGAGAATGCTTTTATCTACCCAAAATCCCCAAAGCTATAGAATTTCACTGACACCACACTTGTTTCTTGTTATAATAGACTCTTAGTTGTAGAAAGACAAGCCCTATTCCAGCAAATTCAAGCCCTGAATGCCCAATTGTCCACAAGTTCAGAGACATTCTCTATCTCCCTATTCTCAAGAATTGTACAACCCATATTAGCCACCATTTTTCGGTTAGTAGGAGAGGATGAGACTACCAATGTCACTAAGGCATCCCTAGTATTCTTCCACACCATGATGAAACTTGAAATAATCCTTGACATACCTTCATTCCTGACTGAATCCATAAAGTTTCAATTCACATTAGGGGAATTTTGAAGTCTAGAATGGGCCTCCTAAGGAAATTATAAAATAATAGTGTAAATAATAAAATAACATTTGATTATATCATCAAATTTTAGAGGGAAAAAAGAAAAAGCTATTTTTTCAACTTGTATTTTCAACTTATCTCCCTATGGGTTTACTAAAATTTCAAGCACCAACACTCGTTGGATGTAGAATTTGATTCTTCATCCGAGGAATACCCATGCTGCATAGTTTTGATGAACCCTGCTAGATGAAAAATAAGAAATACATGAAAAACAAGATTGCAACCACGCTTTCTCATGTATTTCTGATTTTCGTGTAGCACGGTCCATCGAAAGTATGCAACATGGATACTCCTTGGATGAGGAATCAAATTTTTCATCCAATGAGTACTCCTACTTGGAATTTGAGTAAAACCTTAGGGAGGTAAGCTGAAAATACAAGTTGAAAAAGAAGTTTTATTATTTTATTATTTTTTAAACATTTTACTATTTTACTCCAAAAATGGTGAATCATCCCCCATGGTTGACATCATCATCTTGAATCCTATTGGTTATAAAGTTTATTTTGGTTGTACATTTTTCTTATGAGGCCCATTTCATACCTCAAAATTCCGCTAATGACAACTTTAACCTTACCTCTTATTTCAGGTACTACTCCACATTGGTCTACTTTTTCTTGTAGACTCATGTGGAGAAATTTGAATATTTAGGCTTAAGCATTACAGACTCCAAAAAACAAATAAAATATGATTTAACTCAGACAATGACCCGAAGAAGAAACCAAACAACGAGGGATTTTCTTTGTTCATTTCCGCTTTCATGTCTACTGCGTATAAATAATCTACAAAGAGATATCCTTTAGCTTAGAAAATATATAATTGCAGGTGATTCGTCCTTGTTTGATGACTACACTGAAATCAAGGTTTATGGGTCATAGATACCTCCTTATCAATCACTTGTATTCATGCCCATGAGGATATTTTCTCTATAGTTCATCAACTAGAGCTTAAATGTTAACCAAATCTAGTTTTTTCCTGCTAAGAAATCTTATATCTTCAACCACCCAAGAACTGTGGACCCCATTATTGTGAATTCAAGACAAGCCTTCTAGCAAATAGAAGAAATGCTAGAGCAATTTAACTTTGAGATAAGAGAAGTTTGGATTTATGATCCCCATGGTGTTGTATCAAAAAGACGGAGAGAAATATGTGCATTTGATTATGATCATGATCTGGATTAAAACAGGAACGCAAAAATTTAAAAAGATCACCATAAACACAGAGATGTCGTGGAAATAATACTTCATTTCATTAATGTAAAATACTGAAATATGCTTACAAATAGAAATGGAAATAAACCAGCTAGGCTGATGGTAGCTTATCTTTGAGAAGAGATGTGGCGGCTACATGCCTCTAAACTATGTTACAATGAGGCTTGAAGGCCTATTTATTGTTGAGAAACAATGGAAAACCCTAAACATCAAAAACCTAACCCTAGAAGATGAAACGCCAAATTGTGGGCCCCGTTTGGGTAAATTGGTACTTCAACTTCCTAGGGTCATAACTTTGGCATATGATCTTCGTTTGACACACACAATATCTCGTTAGAAAGATCTATCCAAGAACTACAACTTTGGGAAGAGCAACCTGAATTCATGGACTTTTGTTCCTCCCAATTTTCCCAAAAAAACGTTGTTTGGGGCCTCAAAATGGCTCCGGAAGTTTAGGACCCAAAAAACTGCAAAAAATACTAAATTGTGCTACAATTAAGGAAACTGAAAAGCTGAAAGAAACAATGGTGGGGGTCCAAGTGGACTTGGCAGGTGAGCACCAATATCCACCTGGATTATTCCTCCCCCCTTAGGAAGCAATGGTTCCCATTGCATTGAGTTCCTCCATGAGATGGGGAAACTTCTGTTGAACTTGGTCCCTGGTGAGCCACTTGCCCTGGTGAAGGAGTTGGTTTGCTTTGACAACTCAATACAGTTGGATATTCTACTGGCGAGTGTGCTTGATTTGTGTGTCCATGATCCGATCAGTTGCAACTTGTTCAATGGAATCTAGATTTAACTCTGTGGGTGTGAGTTGTTCTGCAATGTCGAATGTGTCTAGTAATGGTGGAAAGTATGGCCAAAGGCAGTCCACATTGAACACTCAGTGCAGGCCAAGGAATGGGGGAATGTTGAGATCAAATGCATTGTCTCCCACAGCCTTGATAATGGTGTAAGGACCATATCGGAGTGTTTTGAGTTTCTGATAAGCACCGATAAGGCGTTCCTTTTGCAAATGCAACCAAACTTTGTTGCCCACCTGAAACTTGTGTGGCACCCGATGTCGATCATGTCGCTGCTTGTACTTGGCATCTGATTTCTCTAGAATGTCATGGACTTGCTGGTGAATATGTTGGATGTTCTTAATGAATTTGTTTGTATTATCTGTTTCAGACTAGACGTGAGCTGAATCTGTGTGAGTAGCTACAAATGGCATGGCCACATCAATGGGACATAGTGGCTGGAATCTCAGTCCCACCTAAAAAGGGTTGTGGCTAGTCAAGCTGTGGAGAGCCTGGTCGTACCTGTGTTGAACATAGGGGAGGCTCTCATCCCATATGTGTGGATTCTTTAAGTTGTACATGTGCAGAATGTGTATGATCATCTTGTTGACAACCTCTATCTAGCCATCAGTTTGAGGATGGAAGGCTGTGGACTTAGTGAGTTTGGTGTCCAGCATCGACCAGAGACAGGACCAGAATGTACTGAGGAACCTGTTGTCCCGATCTAAGATAATAGACTGTGGGATCCCAAACTGTACCCACACTCATTCAAACAAGAGTTTAGCAGTTGCTTCTGCTATGATATTCTTCTTGCAGGCCGCCATAATGGCCATCTTCAAGAACCTGTCGATGACCACAAAAACACAGTCATTTCCATGATTAGTGGAAGGAAGGCCTGACATGTAATCCATGGAGATGGATTCCCAAGGTCGACTAAGGGTAGGTAGTTGGGTATAGAGGCCTTGCTTCTTGAAGGTCAATTTGGCAATTGCGTAGGTAGTGCATGATCTAATGTACTTCCTGACATCCTGTCAAAGATCCAGCCAATAGAAATACTTTTGCAGTACTGCCACCATTTTCTCAACCCCGACATGCCCAGCAGCCGACTGTAGTGTGCTTCCCAAATCATCTTAGCACGCTCGCTTGAAGGAACATAGAGGTGACCCAAGTGGCATAACAGGGCACCCTGGAGGTGAAAATCTGGAACATGTGACCCTCCAAGAGTGTCTGGTATGTGTGGCCGAATTTTGGGTCGCTTTTGTAGAGAAGTGGCCAATCAGATGTCCCATGCCCACAAGAGTTGAGCACGGTGGTTAATACTGTTATCACTCAGGTTGTCCCTTGGCTCCTTAAGGGATACGGCCGAGGTAACCACAAACCAATCTTTGGACTGCAGGTCCTAGCCTACCTGCAATTAGAGAGGGCTCTATCTTTATAATTTAGCTTTGTTTTGGGTTGATTTTAGGCTAGTTATGGTGTACATGGGTTTTGTTTTGATTTTGGTGGGAAGGATGATGTTTTCAAGCAAAGTTGGGATGCATAGTGTGAAAAGTTCAAACCATTGGGCATGGAGTCATGGATTAGGGCTTGTTGTTGCGTTTTCTTGGTCACAAGAGGAATATAGAGCAGGATAGCTACACATAAAACAATACCAATTGCTGAAAAAGATGGATTGAAGGCCAGAGATGAAAGGCAACTAAGAATCTTTCATCATCTAACAGAGAAGGAAGGTGAATGAATGTTTATCTAGGAGCAGTTAAGAATTCCTAAATAACAGTCATATGTGATGGAATTAGTGTAAATATGAGCCAAGGGGTATTCATATTCATAGCCAATTCAGAGGAAAACATATAGAAATAACAAGAACTGAGCATAGAGTGCAGTCAAGAAAATCCTAAGCTATTCTTCTTTCTTGCTATTTGGATCATGACACATAGATGATATAGCAAACATTAAACTGAAAACAGAGGTGAGAAACACTTATTGAGCCATGTAGTAGCACAGGAATTCCACAGTCACTCTTCAGCCATTAAAAACACAACAGATAGTTCAACATCCAAGCATTCCAGCAGTCTTTGATTATAGATGCTCTCCAAGTATACAACGCAAGTCTAAGCTCTGGATTATCAACCAACCAACCCTTTTTACAATGCACAGGGTGGTTTATATAGAGAAAATATCCAAAAAATATCTACAAGAGCAGATCTTAAACAGATCTGTGGCAATAACTGTCTTTAATCCTAATATCCTGAAATAAATGCATGAAAGATCTATCTAACTGCTGTGTTGGGGAAGCTTCCTCAAAAATGAGTAAATATGGTCCTTTGGAGCTCTGCGCTGGCATCTGTGCAATAACTATGCCTTGGGCTTTGATCCACTGCCCTTAGGTGGCTTTGATGTGCATTAACTGTTATCTGAGAGCCTTAAGTGGCTTCACCGCTTTCTTTGACTTTGCTTGGGGGGCTCTTTAATGTTCTCCTGCTTCGGGCTGCTGATATTTTTGATCTGATACTCTTTGCCGCTTCACTGATACACTTTGACACTGAATCGGGCCACTTTCTCTTCCCTGATATACTTTAAACTGTCAAATCACCCCTTTTCTGCCCTTTCAAGGCAAAAATAACTGCTGCAATGATTTCCGTGGCCTTTGGAATGCTATCGGCGCTGGCCGATCAAAAATAGTACTAAAAATGATGATAAACAGCCAAACTGGCGGAAGACTGCATAATAGAAGAGGTCTGCGCAAATGGAGACTGTGCCAAGGGCCTTAAACTTGCTGTCTGGAGCCTCCATGGGCCGAGGCGATCAAGAAGGAATGAAGAAATCATGCTGGTTCTTTTTCCTTTGAAGCGCGCGGGCGCGATGCATGAAAACATAAGGAAAAACCCTTTTTCCCTTTATAAGGCAAAAAATGCCTCAAACATGAAAATCCATGAAAAATGGGGCGGGAGGTGACACTGTAGTGGAAATTAAATCCGGGCCGTTTGATCGCGCAAAGGCAGATCCAACGGCTAGCGCTAAATCGGTAATCGGCGGATCGGCGGATCCCAAACCACAAGGCCTCCGATGAGCGATGAACCCCGCGGACCCGAAATGTTTATATGCTGCACTCTATATAATTTTGGCTCCGGCCAGTCGGAGCTATATATGGGGGCGATGCGACTAAATATGGGCCGTTGATATGAGGGCCCGAATGGGCGGCTGCGATTAACTCGGAATTTTTCTATTGGCGGGGACATGGGGTTTATACATATGCGATCGCTGAAATGGGCGATCGCCGAAATGATCTGAGCCATTGGATGAGTGGGGGCGATGGACGGCTGAGATTTGGTCGCTGTTTCACTATCGGGGAAGCCCGGGGGGCGGGGCTTTAATGTTAAATTGCGATGCGATGCGATAAAGCAGAAAATGCGGGTTTTTACGTTATAACTTAAGTTTTTATAAAAAATTTATGTTAAACGATAAACAGGGGATATGCGATAGAGCAGAAATATATGGAAAATGTGGGATATATGGTGCGGATGGCTCCCGATAGCGAAATTGCATCGGCGGAAAGGGGAAGGGGCACATATGGCACAACATTGCGATATGCCGCCGACTTGCGATCGGTGAGTATCCATCGGAGCAGTTCATACAAAGGCCAACTCTTTCTCGCTGCGACCTCCGACAGTGATATCGCATCGGAGGGGGGGGCATATGCATTCGGAGAAGGGCTTAAGGGATGCGATAAAGGCTTTTATGATCAAAGGAAGGTTTTTACATGGAAAAGAGGGTTTTTATGGGATCGGAGGGTTCCGATAACAAAAAAGAAGGCCTGTAATGCATCGGAGGGGCATATTGAAGATCGGAGGCATATTTTCATGCTTCGGAAGGGATTCTTGAGGCTTTGAAAGAGGTCTGAAGTATAGAGAGGAGGGTTTTTAATGCTCAGAAGGGGTCCGAAAGCATTATAAGGGGCTTTTATGCCTTAGAAAGGTGGAATCAAGGCCTAAAAGAGGGATTTTACACTTTGGAGGGGATTTTATGCATAGGAATGAGTCCTAATGCATTAGAAGGTGGTTTGAGAGGCAAGATGAGGGTTCTTACTAAGTTTCAAGTAAACTTAGTAATTCCCAAGGGATATTTATGGTTATTTTTCAACCAGAGGGAGGGGATATGTATATAAAAGGGATTTATAACATAATTTAATATGGGAAGGGGGAAAACATAGGGATTTACATAATAGAGTTAGAAGTTAGTGTGAAACTGTGGAGAAAGCGCTAAGTATAGCAAACTTAGGCTTTAAAGGGGAGAAAATAGTTCAATGGAGAAATTTAGGAGTATTGAGCAGATCCTAATATCCTTTGGGGAAATTAGTGAGTGAATTGGGAAAATGAAGAAGGAGAAGTTAGACATGCCTCGCTTGAGCTGCTCCAACTAGATTTTGCCTTATACTTGTGATCTGAGTAGATATAACACTTGAAAACATGAAATGGATCACAATTCATCATTCTGCCACCACAAAACTACCTACCCAGCCTACTCACCTAGCATTCTGTCTTCTTTTTGTTTGGGTGCACTTGAACTAGCAAACCCAACTTTTCATCTTTTCTTTTAACTATTTTCCTATCTAAGTCTAGCCTTATATCTTCCAGGGGCTCAGATTAAGCTGTTGAGCACCCTTGTTTCTCTACCTATCTAACAATCTGCCAAGATTGAACAGTTTGGACAGATATTTATTTTCTATCTTCTAAAACAAGCAATTTAAACCTAGGGAAGCCAAGATTAAGCTGTTTGGCCTTCCCTTAACTGAGAAATCGTTCAAAAATGGAACTTTTGCAACATGGAAAAGATGAACATTTTTGGCACTTCCACTGTCAATCATGAAATATGAAACCTATTGCAATAGGAGGCTAACAAATACCATGACTGGTCGTTGACTGAGGCAATCTGCAACATTATTGGTGTTGCCCTTATTATACTTGATATTCAAATGGAACTATTGTAGGTATGTGGACCACTTCTGATGGCGATAATTCTACAATTTCCATTGGGTCTGTATGAACTACAAGGGTCGGTGGTAAGTGTGGATGACCATTTCCTTCCCCAAAATGTAATGCTTCCATTGTCGGCAGCCCTGCACAATGGAATACATCTCTTTGTCATAAGTGGGATACTTCCAGACTATGTCTGAAAGTGTCTCATTGTGATATGCCACTGGATGCCCATGTTGAGTAAGGACTACCACAATAGCATAGTCAAAGGCATCTATCTCGACCTCAAATGGTTGTTGTAAGTTTGGTAATGCGAGCACTGGCATCGAGTAGAGGCAATCTTTCAACTCTATGAATGCCTTCTGTTGAGACTAAGACCAAAAGAATTTTTCTTTCGCTCCTCCCTTGGTGACTTGACTCAAGGGCCAAGTGATATGAGAAAATCCCAACACGAACCTGCAGTAGAAGTTGGCAAGACCTAGAAAGCTATGGAGCTCTGTTAGAGTGGTTCGAGATGGTCAATCCCAAATGACTTGGATCTTGGCTGGATCCACATGCACCCCCTGTTCATCAATAATGTATCCTAGATATTGAACCTGGGTCATGCCAAAAGTGCATTTCTCCAAATTGGCACATAGCTTGTGTTGCCGTAGTGTTTGGAGAACCAATTGGATGTGGTGGAGGTGCTCTTCCCAACTCTGGCTGAAGATCGGGATGTCATCCAAGTATACCACTAAAAATGAGTTGGTGAATGACCGCAAGATGTCATCCATTAGCCTCATGAAGGTTGCAGGAGCATTTGTCAATCTGAAAGGCATAACCAACCATTCGAAAAGGCCCTCCTTGGCTTTGAAGGCAATCTTCCACACATCGGAGGGTTTGATTGGAATTTGGTGATATCCTAACTTCAAATCGATCTTGCTGAAATATTTTTCCCCCTTCAATTGGTCGAGGAGATCATTAATTCATGGGATCAAGTACCTATTATGGACATTAATCTTGTTCAGCGCTTGATAGTCAATATAGAGTCTCCAAGTCCCATCCTTCTTTTCTACTAACATGATCGGGCTCCCACAGGGCAATGAACTCGGACATATGTGACCTTTCTATAGCAACTCCTGAATCTACCTCTTGATTTCATCATTCTCCAGAACGTAGCGCTAATAGATTGGTCCATTGGGCAGCAACACACCTGGGGTGAGATCAATGGAGTGCTTGACCTAACAATGCAGAGGAACCCCTGCGAGGCAGGTGAATACGTCCTCGTACTCCTCCACAACCTTGTCCATCTGTAGTTGTCGTGTGGAGGGGCCTTGTCTAGAGGTCGTGGCCACCGTCTTCTTCGTTCCTTGAGGGCGTATCATCAAGAAAGAAAATTTCTCGGTTTTGGAAATGAGCTTACTACATTGTTTTTCAATAACCAAAGAGATGGCAGTAGGCGGTGCTACCTCCGGTATCATGTACAACTTATTTCCCAAAGTAACAATAACAGCACGGGACCTTGATTCATACACAACATGTCGCTTCCACAAGTATGGTTTTCCTAATAATACATCACAAACTTGAAGGGGAGCAATGTCACACAATACCTCATCTGTGAAGGGCTTGATGTTGTATGGAAGGCGACACTGCTAGCTCACACAAAGATCCTGTCCTTGGTGAAGCCACCTGATGGTGTAGGGTTGTGGATGTGTTGTGGTCAGTAAGCCCAACTGCTTCATGACCTCTACCTAAATTAGGTTATTTTGGCTCCTGCTATCGATAATGAACTGTAGCGAGGATCCCTTTACCCACATCTGGGAGTGGAAGAGATGCTCCTCCTCCTATATATATTCGGGTTCCTCCTTCTGGACTTCGTGGTGGCAATGGTGGCGTTGGGCTCTGTTGAGCTAATTTATGTTCCTAAATTAACACAATTATTTATTATCAATCCGGGTTGTTTATTCTTTGAGGCAAGTTCACTATTTGTGAAGATCTAATATAACCAAACCTTGAAAGATAAATGATTAAAATCTAAAGAAAATACATCTTATAACTCTAATTCAATCAACTCAAAAGAGAAAAACATTGAAAGGGTTCTTGAACTCAAGAAGTCCACCTTCACCTCAATTATTACTTAACGAATTAGAGATTGAAACCAAAAAAACTCAAGATGCTTAAATTATAAATGAAAGAAGCTCTTAACTTAAGAGACACATAAGATATTCCATCATAATTCATTCATCTCAATATCTAAATCTAAATGGAAATAAAACTACTTGCATGTAAACAAAAGAAACTAGTTTTGATCCATCATTTAGTAGAAGGGATGCCCAACTTGAACATCTGTTTTCCAACTCAATAAAGTGATGAATAAGCCATTAACAAATGAAATCAATCACTATGCATAACCATAAAGCAATCTGAAATAAGGCTTTGAAAAACTAAGGCTACAATCAACCAAATTGCAATGAAATAAAACTAGTTTAACATGGAAGTGTACTTAGCTTGGAGTGGGGGCCCTCCACCCTTGCCTTGCACACTTTGAAAGATGATATTAGAAGCTTAGATCAGTCACACATCCATAGCATTGAGCAGCAAAATGAGAATAGCACAAGTCTTCAAATTAAGTCTTCAAACCAAAAGTATTACAGCATAAAAGTATAATAAGTCAATATATGAGCCATCAAAGTTGTGGCTCTTAAATAAGGAGTCTCATGAAACAAACTGATCTACATTCACTCTAACAAACCCAGCTACTCTAGTCCATATATCCAAGTCAAATTCACTACCCTCATCCCAAGAAATATGACCAATATCATGGAATCTCAAAACTGCCCTATTTAGATGGGATTTCTGGATGACTAGTCATGATTCACTAGCTCCAAATAGGCATAATAAAGCTCGTTCTGTTGGAACCAAGCATAGGTGGCTTGGTCCTAGTTCCCAAGATTTCCATTCATGTATCCCATTCGTGCTGAAGTGGCCTGCATCCATATCAACCGTGAAGTGATTACGGGAATTTCTGAAATTGCCAAAATTGCACTTAAAATCAAACTTTTATAAAAACTTTAGAAATTGACAAATTAAAGCTAAATACCTGATTGGACATCAAATATTCATTAAAATGGAATGAATGGAGTGAAAATGGATGATAAATATATGGTTAGGTAAGTTTCTTAAAGCAAAATAAGACCAAAACTAAGGCCCAACAGGCTCCGCATCGATAATATGCTTCCCTTTGTCATTCGCCTTGTCAGGATCTGACTCAGAGTCAGAACATGCATCTGATTCAGAAACCTTTAGCTCGACCACCAGTGACTTCCTGGCCTGACACTCACTTGCTTTGTGAGTGGAGCTCTTATGGAACTCACACCACTTTCTTGTGTCCTTTTTCGGCTTCATGACATTGTTCTTTTCTTGCAGTTTTGGCGGGTTGTCTTGGGCTACCCCACCTTGGGTTTGTCCTTTGTTCTATGGTTTGGGGGCACCTTTCCCTTACTTTCGATTCACAGATCCAAAGTCTCACTTCTTCTGTTTAAACTTTTGCTCAACCTTGACATCATATCGGTATGTTGTGCCAAGCGAGGAGATGTTTAGGAATTCTATTTCTTCCTAGATGTACTTGTGCAGGAAGCTGCGGTATTTGAGTGCCAAATGCTACTCTAGATCCTTGATACCCATATTTGTGCAAAGGGTATGGAAAATATTGGTAAAATATGGCACATCTTGGTCCCTTCCCTGCCGCAGTGTGGTCCACTTTATGTATTGATCCTCATAGCTTCCGATAGGGTAGTAATGCTCCTTGATGGCATCCCTGAATGAATTCCAAGTGGGTGTAGCTGAAAATAGTGAGCCTGTACTTTCATCCTATTGCTCGCTATAGGTTTCCCACTAGTCCTTGACGTGGGGGGCTGCTCTGAGAAGAGAAAAAATAATATTTTCCCGACTGGAAAACTCATGAACAGAAAAATAACCCTCTAATAGATTTAACCATTTTTCGATGGCATCTGCGTCTATCTTACCCTCAAATATGGGGATTTCAAAATTAACTTGTACCTTAAACTGTGTGTCATTTCCAGAGTAGTTGTTGGAATCCGATGTGTCACCCCTGGGTAGCCACTAAAGGATCTGGGCAAAGTTGTCTATCATCGCGTTCCTTTGTCACTCGAGGGCTTCTTCGAGCAAGATTTTGATAGGATCTCGTACCCCATCATATTTATTTTCATCTGCCATGGGAGGCCATTGAGATTTGTGAGGCTGGTCTTGCAAAGGTTTGACTAGTTCAAGCCCTAACTCATATCCCGACCTCATTGGGGACATGCAAAGAAAAACAGAGAAAAAGAAGACCTCTCTCATACCACTGATCTGGATTTAAATAGGAATGCAACAAATTACAGAGACAACCATAAACATAGAGATGCATTGGAAATAATACTTCATTTCATTAATGTAAAATACTGAAATATGCTTACAAACAGAAATGGAAATAAACCAGCTAGGGCAATGGTAGCTTATCTCTGAGAAGAGATGTGGCAGCTACATGCCTCTAAAATGTGTTAAAATGAGGCTTGAAGGCCTATTTATTGTTGAGAAACAATGGAAAACCCTAAACATCAAAAAACCTAACCCTAGAAGATGAAATGCCAAATTGTGGGCCCCGTTTGGGAAAATTGGTACATAAACTTCTTGGGGTCATAACTTTGGCATACGATCTTCGTTTGACGCAAACAATATATCGTTAGAAAGATCTATTTGAGAACTACAACTTTGTGAAGAGATACATCAGTCCATGGACCCATGTTACTCCCAGGTTTCCCAAAAAACATCGTTTAGGGCCTCAAAATGGCTCCGGAAGTTCAGGACCCGAAAAACTACGAAAAATAGTAAACTGTGCTACAATTAAGGAAAATGAAAAGCTGAAATAAACAATGGTGGGGTCCAAGTGGACTTGGCTGGTGGCCACCAATATCCACCTAGATCAAATCACGAGTCGAAACCTGAGATAGAATGGAAGGCTAATATACATTCCTGGCCAATTAATATAGAGAAGGAGATTGAGACACCAACCACAAACAAGAAGACTCACAAGAGATATGTATATAGAGCTAGAGATACCATGATGGAGGATGCACAATAAGATAAAAAATCCAAATTCCAAGAGTAGAATGATGAAGATATTAAGGTCAAATTGACTTAGAGGAATTTGGACTAGCTAGGTTTCCATGTGCTCTTGCAATATCCTCAACAAGTTGCCACCTCCAGTTCCACTTAGGTAGTGATTCTTGGCTCTTTAAGGAGCACATCAGTGACATGCCCTAAATGGGAGGAAGCACAGATGACATAAGATGAAACCAAGAAGACCATGGATGAAATTTTATCACAGCTGGCATCTCACTCGGACCCATATTATACTACGATATTAGCTTCCATGGACTTGGATAGGAATTAGATGAAATTCTCATTGTATCATCCCTCAATGTAGTCCCTTCCATCTGGACCACAATTAAATATTTTATATTTTTCATTGGACATGGCTATTGTACCCTTGCATGACAAAATAAATTTACACAAGCAGGCATGAGAGATGATTTATAGTGAACTGAGCAAGGGAGCCTTAACTATCATCAAGAAGGAGAAGCTATTGGAGAAAGTTGTCACTAATGTAAAACAAGAAAAATACAATTCAAGAGCCCTTCATTTGTAGGATGAAGGTTTAAAGGAACTAATTTTCAAATTGGGGGTAGACCCAAATGATAAGGCTATTATAGATTCCATTATTCAAGGCTCACATTCTGAGATTCAATCATTGAGGCAACAACTTAAAATGCCTGCATCAAAACATGTGTAAACGAAGGAGTTGGCCCAGGTAGAAAGTGAGAAGGAAATCCTGGCCAAAGAGCTGATAGAGAGAAATAATGAAGTGGTGGCCCTTAGGCTAAAAGATATATAACTTCAACAGAGGATTGATTCTCACATCTATGTTTTGATTACGTGAGACAATCCACAAAATCCTACTGAATAGTTGACCAAGCATCTCACTTATTTGGAGATACCAGAGAGCAAGTTCAAGAGAGTAAAAATTGACTTGGACAACACTAAATACATGCTTGCAAACAAGAGAAATAACTCAATTCCACTTAGGAAAGTGTGGAACAAATTAACAATAAATTGTAGGTGGCAGGAGATGAAATTAAAGCATTGGAGATTAGGTTGAAAGGAAATATGTCCCTCATTGATGCTAGGAAACTAATATGGGATGATATTATTTCTAAAATGGATAAGATATAGGAGCATATCAAATTAGTTATAGAAAAAAAATTGCAGTCAAAACCACAAAATTTTCAATCTTATCATCTAAGGATGAGGATGATAAAAATGTCAGGACTGTAGAGAAATTCATCAGGCACCTCAATGAAAAATTAGCCGATGACCTAAGAGAAATGGACATCATTGACAAGATAAATGTAGTTATTGAATTTGCCATGATGATTTATAAAAAGGTTGCAAGGGATAATGCTGAGGAATGTATAAACGACTTGGAAAAATTGGTGGCAACATTTAATTCCAATTTTGATCATAGGGCTAGAGAAGGATTGCCTAGTTGCTGGGACTTTCAAGGGAAACTACTAACATGGAAGTACTATGACAAATTGTTGTTCAGGCCAAGAGAAAGGTGGACTAATCACATGAAAAGACCACCACCCTCAAGGGAAGAACCATAGTGAATTATCTATAGAGACATTTTCAGCTACTATGGTTATTTAAAACCTTGTTCTTTTCAAGGCATAATTACATCGAACTTACAAGTTTTAGGATGGACTATAGTAATCTCATTCACACTCCTACACCAGACTCAGTACTTTTCAAAAAATGTCACTAGTTCATTAATCCATCATGTGTCTCAATAGTGGAGCCTCGGTCCACCTCAAGAGATCAAAGGAGTCAACAATGAAGATATTTTGATCTAAGAATCATGGCATTTACATGAAATTTCTAAATTTTTAGCAAATATTTTGTTTCCAAGAAGAGAGTCAAAATTTTTATGTAATAATTAGGACATCTATGCATTTTTCATTCTTGCACAGTTGAATATTTGGAAATTTGTAGTTTTCGAGGATATTTTTGTAAATTTCCTTGTTCTATTTTCTCCCTATAAAAGGGAAGAAAGGCTCATTAGTAAGGGTTCAATTTTTCTTCCCTAGAAGTCTTAAATTCTCTACAAATTTCGCAAGTTTTGGATCTATGAAAAGTATATCATTTTGAAGATTAATGAAAAATTTTCCTAGTGATTCCAAGCATTGATATGTGCACTATGTGTGTCTTTCTGTTTATTATTTCATATGTGTTTCTTTCCCCTCAGAAATTGTGTAATTGTAGCTGTTAGATTCAATCTCAAGTTACAGATTTACCTAAGTTAGGTTATGGAAAATGGTGCTTGTAATGGGAGGGATTGAAGGCCTTAAAGTGCACTGCATGACTTATAAATTTCATATCTTCATTTTAATACATTATTATACTGGGTTCAAGGGTATATGATTTTATGTTCAGTCCTTTGCACTTAGTTTCTTTTCTTTAATTTCTTCTTTCACCTATACTACAACAATCAACTAACTACATTCTTCGTGTGTATCCCTCCAAATCTAAGCATTAACTATTTGGAGTGACATATTGTTGGTGTATAAATATAATTTTCCTCTGAGTAGGGTAATTGAGCCAGATTTAGTCATTTTATATCTAACCCTTGAGCAGAACAAATTTATCTTTAATAAAAATTAATATGTCCTAAGCACTCACCTCCCTTCAACCTGAAGATTGTCTCTAAGAACCACAATAGGGAAGGTAATTCCAGATGCTAACCCAACTTGTTTAGAAAAACACTTTGAAGAAGAGAAGGAAGAAATCACCCCTCAAGACAATATACCTCCCTACTCTAAAAGGTTGGTCCAACCTAAGAATCACAACCTAGAAGAGGCACTGAAGAACATGTGTGTTAAAATGCCCCTCCTCCATTCCATCAAAGATGTTACCACATATAAAACATCATCAGGGAAGAATGTTTCAAGAAGATATGAAGGAAGAGGAGAGATGCACCCACTATCAATGTTTTTGGGAAATTGGCTAATATAATACTTGGGAAGATTATTTCCCCAAAGTACTTAGATCCTGGTAACCTAGTAGTGGATGTAAATATTAATGATATTGTAGTCCCCAACACTCTGATTGATCATGTGGCTGCAATCAATGTCATGGCCAGGGAAACCATGCTTAATCGCAACCTCTAGGGATCCCCAGGGAAGACCACCACTGTGCTACAACTTGCATACATATCCATAGTCGCTCCAAAGGGTGTTATTGAGGATGTGACAATTTCCATTGATTACTAGGAGTACCTCACTGATTTCCTTGTACTCCAACCTAAGACCAAGTTTAATGGGTATCCTCTCATCCTAAGGAGACCTTGGTTATCTATTGTTGATTCTTATATCAGTTATATAGATGGGAACATGACACTGAAGAATGGGTAACTCACAAAACATCATGTATTATACGCCCATACCCAAACCCTTGTTGAGCATGATTTTCCTATGTAGAAAACGGATGAAGAAGAGGAATAATCCTATCAATCACCCCCCCACAAAATCCTTACAATGGAAGCCATTGTTCGAAGTAGGAAGCTATATTAAGATGATCTCATTGACAAATTTCTGTAAAACAAACATCCCGCTGCCATGCAAATTAATGAAATAGTAGAGGATCCTTTAGGGAAGCCTAAAAACATTACATGGGAAAATTTACACACTTCTAGTTCTAATAAATATCATGCCAAAATTATGGAAGTCATCCCATTTAGAACACTAAAACTTGGTCCTTCCCTTTCAGTAGATCAAGGAGAACAATTTCTCATTGTTTTAACGAAGCACCTTGATTCCTTTACTTAGGATGGTAAATATTTGAAACATGTGTGTCCCTCTATTATTACACATCACATATACATCAAACAAGGTTATAAACATGTGCACCAACCCCAGAGAAGAATGGAACCTTCTCTTAAAGTCATAATAAGATGAGAATTGCAAAATTTGTTGGATGCAAGATTCATTTACCCCATTTCAAATAGTGAGTGGGTATCACGTCTTATAATTGTGTCTAAAAAGAATGGAAAATGGATGGTTTTTGCGAACTAAAAGAAACTAAATAAGGCTACCAAGAAAGTTATTTTTAGCTTACCTTTTATTAATCATATTTTGGATGGTCTTGCAGGGAAAAGGTTCTCTTCATTCTTGGATGGTTTCAACGGGTACAATCAGATACAAATCAGTCTTGAGGAACAGGATAAGACCACCTTCACATGTCCATGGAGGATTTTTTTCTTATAGGGTCCTTCCTTTTGGCTTGTGTAATTCCCCTACTACCTTCCAAAGGGCAGTGTTAAGTATGTTTGTTGATCTTGTTCATGATGCAGTTGAAATTTATATGGATGGCTTCACTCCTTATCAAGATTCATTCTAGGATGCCCTCCCAAATCTATGTAAAGGTTTGAAAATATGAATTTAAATGAATCTCTATTTATGTCCAGAAAAATGTGATTTTTTGATGAATGCAAGGATTTTCCTAGGCCACTTCCTCTCTAAGGAAGGGATTCAAGTTGATCATAACAACATTTCCATTATCAAAAGGGTCCCTATCCCTTAGAAACAAAGGGATGTTAGGAGTTTCCTAGGAATAGTTGTATGTTATAGGATATTTATCAATAATTTTAGTAATATGACCTCACCTTTGTTTGTTTTTCTAACAAAAGATTCAACTTTTTGTTTGGAAAACCATTATTGAGAAGCATTTGAAGAGCTCAAGGACACGTTTACCACTACACCAATTCTCAAGGGCCCAAATGGGGCCATCCCTTTCCACATTCATATAGATGCATATGAAAAAGCTATTGGGGTAGCTAATTTAGGACAAATGGAAGGTAATTTTCCTTATGCCATCTGTTTTATCAGTAAGAATTTTTCGAAGGTTGAGCTCAACTATACAATTACTTAAAAAGATCTCTTGTATGTTGTAGACTCATTGAATATCTTTAGACATTACATTACATGGTACCTAGTTTTTATGTAGAATGATCATGCAACCATTAATTATTTAATGAACAAACCCAACGTCAATGCTAGGATCATTAGAAGGTCATTGGTTTTACAACATTTTGATCTAACCATTGTTGATAGGCCAGGAAAAGAGAATGTGGTTGCAGATGTATTGTCTCGACTAACATTGCCTTCAAAGAATGAAGAGATAATTAGCTCCAATATGAGCACCTCTTTGCTATTTCACTGTTGTCACCTTGGTTTGATGACATAGAAAAATTATTGGTTTCTAGACAGTTTCCTCCTAATATACCTGCCAAGGAAAAGAGAAAAACTATTAGGAAAAGTGCCCCTTATAGTGTGATTGGGGGAAACCTTTTCAGATGGGACTATATAATATTTTGGGAAGGTGTGCAAGGGAATATGAGGTCTTTGATATTCTCTCAACATTCCATGATGGACCTTGTTGGGGTCATTTTTATTCCGAGAGGACAACGTTCAAAATTCTCGAAGAAGGATTCTATTGGCATACCCTACATCAAGGTAGCAAGAGGCACACTACTCGATGTGATGAATCCCAAAAGATGGACAAGCCCACACCAGAGGATGAATTTCCATGACAACCTCAAGCAACTCTTGAGCCATTTAAGAAGTGGGGGATGCATTTCATTGGGAATATTTACCCCCCCATATGGGCAAAAGAGGTACATCATTGTATGCATTGATCATTTGACAACATGGGCTAAAGTGAAGGCACTCAAAGAAGCAATAAAGAAAAAGGTAGCAAATTTCTTGAGGGAAAACATGTTCTATAATTTTTATTTCCAAAGGGATTCCGTCACTAGCCAAGGGGCTCAATTCACTTTAAATTTGATCAAGGTGATTATGGAGCAACATCATATGAGGAATAGGAAGTCCAACCCCTATCATCTTCAAGAAAATGGGAAGGTGGAGGTAAAAAATGGAGCTTTAGAAGGCATCTTAACCAAGGTTGTCAACAACAACAAAGAGGATTAGGTAGCTCGACTTGTGAAGCCACCTGGACCGTCAATATTACATGAAAGACCACCACTAGGTTCACTCCCTTTGAGCCAGTTTATTGAAAAAAGGCATTGTTGTACATTGAATTTGAATGGAATACCCTAAGGATGGCAACATGGTTGGATCTAGACATCACCAAAGCTCAACATGATAGGTTGCAGTAGCTCATTACCCTTGATGAATATAGGATCTAGTCTTTCATGCATGTTGAGGTGGTCCAGTTGCACATCCAGATTTGGCATTATAGGTGCAGCAAGGAAAGGACCTTCCAAGAGGGTGATTGGGCCCTCTTATACGATTCCATATTTAATAAATTTAAGGGTAAAATGGTAACAAAACGGTTGGGTCCCTACTTGTTGGAAAATTTCCATGAAAATGGTTTTGTCCAGATTCAAAAAATCAACCAGGAGAGGATCCCACTTTTATTCAATGGTTACCTATTGAAACTCAAGGAAACCCTTTCAAAGGAGGAAGTTACTAGTGTGATAAGCATAAATGAATGTGATTGGGAGCTTCAAATATACCAATCCATTCAACCTTTGATCTACAAAATAAGAGAAAAAAAGGAACTAAGAGAAAGAAACGGATAAAAACCCCAGGTGAAAACCTTCATGAGGCACCTCAGGCAAGTTATTGGATGGAAAACCTCCATGAGGTAGTCCAAGAGTCTAGAAAAAAAATGATGAGAAGAGAAATAAAAAGATCCTGAGGTGAAAACCTCCTTTGAGGAACCTGGGGAAGTCCTATTGAAAACCTCCTTTGAGGACGTCTACAAGTCTCAATGAAAAAAAATATATAAAAAAATGAAAAGAATAAGAAAAAATAAAGAAGAGAAAGGGATTCCTTACATTATTTTCTAAAATTTCTGTAGGGCTTGAGTGACAGTCAATGAAGGTCAATAGACTGAGAAGAAACATAAAAAAATCACCTTCACACCCTCCAAATTAGCTTTCTATGTGCAGTCCATCCATCCATATATTTCCCTAACCTTTCCCCATTGTTAGATGGCCTTCCTCACTTGATCTTACCATAGTCTCATATTGCTACAAGATTGTCCCATAACTAATACATGATATTGATCAGTATAAAAAAGGGAGTCATTTGGATGTTTTCTACTCAAGAACATGGGAGGTGGGCCACAAAAACCCTATCAGCCACCCACCACACCATTTGACACTCTTCCTACCTTAATAACCATCATTTTCCATCAAAAGAATTTTTCTTCATCCCTGTATCCACCATTCTTATCACAACAAATCTCTCTTCCCACCATCAACACCTTCCTTATAAAGTATCAATATTTTATGAAGCAACATTTGGAGAAAATGATGATCCTAGTAGGGTCTATGTGACTGCTACGTGAAGACACACAATCCTATATCATCTTTCACTTACCCTATAGGAGCACATTTAAGGCACAAAATCAACAAATTTAATCACCATGAAGCATTGGAAGACTACAACATCAATCTTGAGTAGCTACAGGATCCTCTACAGACTGCTATAAGATTCCTGTTCAAAAGACAACAAAAATATTTGATCCATAATGACACATATATCTTTAATGAGCTACATCATAAAACCTCAATCAATAGGACACTAAAAAAAAAATTCAAGCCGGTCTAGGGAGAAATGAAGACAACAAAACTACATCTTTGAAGAAATTCAAATAGTATCAACCATGTTCAACAATCTTGTGTAAACATAAAATGGTCAAATCATCTACCACAACACATCAATGGAGCATCTTAGGTAGGACCTTTCTTACTTTGCATCCAACAATGTCACCTCTTAAGTTTGTATGAAGTCTGGATTGATAAATTAAAGTTGGTATCCCTAGGAGTTACAACATTCTTGTTGTAATACTAGGACCCATCAACATGCTCTATGCATATTCTACTAGGGTTTTGTTCTTCCTTTTAGCTCCTCCACTCTATAGTGGAATATGTGGTACTATGTATTTTCATTATAATTCCATGGGATTTGTGGCACTTGATGAATTAACTTGAATTATATTCTCCCCCTCAATCTCACCAGAGTATCTTGAACTCTTTAAAATATTCAAAAATATCACCTTTCTTTCTCATGAAGTAAACCCATGCATTTTTTGGATAATCATCAATACATATCATGAAATAATATGCTCCACTTCATGATATTTTTTGCATTGGAACGTGGACATATACATGCACAAGTTCATGAATATCCCTTTTTCTTCTATTTGTATGAGTAGGGAGCTCTTCCCTATGCATATTACCTAATGCAGAGCCTTCACTTGCTGAATTATAATTATTAACTATTGGAATTCCTTCTACCATTCCTTGTTTTTGAAGTAGCAACAAATCATGATAATTAATGTGGCCATCGTTTTGGTGTGAAATAACTTCTATTATCATGGTTGTGGATGCAAATTCTTGATAAATTTTGATTGGCACATTATGTTTACATCAAATTTAAAATATAACTCCTCTTGCAATTACCATTAAGTTATTTTGCATATCTTTCACCACACAATGTGGTTTCATGAATTTTACCTTGAAACCCTCATATGTTATAGTAGAGACTGAGATTATATTATTCTTAATATTAGGCACATACAGCTTGACACTTATCACTCTAATGAAATTCAGATTATTTGGTCAATAACTTAAACAATGGTAAGGCTACCTTTGTAAAATTCTCAAATCACATTGTGAATCTTTTTAACACAAAAATTTGGAGATGTCGCATATACATCACCATACCATTTAATTTGGTCTGAACAATCATTCCCAAGATATATGTTTCCATCATTATTAATTTCGCGAAATTTTTGAAATTAGTTCTTATTAAAAGACATAAGGATGGAGCCTCTAGAATCAACAAGCCATGTATTTGAATCATCAATTCTAGCATGTAGTGCAACCTCTAAAACAAATAGTCTAATATTTTTGATGCCATCATTCATTTCATGTCCTCTAATAGTAAAATTAACAACATTGTCTCTATTTCTATTTTCGGACTCATGATGTTTCCTTTTCATGCAATATTTAGAATAATGTCCAAACTTGTCACAGTGATGAAATTTAACTCTCATATCAACCTTTGGAGATTTCATGCCTTCTTGTGGCTTTGAAAATGGTGGATTTCCAAATGATGTATTTCCTTCTTTATTTCCTTCCCAATGATTTCTTTTCGATGGTTATTTCCCTTTCACCGTCAATACGAGATCAGGACTGTCAGGTCTAAGGTTATTTTTCCTTTCTTCCTCCTACATAAGTATACTTTTCAACTCATCAAAATTAGGACCCTTCGCCCTTGCTGCAAGACCTATGATGAATATATGATACTCATCTAGCATTCCATTTAAAGTTATAGAGACTATGATAGTACTAGATATTGTTTTCCCTATATGTCCAAGTTTATCTTTAATGTCTTTAATTCTAGAAATGAAATAACTAGTGCTTTCATTTTCTTCCACTGAATAAAAAGGAGCTTACTTTTTAGGGATACGAGTCGAATTGTATTCTTTGTCTCATACAAATCCTTGATTTTTGCCTATGTCATGCTAGATGTATTGTATTCTTCTATATGAGGTATAATGTTGTCTTTTACAAACATTCTCGGTAGTAGATTTAAATTTCTCTCTCTTGTCGCAATATTGAATTGATGTAGTGATAACTCTTGCAATGGTCTCTAGCTTCATTTCATCACCACTTACTATCGACTAGGAACTCTATCCTTCCATTAATTTCTTCATTTTAAACTTCCAATTCATAATTGGTGCCATATAACTTGGTTACTTTGTTTAGATGTAATTCTACTTAAGGATTAGCCAGTTTGAAGAAAAATATTCTCCATCAAATCATTCAATATTTTTTAAGATCACAATCATTCACAATGATGTTCTATTTTAGGGGACACATAAACAACTTAAAAAAAAAGGAAAATAATTTACTTTAATACCAAATTCTCACAGTTACATAGTAGAAGATTTCATAGAAATTGATTCCATAACAGTTCCTATCATAATTTTGTAGTAGGAAATTCTGCAACATACTAGTTCCATTGTAGGTTCTGCACTAGACATGTGCTTCCACCAATTGGAGAACACCTAGCTCAGTGGACACTTCACCAATCAACTCTCTTTGCAACACCATCGATGATACGTGTGACTCATATGACTCATAAAAACTTCTCTTCACACACTCGACACCAATCCACCAATGCAATGCACTACATCATCTCTCTATCATCACAACGCTAGCTCCCACACAACGACACATATATTTCTAAAATCTATTAAGGGTAAACTTGCACAAAACTACTCAAACACAACTTCTCACAACACATAGCAACTTTTTCTCTCCACGTGTAGAAAGGTATTTCTTCACACACTCCATGGATCCTTGCTTCATAATTTCTTTCATTCACATATCACATGCTCCACATTTGTCCGCAATCCTAGTGCCAACTCATGTTGTCTTATTCTTAGCCAAGCTTCCTTCAGCCAACAATTCCATGCACATAAATTCAGGTAGGTTTCTTGTAGAACTTACTCACTATGCTTAACTCAACACCCATTGTTGTTCTCCACATCTTTTCTCTGACACCAAGAATAAAATTATGGAAGACAAATTATTGGAAGATGGGTTGCATATATTAGGTGAGAAAACACTCACACACAAGACTACTCATAGTGACACTTACATTCATGAAGCCAACAATTGA
Source organism: Pinus tabuliformis (assembly GCA_031772625.1). Lineage (NCBI taxonomy): Eukaryota > Viridiplantae > Streptophyta > Pinopsida > Pinales > Pinaceae > Pinus > Pinus tabuliformis. The sequence goes on along the minus strand of CM062815.1, from coordinate 654,047,597 downwards.
GTATATATATAAGATTACAATATAATTCAAAAATAATATAGAATTTGAAAACTAACAAGTGTTAATTAGGAAAATAATTGCTCCCAAAATTCTAACAATATTTAATAAGAGCTAATTCTAGAATCCTCCATTATTTTGATAGGTTTAATATATTCTTATTTATGATGAATCTAGTTGGTGTTTGATATGTGAAAAATATTTATTATTGATAATACAATTATTAATTTATAATTATTGTTTATTATTTTAGGGTTTTTTATGAGTTAACAGAATGTCTCACTTATTATTCGGAAGTCAAGCTATCTTTTTTACAATGTGACACATTTCAAGAGTAATAATTTGAATACTCTAAATTTAGGAATATTTTTTAATAGTGGTATAGGAACATTTTTTGGGAAATATTATTTTTTTCTCATTTGGAATTAAAGTATAGCATACACACTTCTAAAATAAGGGAATTCCATAGCATTTCTTGAGCTTTGTCCAATGATCATTCTAAAGACACAATACAGGGAAGACCTTATGGTCTTATTCACCCAATTTATGAAGATGTTATAGCTATACATTCACCATAACTCCATAAGGTGAATACCCAACAATATGTTTTATTTGACAATTCTTTAAAAACCCCTAATGAAATCCTTCAACAAATTTGAAAAATCGACGACTTTAGTAGTGAACTTTGGAATAAATCATTTTTGATGTCTGGTCAATACTTTCTTGACATCATATTCATTATACAACATTCTATTTTCTCTCACATCAGATTTACCCATTTGTTTTGATTCGTTTTCATTGAGGAACATGTCAAGGAATCATGTTTATATGACTAGCGCATACAAAACCCTTTTAATTAAGGCGCTTTGATATTGTTCCATTGTGAGCCAACCATTGAGGTTGTCCAAGAAGCTAATATGTATACTTCATCTACCCTTGTAGCTTTGAAACTATGTTACCAAGAATTGTTTTATAGTCATCTCGTCAAAAATAACTAAAAATTAGGAATTTAATATGAGTATTAGGCTCACTAACTCCCTTAAATATTTTCGTATAGTCATAAATAGGGATTATAAGATGCCATTTTCAATTTTAAAAGGAAAAAAATGAAAGATTAAATAAAAACACAACAATAATTTCCAAACTCATGTCATGTCACTTAGATTGTAAATTAAGCATAGAACACTTTATGTTTATGCATATTTCAACTTTGTTGCTAAAGATTCCATCCCATAGGATTTAGAAAAGCCTATGGAAAGAAAATATAATTATGTAACTCCTACCCCTAATGAACATGTATGTAAATAAATGTAAATTGACAAATAAAGATATGTTGATGGGCCAAAATGTATCATCAACGTCTAAGGGGTCTCCCAGATGTAAAGTCCTAATTAGACTTCACACCATTTGGAATAGGAGCCCCATCCGGTATGTGGTCTCGGCTGCCACCATGATTGTTTTCTGCTCTTAGTTATCAAAAGATAAGGTGCCAGAGTGGGGCGAGAATGAAGTGCTCCGGTAGCGAAACAAAATCAGACCAAGATTGACAAATTGCAAAAAGAGGTTTAAACAAGTCACAACAACGATAAGAAGAAATAAACGATGAGGGCGATTAGTGAGCTGAAAACCCCATCGCACATAATAAATAGGAACATGCCGAAGGTCAATCATGAAGTAGTTCACAATAGGTCACTGACATGGCAAGGAACAAGTAAACATAGATTCTAAAGCGAAACATACATGTGACCACTATGGATCAGTAAATAACATCTCGTGTATATGAAAGCACACATACAAATATGGTGAGGTACCAGATAGCTAATACAACTACCATGAGTAAGAATGGGAATCAGTGCAAAAGGTAAAATAAAACATCTTATTAACATTTCTACTACTTCAAATAAATGTCATGCAACTGGTCAATACCCAATAGTGGAACATGGACTATTTGTACCTTTGCTTAGTGTCTACTGCAAACCCACTCTCCTAGCTACCAAGAGCTAAGTGGCCTTAGCTCTCAAGCATCAATGAACTCTCTCTCTTGGCCTCAACTCAAGTGCTTGAGTCCTCTTTAAGTGAGGGATGAGGGCACATTTATAGAGGTCAGGTGACTGTTATAGACATTTTTGGGCTTTGCAATCCCAATCATACATTTCCATAAACCAAGGGCTCCTAAGTCCCTAAAAGTGTTGTTTCATACCCTAAAGGAACAAGGTCAACTGATTACATCATCTCCCAGAAGTTCTCCACTGTAAACTACTCAGAAATAGTCAAAACGAGACCATACAGGTTGCTCAGTGCTAAGGGTGCGATGCATCCCACCTGCTCAGTGAAAAGGGTGTGATGCATACTGAAAATCCCTTCTGTAGGGTGCGATGGGTGAGAGTGGACAAATGGCAGAGACAGTTTGCAAGGTGGATGATCATGGAATCTTCCAGAAACTTCTCCTGTGACACTTGCCTCTTTGAATTCGCCCAGGGATGAGTAAGAGATCATCAATCTCCAAGTGGAATCAAGGACTATCAGAGAGAGGACACTAATCAAAATCCCAGAAGCTAACTCACCCCCCTGCAATCATCTATATATGGATCCCTCATCCCAGAGATCCAGGGGCTGGAATTTTGTATCTTGTAAGGAAGTGTTGTTAGTTTCTTGGTGGAATATCATAGTGTTGGGTGATCTAAGATTTTCATGAGGTGAAAGAAGGGCTTTCATGCTAGAGGATGACGCTGGGTCAGAACAATTGGTTGTAATCCTCTTTGCAATTCTTGATAATAATAAAGCTACCCAAGTTTTCCTCCACATTCTTGTATGTCTTGATGATATATGCATTTGTGTGGTCAATATATATCTAGTCCTATATTGTTTATGATTGTAGATCTCTGTTCTTCGATAGTATTATGCTGCTTTGATTCCACAGGTGCTCTTTGAAGCTGGGTAGACGAAGGAGAAGCGGCGAGGATCTGTCAGAAGGGAGAGGAACCGAGTAAGGAACCAAGCACTAGATTGAGGTTGGTGTCCTTCATTCCCCTCTTATCTACTTCTCATAAAGGAAAACGAAAGTGGTTTTAGTTTGTTTGTTTCTAAGATAGCTACCAGTCTTAGTGGGACTAGCAGCTTCGAGTGGACACTAGATTTCCCAATAACAAAATGGGGACTTCATTGGGGAGCGAATAGATTGTTTGTTTGTTTATATTTTTTTGTTTTATAAACTTACAGATGGAGCCTGAAGTCAAGCCGGCTAGCCTTCGAACTGCATTTTCTACGCAAGTGCAAAATAGATCAATGCTGCTTCAGTCTATCTCTGGGTTTTGTTTATAAACTAAACAATCGATTTACAAACCTTCTAATTGCCCTAGTGGTGGCTCTAGTAACCTCATTAGATCAGCCCCTATGATTTCTATTTACTGTACATCACTTGCTCAGCCTAAATCCCTGAACTAAGCTGCAAACTATGACCCGGAACCCAGTTGACGTCTCGTCCCTGGACCATCGCACCTTCTACTCTTGGGAATCTGGATGCATCGCACCTCCCATGTGCAGTAGGTGCGCTGCATCGCACTTTCCCTGTGTTGGAGGTGCATTGATTAGACAAGACCTTTTTTTCTCTCAGTTTTTGGTTTCTATGTTCACTCTTTTCAGCTCTATTAAGGAGTTTTTCTGTCTATGATCAGTATACCACTGTGGAAACCCCCTTCCTTTCCATCATTCCGCCTCCATTGTACAAAGAACTGTGAATGTTTTTATGTATTGTGTGCCATTTTCAGTTCCCTTTTACAAAGAAGTAGCGTAATCGAACTGTCGTCTTTTGATTTGAAAGTGTCGCAAGTGTCATTTTCAGTCAAAGAGAAGAATTCTATTGTTCTTGATGGTTGATTATATAGTTACTCTTGTATTTGATTTGAATTAGTAGTTTTTCAAGTGTCGAAAGCAGTTTTCAATTGAAAATAGCAAAGTGTTGTCATTATCTTCCTTTCGTTTTTGAAGAGGAATTTGTTAGTACTGTTGCTTTGAAAAGATAATTCAGATTTGTACTTAGCATTCTTCTTGTCATTCACACATTAAGAAAGCTAAAAACAAATATATGCATGTGCATTTGCATTTATACTACTTGTTGGTTTGATTAGGATAGTGCATCTAGTGTGTGCTCTCTGCTCTATGTTGAAAGAATATCAACTCTCTTTCTTTAGTAGCTAGGATTTTCATTGCAAAAAGAAGATTAAACAATTGTTTATCATCTTAGATTGCATTTTAGGAATTATATCTACATCACACGGTGAACCTGAAAGGCAAATTTCTTAAGAAAGATCAACTGTAAAATAAATTCAATGAACATAAAAATGCTTTGGAACCTAACGCACAACATTTAGAAGTCTAGGCTAGAGACGTATTTCGGCGTCGTAAATCCTGGTAACTGTCGCTTTCACTGTTGGTTGGGTGATTCTTCCTCTTTGAGACAACAAGTGCCAGTACGGACTTGTGCTCCCATGTACCGTTGAGTATATATTGGGAGACCACAATAGGCTATATCCTTTATCCATAGGAAGTTGTCTCTGCCACCCTATCGATCACAATGCACTGAACATAGCATTCGGGAAGATTGACTGCCGTACCATAAAAAGTATTCTACAGTTTTGCGATTGGTTTGGTAATCCCTCTGTGTAGATTTCTAGAGTAGTCGCTTTCATTCCTTTTCAGACTCCTTAAAGGAAAAGGTCCATTTCAGCACTTGTCACTTCAGGCTCATTAAAAATCGAAGGCGACTAAAGTCATCTTTTGTTTTTTCTCAACTCTTAAAAATTGAAAAAACAAGTTGTGTCAAAGTGTCTAAAATTTATTTTAATCGGGATAATATCACCATTCCCATGTTGGTCTTAGGTTGAGAAAAATGGAGTCCACCAACCAAGGATTTCCCCTTGGGGAAAATCCTAGTCCTTTCTCCTCTTGGGGAGATGTTGGTGCACCTCACATGGCCACATTGTCACTTCCAGGATTGACGATTGGCTTGCCAATATGGCTCTTCTCGACCTCTGGCGTTCAGAATACCGTGATTCCTGAGCAATCAGGTCAGCAACTGGATGATACTAAAGTTACCTCCCAACCTTCTACTTCATCCGATTCTCCCTCTCCTCCTTCCTCTTCGCTTTATATAGCTGGTAAGGCCAAAGATCAAGTAACTAAGAAGGAGAACAAGGGGAAGGAGAAGAAAGAGAAGAAGAAGAAGGAGCCGAAGGCGAAAGGGGTAACCAGGCTTCGTCTAGTGAAAATCCACACACTGCACCATCCAAGCCTAAATCTCCATGTGTCATTTGCAAAGGAGACCACTATCATCGAGATTGTCCTTGCATCCCTCGGATCTTAAGGGACTGGTCTCCTCGCTTGCACAACCTGGTGTGATCAACCTCTGAAGACCATTTTGAAAGTACACCATCAACTAGTGAAAGCGAAGCATTCAGACAAAAAAGGAAATGTAAATTTCCTTGTAAACTTTGTGCAGGTGATCACGACGTCCACCGTTGTCCCTTCCTAGATGAAGCTAAAAGAGTTTTGGATGACCGTCCGGCTTCACCACTACGGCTTCCTCCTAGATACAAGAAACTCTTACCGAGTCCATTGCTAGTTGAAAATTCGATCGACACGCCATTGTGGTCGGTCGAAACATCTGTCATTGAAGATAAACTCGCTGAATCCATACCAGACGAAAGTCAAAAGGTTGAGGCAACAGTTGACCCCGTCTTTCCTTTGGAAGGTCCATCTTCAGATGACACAATCACCGAAGAGAATGAGAATGACACCGTTGAAATTCTTTTAGTAAACACAGACTCCGATGAACATGGGGACAGTCTACCCATTCCTTTACCGCAGGAAGGAAGTTCGTTAGAGTCATATCCGGTCATCTATTCGGTCCCAACATCGAGCAACCTAGTCATTTCCTTAGATTGGAATCTACTAGGCAGACCCCGTGTACTGGCTAATGTACCATTCTGAATCATTGTACAAGCTTATAAAATGATCATGGTCGGTACCATAATATATGAAGGGGCTTCTATGATTATCCTTTCCTCAACTGCTTGGGCAGCACTTGGCTCGCCATCGCTTCTGCCTAAGATGAGAAATCTGACAGGCTTCGACAAAGGAACCAGTAGACTGTTAGGGATCCTTCCCAATGTGCCCAGAACATTGAGAAGGAAAACCGTTTACGTGACCGTAATGGTAGTCCGAGGACCTCTAGATTATAATCTACTCCTTGGACGCGACTATATTTATAGCATGGGAGCCATTGTCTCCTCACTCTTTAGAGTAATGTGTTTTCCACATGAAGGCCAAGCGGTCAAGCTCATAGACCAGCTTTCATTCCCTGGCTCACACATAGCTAATAGTAAAATTCCATCCCTAAATGGTCTTTTCACACAAGGAATGTCTCATCAATCTCCAGTCCGTCCACCTAAAGAGCGCGAGTGATTCGAGAGGACATGACTGAAACCTAGGGGGCATGCACCCTGGTCTGTTTCGGCAGGAAAACCTTGGGTATAGGGTAGGTTTCCACGGAGGATATATGACTAGTCTGACACACCCGTCCGTTTAGGAAAATGGGATTAGATTGGAATAAGATTCCCTCGTCAAAGTTATGTGAGTGGAGGTGACCACGCCACTCACCTTTGTCTATTTCGGTAGACATCGCCAAGGAAGCATTTTGTCTGCAACGCAGATGGAGAGCTTTCATATGGTAACCTGGAAACTTTTCACTATACTTGGGGGCATGCAAACCTTTTTGCATGCAAGCGAAGAGCGACCATTTATTTTCTTAGTTTGTAGTTTCTCAACCCTTTAAACTCGTAGGATTGGTCATTCCTAGCTTTCATAATGAAAGGATCCAGAGCAAAGTTTTGAATGGTGCAAGCTCCCTAAAAATTGAACCTATCGATGAGACATCCTTATTATATGACTGGCACAAGCAGTTTTTATGTGGATTTCAATCTCATTAAAAATTAAACATAAGCAATGAGCAAACGTTCCCCGAGAGTTTAAGCTCATTAAAAAATGAACCAATTTCCAGTAAATAACCATTGTGAATGCATTATCATCAGCTTTTGAGCCCTGGTCGTGTTCTTACCATCACCTCCACTCTATTTTAGCCGATCATTCACCTCCATTTGATTGTTTACCCCTTTTGACGAACAACTACGAAGAGTGATCCTGTTAGCCATCCTTGTGACACTGTCGTGATTGGAAAATTTCAAACCCTACCTGGAATCAGCTGCTACCCGAAATTATCACTTGTTCCTCAAAAATGAGTCTCCTTTAAGCTCTTTTCACCTGACTTGTAAAATATGAAAAGATTTCCGAGTGATTGGCCTCTCTAGCTTGTTAAAGCGACCAGAAGTGCTATCCCTCCTCTAGATTTTAATCTTTTTGGACTGAGGGATTATTACACAAAAAGATTGAGCACTTTTTTCGTTCGGCTTGTTAAGATTACCGAAAATTCATCCCTTTCCTATTATTTTATACTTTTTCTGACTTAAGGGATTATATGATGAAAAAAGATTATTGGAGTTTCCCTTACGTCCCTTTCAGACTCTCTAAAATTGAAAAGGACTGAGTTATCTTTGTCGTTAAACTTGTTAAAACCGAATAGCGACAAACTTGTCCATACATACAAGAATGAGTTTCACTGTCACTAGGCTTGTTAAAACATAGCGACGGGTTTGCCCAAAGGGAAAATTATAGAACAAGCATATGTTATCCTCATCAAGCTTGACAAAAATAAAGAGGTACTGGTCAGCAATGACTAGGGTAAAATTGGGAAGAAAACTTGAAGAAACTTTAATGGTAGCAAGTCGCTCTTGAACATGACACTTTCACTCGGCATTCGAGTTGGGTTGGGTTGTTCCGTTCACTGGTCATATCACCATTGGTCCACCACACCATCCATATTTGGGGTTAACACTGCCAATCCATGTCAGCGTCACCGGTATGTTCAAGAGAAGTCGCTCAGAGAATTCACTTGTGTCTCATCCGCTACAATACATTCACACTCCATTCTTTCATGACCGCCACCCTGAACCCTGTATCATCAGATCGTTTTCACCTCCAAAATCATTTACTCCATTCCATGTCGTAGATGTGGGATTCATTAAGGCCCTCCTATGACGGGTCGCTTCTTGTCGACATCAGCTCATTATCCAAGAAGTCGACTTAGGAACAACCCTTTCAGTACTTTGAAGCTTGCATGCCTCAATGGCAAGTTTCTCACTTCCGGCGACAGGTTTACATCAATGGCCTTCGATCGAAATATTTTGCGTGGTGTTCGACACCAAGTCCCTTATTCACACCACGCGAATTGTACTGTAGTACCTTGAGGGTCATCATCATTATCGGTGATTCCTCTCGCACCTGTTAACATCTTACATCATTGGCTGGTAATCAGGTGATGTCTTTCCATGTTCAACTCCAAAACATCTTTCACATGGATCGACTTGTACTCCGAGTGAAGATTGAACGAGTTTGAAGACCCCAGATCTAGTTTCATCCATCCGGGCTGTGATATATTCAGGAAAATAAAGACATCAAATGTACAATGTTGCTACACAGATGATCATCCGAATGAAAGGATGATGACTCCATCAGAATCATCAGTCTCCCACACAGACGGTTGTCTGTCTTATGTACACGAAAATGAATTTATAAAGCTGAGCATGGGAATGCCCGCCTCAGCTAGATCATGAAAAATATTATGAAGATAATATATTGTATTGTATCTTATTACAGGTCGCCTCCCAGCTCGAAAAAACTTCGGATCCTCATGATAAAGCATTTCACCCGACATCAAAAGATTAACGACCTCATGCTTTAGGGGGCAACTGTTATAGACATTTTTGGGCTCTACAACCCCAATCATACATGTCCATAAACCAAGGGCTCCTAAGTCCCTAAAAGCGTTGTTTCATACCCTAAAGGAACAAGGTCAGCTGATTACATCATCTCCCAGAAGTTCTCGACAGGAAACTGCTCAGAAATGGTCAAAACTGGACCATATAAGTTGCTCAGTGCTAAGGGTGCATTGCATCCCACCTCCTCAGTGAAAAGGGTGCGATGCATACTGAAAAGCCCTTCTGTAGGGTGCGATGGGTGAGAGTGGACAAATGGCAGAGACAGTTTGCAAGGTGGATGATCATGGAATCTTCCAGAAACTTCTCCTGTGACACTTGCCTCTCTGAATTCGCCTAGGGATGAGTAAGAGATCATCAATCTCCAAGTGGAATCAAGGACTATCAGAGAGAGGACACTAATCAAAATCCTAGAAGATGACACACCCCCCTGCAATCATCTATATAGGGATCCCTCATCCCAGAGATCCAGGGGCTGGAATTTTGTATCTTGTAAGGAAGTTCTGTTGGTTTCTTGGTGGAATATCATAGTGTTGGGTGATCTAAGCTTTTCATGAGTTGAAAGAAAGGATTTCATGCTGGAGGATGATGCTGGGTTAGAACAACTGGTTGTAATCCTCTTTGCTATTCTTGATATTAATAAAACTACTCAAGTTTTCCTCCACATTCTTGTATGTCTTGATGATATATGGATTTGTGTGGTCAATATATATCTGGTCCTATATTGTTTATGATTGTAGATCTCTGTTCTTCGATAGTATTATGTTGCTTTGATTCCAGAGGTGCTCTTTGAAGTTGGGTAGATGAAGGAGAAGCAGCGAGGATCTGTCAGAAGGGAGAGGAACCGAGCAAGGAACCAAGCGCAAGACTGAGGTCGGTGTCCTTCATTCCCGTCTTATCTACTTCTCATAAAGGAAAATGAAAGTGGTTTTAGTTTGTTTGTTTCTAAGATAGCTACCAGTGTTAGTGGGACTAGCAGCTCCGAGTGGACACTAGATTTCCTGATAAGAGTGACTTTTCACCTATCGTGACCTTTGGCCTTCCCGCGTGCCCTTTCTGCTACCTTCATGCCTCTTGAGCTTCCTCACTACTCTCTCATGCCTACTGCCTAGTACAGGTTTAATTTCTCTTAGCTTAACTACTAGCATCATAGGAGAACATTTACATTATGATAAAAATAAGAAGGTGGTGTAGAGGGTTCTTGTAGACCCTAAAATGCTTATCACCAAGGTGATTGCAAGAGTACAAGACCAAATTGTGTGGTTCCTTGGCCACACAGAATGCCATTGTGCTTGCCATCGTGTCTCGATCAACCATGCTGAGCCAACTTATTTACTGTCCGGACATCCTAGTTGCAGGTCTTCCCATATGTAACCCTAGATCTCTCCTCTTAGGTTAGAGTCCTCAACCTCCTTACCTTGTAAGACAGTAACAATAGTTAAACATGATGATAATTGTAGTACCACACCATAAATGTAACAAGAGATAAATAAATAGAAATAATCACAAAAAACAGAAATCAACTTTGGAGCCCCGGATAGTCCTATCTTGTGCTATGGCTGTGTCAAAGTGGGTTGATTTGCAGGGTCTTCATATTGTTCTTCATGTGTTAAAATCATAATGAATCTGAACCTTAATGTCTTCCTTACTTTCATCAATCAAATTTATACAATAGGCTATTTGGGAAAAGGTGTGAGGAGCACATGGTTAGCCATTGCATTTCAGTACTTCATGTCCCCTCATCTGGGGTGTAGTAGAAAAGGTCCATTATGCTCATTTCATGGCATATATCTAGGTTTGGGACTAGTAGAAAATTTGGCAAGGCCTATGTTCATCAAGCACTGACCCCCTTCCTTTAAGCTCTCAGGAATATTTTCTCAAATACAGATCACCAAATTCCTTGAGATTCACCCTTGGGTGAGAATTATGCCTCATATGTAGGTAACATGGCCAATCTACATTGGCGCTTAAAGTTCCGGTAGATGGACCAGCCTTTCTAATTCTTGAGTGTGGAATGTCCTCGGGTAGGAGAAGACACGTTTTATATGATAGGCATTTGCTTCTCTTTTCTCAACCAACCATCAACCCTAAGCACCTAACCTTTACATTTAATTTCATTTTCGACTTATAATCAAGCTTGCATTCTTTGACATAGCTTGACAAGATGTGTTGGGTCCAATTTTTAAAAGGCCATTCACTTAGTTTATTTATAACAACGTATAGTCTCACTTCTGGGAATGATTTGTGATTTTCCCAAAGTCGCATAGTCGCACCGCTAGTAAGTCACATCTCTAGCTACTTTGGCTGAGGCGCAAAACTTGACTTCGCGACCTCTATGGGAGCCCAACTTACTGAAGGTCGCATAGATGCACCTACTAGCTAGTTGCACTTTTGGGAGTGATTTGTGATTTTCCCAACGTCGCATAATCATATGGCTAGTAAGCCGCATCTCTAGCTGCTTTCACTGAGGCACAAAATGTGACTTTGCGACCTCTGTGGGAGCCCATCTTACTGAAGGTCGCATGTCACAGATATTGTCTAGTCACAATTCCGGGAAGCTCGACTGAGGGATTGTAACGCGACCTAGCGATTTAGTCGAAAGTGTGACCCCTCTAGAGATCCCTAGGTCGCAATGCAGTGCAGGTCGCATCTCTTGGGCACCCGCCTGAGGTCTTTGAGTGAAACTTAGTGACTTTTGAGTTTGGTATAATGATCTTGATCGAGAAAAATAGTTTGATATTGGGTGCATGATTCCAACCTCATGCATCCAAGATCCTGCCAGCAACTTTAAGAACTCCGAAAGAGTGTTGAAGCTTTTCTTCTTGCTCCCTCATGGATCTCACACGCAGTGATCTCCTTTGTTGAGTGATTTGGCGGGGTTGTATGCGCATGAAAACCTACTCATGCAAGCAATTTTTTCATTTGAGTTCTGAGAAATATTGTCAAACTTTGTTCGTGTTTCATCCGGATCAAGAAGCACTATTAACGGTCAATTCATCTCATCCCCTCCATAGCTCAGTATCCTTCGATGAGAAAAATCTTTCGGCTTATGCATGGGAATCTTTATAACGCTCAAGTGTTGTGAGAATTATTTAATTCATCACCATTTTGTGTATAGTGGCATGGCATGCATCCTATCGACCGTCCTGTTCAAATGCAAATTCAACATATAAGCTGTCATAGTATGGCGAATCATTAGAACACTGTTGTATCATATCGAGATACCCTAAACGCATTTACCTCATTAATATCGATTATCTGGGGGTCTTCTCATGGAATATGGCCATCATGCAGATGGAATACATGGCTCGTTGACTGTGGAAAAGAAGGCGTTGCATCGTTGGATGTGAAACCTAGCCACCTTCCCTTAGTCTCCATAAAACCACGCTACCTGGGTTTTCCATATCGTTTCAGTGAGGTGGATGTAGATATTCATAGGTTTGAATGGTGTAAAAACAACACCTCTATTTGCGCAAGGGATCCATGAAATTGTATTATGTAGGCCTGAGCTAAATGCTCCTAAGAGGTCCTCCTTGCATTTCCATTTTAACGTCGATTATTTTTTTTTTAGGATCCTCTTTCAGAGATTGTTTCATCGAACAATACAACCAACACACATATGAACTATTTTGACCCTTTAGTTGTGCTCGAAGGCACTACTTTGGCTTGACATCTAAACACCTGAGTTGGCCTCAGACATTTTCTTTGATTTGTGCCTCCAACGACACCTTCTACATCATATGATTTCTATCTCCTATATTATTTACGTCCCCATGCCTCACTTTGGATTGTTTGTTGGATTTTTATGGTTTTCTGAGTGAAGACACCTCCCATACGACTTTCGAGTGCATTGTGATGGCTCAAAATCCAAAACATAATCCATTTATAAATTTCAAACATCAACCATGCCGCGTAATTAAGGAATTCTGGCATCAGATCCTCTTAGTGATGTCGTGCCAAGGGACCACTTATGAAAATGTAGCATAGTTCGTGGTACCTTCAAGGCATCCTAAAAAAGCAGATGAGATGAAAAAATAAGCTATTATGCAACAGTGAAACTTTTGTGTGAAAACAAAATGAATAAATATACTAATTCATTTGAGGAGCATGAATAATAAATGATCATAGCTAAGATTTTATTTTATATTGATTGATGCAAACATGCTTAAGTTTGGAGGCCAACTCAACATTTCGGTATTTTCATGGACTTATTAATTACAATCAATTTTGATAACACATGATTCCCGAGGGGTGATGCACTCAATTAATCAGTCATGAACCTAGGGTCCTATGACATGAAAAAATTTCTTCCATGATGACTGACAATTCTCATGGTACCACACTCTCAACGGGATTCGAATTTGGTCAAAACTGAGGGGGGATCACATTTTCTTATTTAGGGTTTCGCCCAAATGTCAATACTGCCGATCGTAGGGAAATCCAAATTGTATGTACGTTTGTTCTGATGGGCTAAAAAATCATGAGACTCTTGACGCATTAATAAATCCATCAACCTTCTAAACCCTAATGTGGCCCTAAGGCATATTTCTGAGACAAAACATAGTGTACAGATGCAATGCATGAAATGTGAGTGGGCACGCAGAAAGGGGTTGGATAGGAAAATTCGCGGGGAGAGAAACTAGATGGGGGGCCTATCAAAACCCTAAAATATTGGGGCGAGTGGTGGAGTACCCAAAATTTTGAATATGCCCCAAAATTTGGGTGGTGTTGTAGTAGCTACAACAATTGGCAAACCACTGGTAGAATCCAGTATCTCTGTCAGCACCCCTATACTAGTCCGAGTGTGAACAATGATGCAAGGGAATATTGAGCAAGCACTATAGGAAACTCTTACGTTTCCATGACCTATGCAGATATGCCTTCCCTCATGCCTCAGCTAGTCTTACAAGTAAACAATCACCCAATTGATAGTTCACACATGTCAGTAGTTGACGATGATGCAAAGAACAGGGAAGAGGGCTTATTGTATTCATAATTTTAAAAGCAAGTCTTTGGTGTTGCTCCATTTCCAGCAAGCCTGGACAGTACTTTGGTGGAGTCACTTCAAGAAATCACAAACGTTGCTCTGCTACGAGCAAGCCTGGTCAGTACCCCAGCGAAGTTGTTGTATTACCTCTCCGCGCATGAAGCCTTTCTCGATCCTTTACCATTTATTTGGTTTCATTTTCATTTAAGTGTGCATTTGCACTTATTTGTTGTGCCAAGGCGGATGAGGGATCCTGACTTATTTTACGAGCAAGAGAGGTTGTTTCCTATTTGACAGAAACTAAGAGATATCATGATTTAGGTTTGCCCTCATGCCAAGCTTCCACATCTCATTTCAAGTCAACAAGTGCAAAAGAACATAAATCATTGAAACAAGCAAGAGCACGCTAGGCACTAGGTTCAGGTTATGGGTATAGGTCATTCAAACAAATTAGGGTGCCCCATGAAAAATTTGTTCTTGTCCTCCTTGTTAATAAATTAGACTCGTAGGAGAGATATTCAGGATGCAAATTTGATGACTGGCTCTAAGAGAGGCTAGCCATTGGCGTAACCATCACTACTTCACACAATCATAGGGCTAGGGTTTTATTTCTAGGGCTAGGTGACCAAGAAACTCTCCTAGGGTTTAGCAATCGGTGTGAGGATGTCAAAGCAATGCACTTGGAGTAAGAGAAAAAGGTGTGAGAAAGCAATTCATGGCACCACAGGTTTGAAATATTTAGGTTCATGAAGGCTCATGCAGCGGCATACAACATAGGTAAAATTTCCAAGCTAGGTCAAGGGTGAGTGTGAGCCAGGCGAGAAGGCAAGTGTATGATGAAATGCAACAGACGCGGTTAATGACGGAATGTAATGCTATGTACAGAAGAGATCAACTAATTGAAATTAAAGTACCAATGAAATTCATATGCGAGATTTCATGAATGCTATTCAATAAAAAACAAATGCAAGGACATGAGTGAAAAAGGAAACAAGTAGGGAACTAACTACCTACAGTAAATAAAATGAAGAATGGAAAATTTAAATCATAAAGAAAATTCCAATCAGCCAACTAATACACAAAACTAAAACCTAACTAGTCTAAAACCCTAAATCCTAATTTAACCAAAGCATAGGTCAGGTTATGTGA
Organism: Pinus tabuliformis; assembly: GCA_031772625.1. NCBI lineage: Eukaryota > Viridiplantae > Streptophyta > Pinopsida > Pinales > Pinaceae > Pinus > Pinus tabuliformis. The sequence goes on along the minus strand of CM062815.1, from coordinate 654,032,576 downwards.
AATCAAACTTCCAATGCAGCCACTACAACAGTTCCCAACCTACAAAAACAAAGATGACGACAATTAAAATTTATGGAAAGAGTTGTGCAAAACATAACATGTTTACCTCTAAAGTATGTGCAACAACAAGAAGATCTCTTCCACCTACAGGGAAATTGTCAGAGAAGTCCTTTCAAGGCTAACTACAACCCAATCCTGGTAAACTGAACCACAAGCCTGAAATTTATAGTCATCCAACCATAACATACATCCGTTTATGCTTAACCCTAAAGCCAATGCAAGTAAGGCAAGATGTTTTCAGCTAGTAAAGGAATTTACTAGATTAATCCAATCAACCACCCTATCATGATGTAGAGGATTATCATCTTGATAACCCTAAAAATATGGGCCTCTGTTGGGTGTAATTGCGATCTCCGAGGATTCAAACACAGAAACCCTAATTTCAGAATCCCTAGTTTGAAATTGTTGATATACTTCGTCAAGGATGTGAGGACCTAACATAACCATTAGTAGAAGCCGAAGTGCCTCCTCATCCTAGTCAACCTCTAAACCTTCAAGTGACACACCATCAAATATTTGTAGCTTCGTAAGGTTTGTATTTGAGTGCATATGGTAATCATTGGTTGTCCTCGGACAACTATCAGTGAAAATATTTCGGATTGGATCCATTGTTTGAATGTTGACAAATTGGCAACTTGACAAATGAGACTCTTTAGATTCCCGAGAATGAACTGAGTCAACTGCAAGAGTGTCAAGAAAAGGGGAGTTCACGTGATTGGCACCTTCCCATATAGGAGCTTGAAAGGTATCATTTGATTGTGTATGTTGACAGTCTCTATTGGCTAGGAGAGAATAAAAAAGATTTGAGATAATGGCCAAAGTGCTCCCTTCAGCAAACAAATTAGGATATAGAGGTTGATGCGCATCAGTTTAAAGGTGATGGAAAGATTATCTCATAGAGACATTGCTTGAATCAGAGGGTTTGCAAGATGAGCTCACATTTGCTGGGATGATGCTGAGAGGAGCGTGATGTGCAAAAACCCTAATTTCAGAAACCCTAATTTTACTTGGTTCAGGGGTCTCATCAGGAACGTGAGAACCTGACATAACCATTAGCAGAAGCTGAAGTGCCTCAACTTCCTGATGAGTCCCTAGACGTTCGAAAGGTGGGTCAAAAAATTATGGTGGCTTCATAGGGTAAACAGACGGATACGTAGGATAATCACCATGGACATGAGCGACTATATATACAACAAAATGGGAGTTGCTGAAACCACTAGTTTGATCAAGATAGGTATCTGACACATAATGCTCTTCTTGGATTGGGAGTAAAGAGGGATTAATGAGAGAACCAAATTGAGTTGGGCGAGATGCAGGGCCCTCTTCTTCACTTGTTAAAGATTGTGAGTGGCAAAGATCAGGCATAAGGGATTCAGATTCTGCATCCCTTGAGTGTGAAACCTCACCCCCATGCACATGATTGCAATCAATGCGAGAAAGATAAAGATGTGAATGATCTAAAGGAACCATTGGTGTAGTAGACCCATGGACTAAATTAGGGTAGAGTGGAAGCATAGGGTCAGATGAAGGAGCACCGATCAGACCCAGACTCACATCCTTCCCATTTATGTTCACCAAAGAGAAAGACATATTTACAGGCTTGATATGTTCCATGGATTTTATGAGACAATCATTACTTGAGACAAGACCAACACCATCATGTACAGTTGAATGAGGTCTCGTGATATAGTGCGACATATGTTGAATGGACTTGATCAGAAGAGATGTTATGTGATTTTGATATACAAAAACAAAAGAATGTATGAGGGATTTAGAGGCGATACCATCAGATCTGTTTCCCAGAAAGCATTGTTCATCATTTGAACCATTTATGGTCACAATATTATTATGTAACAAGTCAAGAGGAGGATGAGAAATCCCACAAACTGTAATCACTTCCTCGGGGGTATGTTGTTCCATATTCAAAGAGATAGGCAAAACAAAATTACAGGAAGAATCTAGAGACGTTCTAATCTACAAATTATGATGATACTCATGAAAAACAGGACTTGTTTCTAATTGAAAATGTTTTAAATAAACGAGAACCAATCGCTGAAAAATTATATTCAAATACACCCAGTCGATATCACTTTCAGGAAATTCAAAACAAAGATGCACAAAACTAAAAGCAAAGCCCTCTAAAGATTCCTCAGGTTTCATCCTAAGCTCATTTATCCTCTTTAGAACATCTTGAAAATTGTACCTATCAAATGCTTGTTGGAGCTTGCTGACGAGTTTCTCGAATGAATGAATGGACACTACTGGCAACGTATGGCACCATTGCATGCTGCAACCTTCAAGGGTGAGGGAGAAAAACACACAAGAAAACTTTCATCGTTGATCTCAAAAGATTCACAGAACTCTAGGAAGTCATAAATGTGCTTGATTAAAGGTGTTCCATCCTCACCATCAAACTTTAACTGAGATAAGTGATGGAGTTGCTTCTGGGGATGGAAAATCAGAAAATAGACAAACCAGACAAACACCCTAGGAACAAGATTTTGGTTGGAGCCATTAACAAATATGAGACCAAACTGCAAGCTCCAAGGGCTCAACTTGTAATCTGGCCCTCCTTATAGTGCCAATTTGTTGATGGGCCAAAATGTACTACCAACATCCAAGGGGTCTCCGCGATGTAAAGTCCCAATTAGACTTCACACCATTTGGAATAGGAGCCCCATCCAGTATGTGGGTTGGGCTACCACCATGATTGTTTTCTACTCTTGGTTATCAAAAGAGAAGGTGCTAGAGTGGGAGAGACAATGAAGTGCTTGGGCAGCGAAACAAAATCAGACCAAGATTGACAAATTGCAGAATGAGGTTTAAACAAGTCATAGCAACAATAAGAAGAGATAAACAATGAGGGCGATTAGTGAGCTAAAAACCCCATCACACATAATAAATAGGAACATGCCAAAGGTCAATCGCAAAGTAGTTCACAATAGGTCACCAACATGGCAAAGAATACGTAAACACAGATTCTAAAGCAAAACATATATGCGACCACTATGTATTAGTGCATAACATCTTGCCTATATGAAAGCACACATAAAAATATGGTGAGGTACCAAAGAAATAATAAAACCACCATGATTAAGCATGTGAATCAGTGAAAAAGGTAAAAGAAAACATCTTATTAACATTGCTGCAACTTCAAATACATATCATGCAACTGGTCAATACCCAGTAGTGGAACATGGACTATTCGTACCGTCATCTGGTGTCAAAACCCTAGCCTTACTGCAAACCCACTCTCCTAGCTACCAAGAGCTAAGTGGCCTTAGCTCTCAAGCATCAATCAACTCTCTCTCTTGGCCTCAACTCAAGTGCTCGAGTCCTCTTTAAGTGAGGGATGAGTGCACATTTATAGAGTTTAGGTGACCTTTCACCTACCATGACCTTTGGCCTTCCCTCGTTCCCTTTCAGCTACCTTCATGCCACCTGAGATTCCTCACTACTCTCTCATGCCTACTTCCTAGTACATGCTTAATTTCTCTCAGCTTAACTGCTGGCATCATAGGAAAACATTTACATTATGATAAAAAGAAGAAGAAGGTGTAGAGGGTTCTTATAGACCCTAGAATTCTTATCACCAAGGTGGTTGCCAGAGTACAAGACCAAATTGTGTGGTTCCTTGGCTGCACGAAATGCCATTGCAGTTGCCATCGTGTCTCGATCAACCATGTTGAGCCCACTTATTTACTGGTCAGACATCCTAGCTGTAGGTCTTCCCATATGTAACCCTAGATCTCTCCTCATAGGTCAGATTCCTCGCCCTCATGTACCTTGTAAGATAGTAACAATAGTTAAACATGATGATAATTGCAGTACCACACCATAAATATAACAAGAGATGAATAAATAACAATAATAATGAAAAACCGAAATCAATTTTGGACCACTGGATAGTCCTATCTTGTGCTATGGCAGTGTCAGAGCAGGTGGATTTGCAAGGTCTTCATATTGTTCTTCATGGGTTAAAATCATAGTGAATCTGAGCCTTAACCTCTTCCTTACTTTCATGAATCAAATTTATACAATAGGATCTTTGGGAAAAGGTGTGAGGAGCGTGTGGTTAGCCATTGCATTTCAATGCTTCATGTCCCCTCATTTGGTGTATAGTACAAAAGGTCCATTATTCTCATTTCATGGCATGTATCTAGGTTTGGGACTAGTAGAAAATTTGGCAAGACCTATGTTCATCAGGCACTTACCCCCTTCCTTTAAGCTCTCAGGCATATTTTCTCAATAGAAATCACCAAATTCCTTGAGTTTCACCCTTGGGTGAGAATTATGCCTAATATATAGGCAGCATGGCCAATCTACATTTCCACTTAAAGTTCCATAGATGGACCAACCTTTCTGATTCTTGAGTGTGGAACGTCATCGAGTAGGAGAAGACACGTTTTATATGAGAGGCACTTGCTTCTCTTTTCTTAACCAACCATCAACCCTAAGAACCTGATCTTTACATTTAATTTCAGTTTCAGCTTATAATCGGGCATGCGTTCTTTGATATAGCTTGACAAGCTGATTTGGGTCCAATTATTAAAAGGCCATTCACTTAGTTTATTTATAACAATGTAGAGTCACACTTCTGGGAATGATTTGTGATTTTCCCAAAGTCACATAGTTGCACCGCTAGTAAGTCGCATCTCTAACTGCTTTCCCTGAGGCACAAAACATGACTTTGCGACCTCTATGGGAGCCCGCCTTACTGAAGGTCGCATAGACGCAGCTGCTGGCTAGTCACACTTCTGGGAGTGATTTGTGATTTTCCCAAAGTTGCATAGTCGCATCGCTAGTAAGCTACATCTCTGGCTGCTTTCATTGAGGCACAAAACGTGACTTCGCGACCTCTGTGAGATATCAACTTACCGAAGGTCGCATGTCGCAGCTACTATCTACTCACACTTTCTGGAAGCTCACCTGAGGAATTGTAGCATGACCTAACAACTTAGTCGAAAGTGCAACCCCTCTTGAGATTGTTAAGTCGCAACACGCGTAGGTCACATCTCTTGGGCACTCGCCTGAGGTATTTGAGTGCGACTTAGCGACCATTTGTCGCACAGTAGCATTTTGAGTGAGGTTGCACTTTTGGTTTCTTTCCTTAGGATACAAATTCCAACTTAGCAACTAGTGAGAGAAAACACTCCACTTCTATGTTTGGTCCAATGTTCCTGATCCAGAAAAATAGTCTGAGATGGCGTGCATGATTCCAACCTCATGCATCCAGGATCCTGCCAACAACTTTAATAACACTGAAATAGTATTGAAAATTTTCTTCTTGCTCCCTCATGGATCTCACACGCAGTGATCTCCTTTTTCTGAGTGACTTGGTGTGGTTCTATGGGCACGAGAAACTACTCATATGAGTGATTTTTTCATCTCAGTTCTGAGAAATATTGTCAAACTTTGTTTTTGTTTCATCCAGATGGAGAATAACGGTCAGTTCATCTTGTTGGGAATTTCTGATAATTCTAAACAAAACTGAAAAAACAGAACAATACTCTGTTTTAACACAGCGGAAATAAAAATCGTTTGCGGAATACGGTGTTTCAGCAACGCAGTTTCGTCAGTTGTTGTTTGCAGTGTATCAGCAACGGTGTTTCAGCAATGCTGAAACTCGTGTATCAGCAACACTCTGTTTTGACGTCAAGACTATTTTCTGGTTATGGTGTAACAGCAACGCGCAACTATTTTCTGCTTACGGTGTAACAGCAACGCGCAAATAAAACTTCTATTTATAAACAGTAAACCAACTGATACAAATTCGTCTTCCTCACATAGAGGGATTTTCACAATTTCTATTACAAAACATCTTCCTCTTAACAGAGGGATTCACCAATTTATGCTGAAGAGCATCTTCCTCTTGACAGAGGGATTACAACAGGAACGCTTCAGTTCCACAAACCAATTTCTCACTATCTCAGAAAATTACAGTTTCAGCACTGCTGTGCATTACAAAAAGACTCTATCATTCTTCTAACCTAAAACAAAACTACTGTTCATTACATTTATATGTTAAAAAATATTTGTCTTTAAACAATAAAATAATACAAATATCTTCTAAAGCTTATCTGCGTATTGAATGCAGCAAGCGGTGATGCCTTTTGAAGAAATGAAGTCGGCTGTTGCAGGGGAATTTAATGCTGAAAATTTAATGCACATTAATGTGGAAAATATCAAGCACGACTTTGAGGCATCCAACAGTCTGGAATATCTACAACAAATCAGATTTCTGTCCAGCTGTTTATGTTGCAGTTGGAATTAAATTCCAACACTCCCCCTTAATTTCAACTGCTGGGTTTTTCTGCATACCCAGGCATTTCCTGAAATGATCAAAAATTTTCTTTCCCAATGGTTTTGTCAAGATGTCAGCGAACTAATCCTCTGTTCTGCAGTGCTGCAAAACAATCTCACCATTGTTAACCAATTCACGTATGAAGTGAAATTTGGTGTCTATGTGCTTTGTCCTTTTATGAAAAACAGAGTTTTTAGACAATGCTATTGCTGAGCTATTGTCACAGTAAATGGTTGTGCCATTTTCTTGTTCATGACACAAATCTCTGAGAACTCTTCTCAGCCACACTGCTTGGCATGTTGCTGTTGTTGCTGCCACATACTCTACCTCTGCTGTTGACAAAGACACAACTGGTTGCTTCTTGGAAGCCCATGAGATGGCTCCCGATCCCATATGAAACACATATCCCGATGTGATTTTCCTATCATCAACACTTCCAGCCCAATCACTGTCAGTGTAACCTGTCAACATGAAACTTTCAGAAGAGGAGTATAAAATACCAAACCCCTTCGTTCCATTCACATACCTTAGAATCCTATTGGCTGCCTGCTAATGAGTCTCTTTCGGTCTTTCCATAAATTTGGAGATTAAACTCACAGCGTGCATAATGTCCGGCCTAGTTGCAGTCAAGTACATAAGGCTGCCAACTATGCTCTTGTACAGTTTTGGATCAAAATCCTTGCTGCTATCTTCTTTGGTCAATTTCAACCCCATTACATTTGGAGTCATAGCTACCTTGTTGTTCTGCATGTTAAATCTCTTCAACACTGGTTCTACATATTTAACTTGAGAAATGAAAACACCATTTTCTCTTTGGTCTACTTCAATTCCAAGAAAATATCTTAAGAAGCCCAAGTCAGTCATTTCAAATTCACTTTTCATGACTGCTTTAAAATCAGCAATGAGAGAAGCATCATTGCTAGTAAAAATCAAATCATCTACATATAAAACAACAATAAGAATCTTATCGTCATTCTCCTTTATGTAGAGTGTGGGTTCACCATCACACTTATCAAACCCATTCTCAATCAGATAAGCATCTATTCTGTTGTACCATGCTCTTGGAGCTTGCTTCAGCCCATAAAGAGCCTTCTTCAGTTTGCAGACTTTATGCTCTTGGCCTTCAACTTCATAGCCTGGAGGTTGTTCAACATAGACCTCTTCTTTTAACACTCCATTCAGGAATGCAGATTTAACATCCATCTAGTAAATCTTCCATTTGTGTTGTGCTGCAATAGACAACACTGTTCTGAATGTTTCCATCCTTGCTACTGGTGCAAAGGTTTCATCATAGTCTTTGCCTTGTTGCTGCTTGTAGCCTTTCACAACAAGTCTTGCTTTGTGCCTGTCAATCTTGCTTTCAGCATTGCTTTTGGTCTTATAGACCCACTTAACTCCAATGGCATCTTTGCCTTCAGGGAGGTCCACTAACTCCCATGTTTTACTCTTCTCAATTGCACCAATTTCTTCATTCATTGCTTCAATCCATTTATCTTCATTTACAACATCTTCAAAATGAACTGGGTCATCAACATGACAATACAAAGCGAATAATGAATTCAGACCGGTATTGTTACTTACCTCTCCTTGTTCATAAATCTCATTCAGATTTCTGAATCTTGGTCTTCTTGGTGTGCTTGGAGTTCCATCCGAACTTGAGGGTATTTCTGATCCCTGTGGTGTGCTTGGAGAAGCACTTCCTTGACTTCTCAAGGCTGTTCGAATTCCAGCTTGTGGTGTGGTTTGTTGTACTTGCTGTGGTGGAGGAGGAGCCACCAAGGAAGGATTATTTGCTGCTGTCCCTTCCTCTTCTTCTTCGTGAGACACAATTGTCTTCACATTCACTGTCTTCTCTAAGCTTCCATCCCAAGCTTCATCTTCAATGAACTGCACATCTCTGCTTACTATTAATTTCTTGGTGGATGGATTATAGAGTTTGTATGCTTTTGACTCATCACAATAGCCAATAAAGACACACTTCTCCCCCTTACTGTCAAGCTTCTTCCTTAGCTGATCCGGTACATGTGCATATGCTACACAACCGAATACTCTCATGTGAGTGACAGTTTGCTTTTGACCACTCCATGCTTCTTCTGGTATTTTGTTCATGACAACTTTAGTTGGGCATCTATTCAAGATGTAAACTACGCAAATGATAGCTTCTGCCCAATACTCATGCGGCAAGTGTTTTGCCTTCAACATACTTCTGACCATGTCAAGAATGGTCCTATTCTTCCTTTCAGCAACACCATTTTGCTGAGGTGTATACCTCGTGGTGAACTGCTTTTGTATGCCATTCTCTCTGCAAAAACGCAAAAAGTCTTTGGAGATGTACTCTCCTCCTTTATCTGTTCTGAGCACTTTGATATAATGCCCACACTACTTCTCAACAAGAGTTTTGAAGTGGCGGAATTTCTCAAACACTTCACTCTTCTGTTTCAGCATATACACCCATGTCTTTCTGGTGTAATCATCAATGAAAGTTAAAGCATATTTATTTCCAGCAAATAATGGTATTTGCATCGGTCCACACACATCAGAGTGAACAATTTCCAAGGGTGCTTTTGCCCTTACACTCTTTCCTGCTGGAAAGCTTTCTTTGTGTTGCTTGCCCAAGATGCAGCCTTCACAAAGGCTGTCTGGTTTCTCAATCAATGGAAATCCCTTTACCATTCCCTTTCTATGCAACAGATTCAAGCCTCCGAAATTGAGATGTCCAAATATCAAGTGCCACGACCAATTCTCATCTTTCACTTGTTCCTGAAAGACTTCTTGTGTAACAGCTGCAATAGTTCTTCCTTCCTTCAAATCTGCCCTGAGTTTGAGAGGAAACATTCTATTGCTGGTCATCTACACCTGTGCAATGATCTTCTTACTTGGAGGTATGTCTCTGATTGTACACATATCATCTTTGAAGAACACATTGTAACCTTTGTCAATGAGCTGTCCAATGCTCAAAAGATTACATTTCAGACCAGGCACATAGTATACCTCTGGCACAATCATCTGTTCTCCATTTCTTGCTCAGATACTAACTTTTCCCTTACCCTTGACAGATATTTTATTATCAGTCCCTGTTGTTACCTCAGATTGCACACTTTCATCCAGATTGGAAAACATTGCAATATTTCCAGTCATGTGATTACTACAACCTGAGTCTAAGAACCAAAATTCTTCTTGTTTGTCTTGTGCTATGTTACATGTGAACAGCACGTTCTTTGGATTCTTATCTTCTTCATTTGCAAAATTAGCATTCTGCCTACTATTCATGTCATTTTGTTTTTTCCTACATTCATTGGCGTAGTGCCCATATTTCTTACGATAATGACATTGGACTTGGGATTTGTCATACCGTTGTCCATGATCTTGCTGTTTGCTTGAACCTTCATTTTGGTTCTGATTGCAGCTCCTTCCGCTTGTGCTTGCAGGATTATTTTTGCCTTTGTTTTGGCTTCTTCCATAGCCTCTGTTATTTGCTCTGCCTCGACCTTTTCCTTGGCCAAAAGACATCTGAGTCTTGAATGCTTGTTCAAAAGAGGAATCTGTTCCTCTACTCAGTCTGTGTTCATGAGACAAAAGAGAAGCACTCAGTTCATCTACTGTGAACTGTGAGAGATCCTTTCTTTCTTCTATTGCTACCACAATAGATTCAAACCTTGAGGGTAAAATTCTCAAGATCTTCTCTACAATCCTTCTTTCTTCAAGTATCTCACCATGAGATCTAATCTGGGTTATCAACCCAATAACCTGAGTGAAGAATGAATCTATTGTATCAGATTCCTTCATGCTGAGTGTTTCAAAGTCTCTCCTCAACATCTGCAACTTTGCAGTCTTCACCTTCTCCATGCCTTGATAGGCAGTTTTGAGAATATCCCATGCCTCCTTGGATTTTGTTGCTGCTGCAATCCGTGGGAAAAAACTTTCATGTACTGATTGGAAGAGAAAAAAGAGAGCTTTGGCATCCTTCTTCCTGTCGCTCTTCAACTGGTCTCTTTCTGCTACTGTCAAAGCAGCCAATGCTGTTGCATCTGCAGGTTCAGCATAGCTAGTTTCAACCAGCTCCCATATTCCTTGAGAAGCAAACAATGCTTCAATTGTTATGGACCAATAACTGTGATTTTTCCCATTAAACTGTGGTAGTTGGGAATTTGTCAAACCTGTTCCAGCATCTGCCATCTTAACCTGTATAAATAAAGAAGAGATACTGACTGTATAAATAAAAAACAGGCAAAAAATTTCTCTGCTGGAGAAAATATGCTCAATAAGCTTCTTACAGCTCCTACAGTGAAAAAACAAACTCTGTTTTTGACTCACTGAGTGCCTAGACCAGCTCTGACACCATGTTGGGAATTTCTGATAATTCTAAACAAAACTGAAAAAACAGAAAAATACTCTATTTTAACACAGCGGAAATAAAAATCGTTTGCGGAATACAGTGTTTTAGCAACGCAGTTTCGTCAGTTGCTGTTTGCAGTGTATCAGCAACGGTGTTTCAGCAATGCTGAAACTCGTGTATCAGCAACACTCTGTTTTGACGTCAAGACTATTTTCTGGTTATGGTGTAACAGCAACGCGCAACTATTTTCTGCTTACGGTGTAACAGCAACGCACAAATAAAACTTCTATTTATAAACAGTAAACCAACTGATACAAATTCGTCTTCCTCACATAGAGGGATTTTCACAATTGCGATTACAAAACATCTTCCTCTTAACAGAGGGATTCACCAATTTATGCTGAAGAGCATCTTCCTCTTGACAGAGGGATTACAATAGGAACGCTTCAGTTCCACAAACCAATTTCTCACTATCTCAGAAAATTACAGTTTCAGCACTGCTGTGCGTTACAAAAAGACTCTATCATTCTTCTAACCTAAAACAGAACTGCTGTTCATTACATTTATATGTTAAAACATATTTGTCTTTAAACAATAAAATAATACAAATATCTTCTAAAGCTTATCTGCGTATTGAATGCAGCAAGCGGTGATTCCTTTTGAAGAAATGAAGTCAGCTGTTGCAGGGGAATTTAATGCACATTAATGTGGAAAATATCAAGCACAACTTTGAGGCATCCAACAGTCTGGAATATCTACAACAAATCAGATTCCTGTCCAGCTGTTTATGTTGTAGTTGGAATTAAATTCCAACACATCTCGCCCCCTCCACATCTCAGTATCCTTCGACGAGAAAAATGCTTCGGCTTCTGTGTGGACATCGCTATAATGCTCAGGTGTTGTGAGAATTATTTAATTCATCGCCGTTTTGTGTACAATGGCATGGCATGCATCCTATCGAATGTCCTTTTCAAATGTGACTTCAACATATAACCTCTCATACTATGGCGAATCATTAAAATACTGTTGTATCATGCCGAGAGACCCTAAACGCATTTAAATCATTAATATCGATTATCTGGGGGTCTTCTCATGAAATATGGCCATCGTGCAGATGGAATACATGGCTCTTTGACTGTGGAGTAGAAGGCGTTGCATCATTGGATGTGAAACCCAGCCACCTTCCCTTAGTCTCCATAAAACCACGCTACCTGCGGTTTCCATATCGTTTCAGTGAGGTGGACACCCATATTCGTAGGTTTGAATGGTGTACAAACAATGCCTCTGTTTGTGCAAGGGATCCATGAAATTGTATTATGTGGGCTTGAATTAAACGCTGCTAAGTGGTCCTGCTCACCTTTCCCTTTTAAAGTTGATTTTTTTTTCTAACTTTGTAACTGGAGAACCCACAATAAAAACCATTTTGTTGTCAACGTTTCAAACCCCAACAGGGATCCATCATCAGGACTCTTATTGAATGTTGATAGAAGAAGAGCTCAATTACAAGATATAAATAGTTATGAGGTAAGCTGTTTTGATTAAGGGAAAAAAGAAAAAAGAAGGTCGGCTGCTTTGTTTAAAGGTCAGTTGCGAAATAAATAATATTCAATTTTCCATTTTTATTTTAATTCTAATCATACAATATTTACTTCTCATGATAAATTAATACTAATCATAAATAATAAAGTTGAGATTTCATAGTAATATATTTCTCTTCATAATTAATAATTTTCATAATAAATAATATTTTTTATATATAATAATTTAAATAATTTATAATAACAGTTTCTTATAAATAAATTTATTAATAAAATAAAATGATTGATAATAGTAATTTATGATAATTTATAGGAATAATAACCATACTAATAATAAATAATAAGTATTATAACTGTTATAAATTACTATTATTTAAAGTTATTTATAAATAATAAATATTAAATATTAATAATAATTAATAAATGTTATGTTATGTTATAATAAATATTAATATTATTATAATAGAGATCGGTTTCTATTTAATTTGAATATTAATGAGATAATTTATTAATATTGATGAGATTATTTATTAATTTGAATATAAATAAGATTATTTTAGAGGTTAATTGGGTTTATTCTTAATAATTTTTTAAGAATTAATAGTAATATTAATAGTTTATAATAATCAATATTAATAATTAGTAATAATTTTAATAATACTAAGTAATAATTTTAAAATGATAACAATTAATACGCAGTAATAAGTATTATAATATAGTTTTAAACTAATTGTGTTAATAGTTATTAATTAATAATAAAATATAATTTTAATATGGATACTGACACTTAATAGTCGTACTTAATAATTAATAATAATACTACATATTATAACTTTTACTTACTACTTAATTATTATTAGTAATTTATAGATTAAAAATTATTATATTTATATGTTAATTATTAATGTCTAGAGACTGATTTTAGGAGATAAAAAACCTTATAGAGGGCAAACCTAGGAGGCACTAGATGTCTTGATTCCTCTGATTTCTCTGATTAAGGGAAACCAACTACTACTGATCTCGATGCCATTGTCCCTGTTGAGATTATGTGGATGTTTCAAAATCTCAAGAGCCTCTCTAATTTTCCACTTCTGATGATGTTCTTCTCTTGCGATAATTGAGGCGTTTTCCACACAGAGATGGTGCTTAGTTTTAGAGGAATGCTCTGCCAGGGCCGAAGTACGAGACCTATCATTCCTAATATCCGCTGCATGTTCCTTCAGTCTTGTTTGCAAGGAACGACCTGTTTCACCAATGTAACTTATCCCACATGAACAATCTATTTTATAAACTCCTTTAAGTTGGTGTTTATCAATATTATCTTTGACAGACCTCATACTTTGTCTAATCGTTCCGGGGGCCGAGAACTGGGTGATTATGTCTTTCTTTCTCAGGATTCTTGCAATCTTGTCTGTTACCCCTTGAATATAAGGCAGAAACACCTTCCCGCACTGAGGTTGGTCTTGAGCTTTAGGCTCCTGAGATAACACCCTTCTTTCAGCCCTTTCTATAGCCATTCTGATTTCTTTTTCTTTGTAGCCTATACTATTAAAAACTGATACTAAGTGCTTCTTTTCTTTGACTAAATGATCAGAATCAGAGATTCTAAGAGCTCTGATGGCCAGAGTGTTCAGAACGCCAAACTTCTGGGAAGGGTGATGGTGGGAGTCCGCATGGAGGTAGCTCTCTGTGTGGGTTGACTTCCTAAAAACCTTATGCCCTAAGGAGCCATCCTCCTTCCTAATGATAAGAACGTCTAAAAATGGGATCATCATGTTTTCTTCCTTCTCCATGGTGAATTTTATTTCAGGGGAGATAGAGTTAAGGTGCATAAAAAACTTATCAAGCTCTGTTTTTCCATGAGTCCATTTTATGTTTGTGTCATCTACGAATCGCTTCCACCAAGCTGGTTTCAAAGGGTATGATTCGAGGGCCTTCTTTTCGAAATATTCCATGTAAAGGTTGGCCACAATTGGCAAGAGGGGTGATCCCATTGCCACTCCAGATGTTTTCTCATAGTATTCACCTTGGAAGGTGAAAACAGTTGATCGTAAACAAATCTCAGCTAGTCTTGCGGTTTGGGGATCAGTAACATCTTTTATAACCTGAATGGCTTCATCAAGAGGAATCTTGGTGAATAGGGATACTACGTCAAAGCTCACCAGGATGTCATCCTGGTTCATCCTCTCATTTCTAATAAGGTTCACGAATTCATGAGAGTCTTTAATGAAAGAATCAACATTCCCGACAAGAGGCCTAAGGATCTTGGAAACATATTAGCGGGTTCATAGGTTGGGGAGCCAATGGTATTAACTATTGGTCTAAGAGGAACTCCTTATTTATGGATTTTAGGTAAACCATAAATTCTTGGGAGAGTTTCACAAGAAGGGGTTAGTTTTTTCTTTAATTTTTCCTCGAGGTTGGATTTTGAAATGGTCTTTTTTACCTCTCTCATGATTTTGGAAATGGGATTTTTGCTAAGTTTTTTATAACTACCATAGGCTAGGTGTTCATTCATTTTGCAGACATAGTTTGCTTTGTCTAAGATTACTACTACCCAACCCTTATCAGCCTTAAGAACTACAATTTTATCATTATTCCGAAGGGCCTTAAGAGCAAGAAGTTCTCCTTTCTTCAAATTACTTTTGGGAGATTTTGATTTTCTCATAATGAGGGAAATTTCTTGCCTTAATGATTCCTTGTCTTCAAGAGATAGGTTGTTGATCCCATCTTATATACTACAAATGATATTCTCAACAGGTATGTTTTTAGGGGCTACTGCAAACCCCAATCCTTTGTTGAGAACATTCATGACTTCTGGACTTAATTCCTGAGAAGATAAATTAACCACTTTTCTTCTAGGAATTGTCTCCTTTGAAGAGTTTTGGTTTTTATCCAATTGGCTTCTTTTATCAAGTTCAGGTTCATAATTGTTGGCTCTATAGTTGTCATTAGCATTCTTGAGTACCTGGAAGCGTGGATCTTGATGACTGCCTGACATTTGCTGTTTGCTCTTGATGCTATGGCAATCTTCTTTTGCCCTATCACATTCTTCGGTCTCACTGTTCTTGATGAATGAAGAAACCTGTTGTACGCTGTCAACACTTTTTATTGCATTGCTACCCACTATTATAATATTATCACTCCTGCTGCTGACATTCAGTGTTTCAGTGTTTGCTTCGGCTATCATTTTCGTTTCACTATTTTTGGTCTCATCGATTAATGCTTCGGTTTTAATGTTTGTTGTTCCGTCCGCTACTACATCACTGTTGTTGATGAACGAAGAAACCTGTTGTACGCTGCTTTTTATCTTATTGCTGCCCACTATTATAATATTATCGCTCCTGCTGCTAACATTCAGCATTTCAGTGTTTTCTTCAGCTATCATTTCCGTTTTACTATTTTTGGTTTCATCGATTAATGCTTCGGTTTTAATGCTTGTTGTTCCGACCGCTACTACATCACTGGAGTTGGTTGCTTCAGGGTCTTTAAGGCTTTTGATGGCCTGTGTTTCAACTACAGCAACAGAGTCTACTGTGCAATCCAGACCTACGTTATCTGAACTTATCTTATTCGTAACGTTGATTGAACCTGCGCTGTCTGGACTTGAGCACATCATGCTGTCAAACTCATGCGAAACATTATTATTATTCAACAGATTACCTAAACCTACGTTATCTGAACTTGTCTTATTCGTAACGTTGATTGAACCTGCGCTGTCTGGACCTGAGCACATAATGTTGTCAAACTCCTGCGAAACATTATTATTCAACGGATTACCTTCATTGTTGCTGCTTACGTTATGAGCAGATTCAGCTCTAACACTCAGCGTTAATGCTACTTCATTTGTTTGGTCTTCAGTTTGCCCGGTTATGCCTATGCTTAAGCTTCTATTTTCTGTATTGTCAGGTCTTCTGTTTGGAATATCTTCGTTACTTTTGTAAGACGATCCGCTTAATAACTTGAACAACTTCTTGCGTTGTCTGGCTTGAGCAATGTGTCCTTCATTATTAGCTTTAAGAGCAGTTCTGGCTTCAATTACAGACCACAGATCTTGCTTGATGCTGTTGGCCAGTTTTAGGTGTACTGAGAGTGCTGAGCGTCCGAGATTATCTAGAGAAGCCCTAACCCTCTTAATTTCTGCCCGAATTAGAGTAATGCTTAATTGAAAAAATGCCTTGCTGTTAAATTTGTTATGTAATCTATGGTTAATTTGCGCAAAAGAGGGAATGAGATTATTGTCACGACAACTTTTAAGAAATTGAAGGTCTGCAACTCTTCTTGCTATCTTCACCCTAAATTTTTCGAGTAAAACAATTTCACTCCATGTATCCCCTCCGCATAGGGAAATGATTTTGGATTTAAGACTTCTGTGGTTAATATCTTCTAACTTTGTAACCGGAGAACCCACAGTAAAAACCATTTTGCTGTCAACGTTTCAAACCCCAACAGGGATCCATCATCAGGACTCTTATTGAATGTTGATAGAAGAAGAGCCCAATTACAAGATATAAATAGTTATGAGGTAAGTTGTTTTGATTAAGGGAAAAAAGAGAAAAGAAGGTCGGCTGCGAAATAAATAATATTTAATTTTCCAATTTTATTTTAATTCTAATCATACAATATTTACTTCTGATGATAAATTAATACTAATCATAAAAAATAAAGTTGAGATTTCATAGTAATATATTTTCTCTTCATAATTAATAATTTTCATAATAAATAATATTTTATATATATAATAATTTAAATAATTTATAATAACAGTTTCTTATAAATAAATTTATTAATAAAATAAAATGACTGATAATAGTAATTTATGATAATTTATAGGAATAATAACCATACTAATAATAAATAATAAGTATTATAATTGTTATAATTGTTATAAATTATTATTATTTAAAGTTATTTATAAATAATAAATATTAAATATTAATAATAATTAATAAATGTTATGTTATGTTATAATAAATATTAATATTATTATAATAGAGATCGGTTTCTATTTAATTTGAATATTAATGAGATAATTTATTAATATTGATGAGATTATTTATTAATTTGAATATAAATAAGATTATTTTAGAGGTTAATTGGATTTAGTCTTAATATTTTTTTTTATGAATTAATGGTAATATTAATAGTTTATAATAATCAATATTAATAATTAGTAATAATTTTAAAATGATAACAATTAATACTCAATAATAAGTATTATAATATAGTTTTAAACTAATTTTGTTAATAGTTATTAAATAATAATAAAAGATAATTTTAATATGGATACTGACACTTAATAGCCGTACTTAATAAGTAATAATAATACTACATATTATAACATTTACTTACTACTTAATTATTATTAGTAATTTATAGATTAAAAATTATTATATTTATATGTTAATTATTAATGTCTAGAGACTGATTTTAGGAGATAAAAAACCTTATAGAGAGCAAACCTAGGAGGCACTAGATGTCTTGATTCCTCTGATTTCTCTGATTAAGGGAAACCAGCTACTACTGATCTCGATGCCATTGTCCCTGTTGAGATTATGTGGATGTTTCAAAATCTCAAGAGCCTCTCTAATTTTCCGCTTCTGATGATGTTCTTCTCTTGCGATAATTGAGGCGTTTTCCACACAGAGATGGTGCTTAGTTTTAGAGGAATGCTCTGCCAGGGCCGAAGTACGAGACCTATCATTCCTAATATCCGTTGCATGTTCCTTCAGTCTTGTTTGCAAGGAACGACCTGTTTCACCAATGTAACTTATCCCACATGAACAATCTATTTTATAAACTCCTTTAAGTTGGTGTTTTTTTTAGGATCCTCTTTCAGAGCTCATTTCATTGAACAATACAACCACCGCACATATGAACTACTTTTACGGTTTAGTTGTGCTCGAAGGCACTACTTCAGCTTGACATCTAAACAACTGAGTTGGGCTTAGACATTTTCTTTGATTTGCGCCTCCAACGACACCTTCTACATCATATGATTTCCATCTCCTGTATTATTTATGTCCCCATGCCTCACATTGGATCGTTTGTTGGATTTTTATAGTTTCCTGAGTGAAGACAACCTCCCATACGACTTTGATTTGCGCCTCCAATGACACCTTCTACATCATATGATTTCCATCTCCTGTATTATTTATGTCCCCATACCTCACATTGGATCGTTTGTTGGATTTTTACGATTTCCTGAGTGAAGAGACCTCCCATACGACTTCCAGGTGCATTGTGATGGCTCAAACTCCAAAACATAATCCATTTATAAATTTTAAACATCCACCATGCCGCATAATTAAGGAATTCTGGCATCAGAGCCTCTTAGTGATGTCATGCCAAGGGACCACTTATGCAAATGTAGCATTGTTCATGCTACCTTCAGGGCATCTTGAAAAAGCAGATGTGATGAAAAAATAAGCTATTATGCAATAGTGACACTTTTGTGTGAAAAATAAATGAATAAATATACTAATTCATTTGAGGAGCCTGAACAATAAATGATCCCAACTAATATGTTACTTTATATTGATTGATCCAAACATGCTTAAGTTTAGAGGCCAACTCAACGTTCCGATGTTTTCATGGACTTATTAATCACAATTGATTTTGATAACACATGATGCCTGAGGGGTGATGCACTCATAGAGCAAGTCTCTTTAAATATTTATGATGGTTGGACTACAGGTTACCACTATCTAGGGTTTTGAATATCCATAGGAACTAAAGCTTTGATAAGAATCCTAATGTGCATGCCGAGACAAGTAATCAATCATGAACCTAGGGTCCTATGACATGCAAAAATTTCTTCCATGATGACCGACAATGCCGGAGGGACCACACTCTCAACGAGATGTGAATTAGGCCAAAACTAAGGGGGGCTTACCTTTTCCTATATAGGGTTTCGCTCAAACCTCAAAACTGTTGATCCTAAGAAAAACCAAATTGTATGTATGTTTTCTCAGATGGGCTCCAATGTCATGAGACTCTTGACGCATTTATAAATCCATAAACCTTTGAAACCCTAATGCAATCCTAAGGCATATGTCTGAGACAAAATATAGTGTGCGGATGCAATGCATGAAATGTGAGTGGGCACACAAAAAGCGGTTGGATAGGCAAATTCGAGAGAGAGAAACCGGTTGGGGGCCCTATCAAAACCCTAAAAGCTTGGGGCGAGTGTTGGGGTACCCAAAATTTTGAATATGCCCCAAAATTTGGGTGGTGTTGTAGTGGCTACAACAAGATAGTAGACTCACATTTCCCTATAGTCTTATCATAGATTGATTCTTCACTAGTAAAATACCCTTAGAGCCCACTTAAGTATCCTAGATCTACACTTGCAAAAAAACACCATAGTATCCAACTATCCAATCCAAGGAAATTTTAATGTTAAAAATATAATATCATTAACAATTTACAACCATAGAAAATGAATAATATAATAACATGAGGGAAATGCATAGTTATTTTCATTAAATATATGACATTTACAAACCTTGGAACCTCATTAGGCTCCATGATCCAAGGCCCCTCCTCTAAAGAAACACTCATAATCAGACATACTATTTGAACTAGTTTATATCAAGGATGAGGTCTTGTTAGTCCAATAGTGTTGCATTGGTGTTCTTTTGTTCTCTCACTTACTTCATGGAGTATTTTTTTTTATACTTGAATTTACAAGGTGATTGAATCAATATAGACACCTTTTTTACTTGTGTTTAACTAGTCATTTCATCCTTACCCTAAAGTTGATCATTGTCTAACCATATGAAAGCCTTATCTACTCACTCTACTAAGCCTAGCCACTTCAAAACTCTTTGTATGAGGGTTTGGAACATCAAAAATATTTTTCTATGCCACATGGAGCATAACAACACCATTTTCCACTATCCTAGGAGTTTTGGAGGGTGGAAATTTCACTTTCTTTAGTGTTTTCATGAAGTTGATGTTGCATTCTAAGCTTCTTTCTATGCTACTCTAATGGACTTAAGTGGGAGTCATTTTAATCTGTAACACATCCCCCCTAATGTATAAGGTTAAAGGAGAAACTAATGACAAAATTAAACCTCTTCAATCGAGTGAGTGTGCCAGATATATGGAGCCAAGCATCACAAAACTTGTTGGTACATACAAAAGCTAATATGAGATACATATGATATAAATCCTAATGTAGGCATACCTATAATTGATATAAAACAAATATAACATGGTTGCCAACAAAATAAATTGTGGATCCATGTAATAAAGCATTTATGAAGGGCATGAAATTCTTACAACGTTGATGTCTATGAAACTTTATATTAAGATGAAAATGAGCATCAATGAGAGTTCCAAAATGTGTTCCTTAAGGTACATAATACTTTTTGCATTACAAATTTTCTAAGGAAATATCCATGAGTTAGGTAGCAAAAATAACTAATCCCTTCAACTTCTCTTGATGGTATGACCATAATTCATGCATATCAATGAGTTGATGGAAAGGATGCGAGGGACTATCTAATTACTAGGGTTGAGGTATCTTGATAATAGATGTGAAGTTGACCATAAATGATGAATATTGTTCCTATGGTACTGAGTAAAATCTAATGACCATGAATGGATGAGATTACATTGAACACTCAAAGAATCCATCAACATGGGCCAATGAGGTAAGCCCACTATCAAACATGAGGAAATTTACATCCAAGGATAGCAAGTTTTAATATACTAGTATTTTTCTCAATTTAGATCCTAGATAATGAGTTTGCATCAATGGTAAAAGTTCTACCAAAGGAGAGAAACGGTGTATCCACCACCATTTGACATGAAATCGATACCATGATGAGGTTGATTTCAATAGAGGATGGAGTTTGATGCAAGCAGGATAGGAGCAAATGGATAAGAGTAGGATATTTTCCTTCGAGAAAGTTCTTTAAATGTTTTTATTTCTTGGGAATAGTGGCCATAACAAGAAATGAAGCATTAACTTTTATGTTGGCCATTTGTTTTATAATATTAAATTGAGATGAAACTAGAGAAGAAGGGGTGGTATAATTTACATTTAAACATGAGGTAGTGGCATCTGGTGTTGGACTTCGGAATTGATACATTTTCTTTCCTTATTCGCTTATCTTTATATTAGTTTTCTAAGCTTTTTGTGTGTAGAGTACGATAACTTGTGTGATATAGATTCTATATAAGAGTTAATGGATTTTTATTCATTTATCTCCTTAAGGAATCAATTTAAATTATGAAAGGTGATGTTTACTGATGATGTAAACCGTTAATTGAATAGGGATATTTGATATCAAATGTTGTTCCCTGTAATAGTTGTGGAAGAACGAGTTTTGAGGAGATGTTTTGGTTAGTTATAAATAGTTGAACGAGATAAACTTCTATCATGGATGGATCATTTGAAGAAGAGATCTTGGCCTTGCTATTAGAGGGAAACATTGGAGATTTTGTATTTTGAATAAAGCATCCTGAGAATCTTCATATTCTCAGGATCACTTTCCAATTTCAAAATAAACTTGTTCGTAATATATAAATGAGGAACTGAACCTTAGTAAAGAAAAAAAATAAAGTTGGATATATAGTCATTATGATCTATGTTATAAGTTTTTAAATACAATCCTTGTAATTTTGTCATTATAATTTAATGGAGACTTTTGCAGTTTTATCTTAACTTATTGCACTGAATTAGCTACAATGCAGTTGAATTCCAACGATCTTAGGCCCAATCCTTAAACTACCACTGTCCTTTCTTATATTCTTAAGTTCATATTTTTCTTTCCATCTTTGTTTTACAGTTATTCAATTGAGTTCCAGATCTAATTTTTGGTCATCATATTTGATATTACAGTCTGAGATTTTGCAGTAGTTGCAGTGGAATATTACAAAGTTAGATTTATTGCAATGAATTCTTCAAGCATTATCTTTCATTTTTGTTTCTTCTAACTAATGCTAAGTTGTTAATTCTGAAGGTTCGATATTATTTTCAACTGATTCATTTCTAGTCATAGTATTGTTCCTTTCTTGTAGATGTAGTTTCCTAGGAAACAACTTTGTATGCAGTTGAATTATTTCATTGTTTTTGATAATAGATTTAATATTTTGATTCCTTTAGTAATCTTTATTATTTTTTGAAGTCTAGAAATCGAGAATGAGTTATTTCTTTCAATATGTGTGAGTTGTTACTTCCATTCTTATGCCTTTACTTTTCATTAGGACCATACACGTTAGGTGAAATTAGCGCTATCTCTTGCAAAATATGTGTTGAGAACCTTGAATATATAGACAAAACTTTGGGTTTATGATTTAATGTTTAGAGGTCAATTGATCCTTTAGGAACAACTAAGTGCCCCAAAATCTAGGAATTTTCAATTATCTACCTCCATGAAGGGATGATTCTTGGCATTTATAGCCATCATTGATTAATTATCATCATCCCAATCCAAGGTTGCAATCATAGGTTATATTCATTTAGCAAAAAAAGTTTCCTAGGCATTCTTTCTAGCATGATAGGCCTTTTCATCAATGCAATCTTCGCAAAATTTACACCATGGTTGGGAAATAAGAGAATTCAATTGATATATTTGTATAGTGTTTCTCATGAGAGCCAAAGTAGAACCCTCAATGTGAGGTTATGCTACTAACTTCTTCTCAAAAGATATTAAACACTCGGTCATGTATTGAATAAGTTGAAGGATAGAAGATATATCAAATTAGTTAACTAAATCTTCAAGTTAAAGACAAACATGATGAAACTTTTCTTAATATTCCAAATACATTTGTAATGCAGAGCCTAAAATATCAACAGTTTTGTCCTCTAACCTATGGTGGTAAGGAGGAGGTAGAGCAGTATAGTAACACATCATGGTAGCTTGATTTTGTGGCCTGATGATATCAGGAATTAGATTATATGTTGAGTCAAAGATTAAATGATTTAGTAGGTTCACCTTTCATAAATGTAACATTATAATATTCTCAAAGGACATCAATACATCTATGAGGTTTTCCTTATTTAGATTTGAACTAGTAACCTAGCTCCTACTAGGTAGAAAAGGTCTTAGGAGGAATTTCAAAAAAGTCAATTGATTCCTTTCATTCTAAGGAGTTAACAAACATATGCATGCAGGTGTCATTGTCCTTGATTCCAATATTATGACATGTATTAGCAAAAGTAATTAGATGTCCATTTGCAGTGATGGTGCAATCGATTAAGAAGTTGGGAAAGTGATCTTTGAATCTGGATAATGACATATTAGCAGGTGTTGAATTTAAAAAGGATGCCACATGCCAAGGACTGATACTTGCATCTTCTTCAAACTAAATTAAACCATAATTTTTTGTTACCTTGGTAGGATTGCTCATATATTATATTGGATTAAAGGATGAATATAAATATCCAATTAAGATGGATGATGTTGTAGTTAATGAAGATTGTAAAGGAGAGGAAGCAGATTGAGATGAAGAATGAGTTCCTCACATGACTCTACGTGAGGGAGAGGTTTTCCTAGAATAACAAGTGATATTCTAATACAATTTAAGATGAGCCTGAGTAGCAAGGATAAATTTTCATCTTTGGATTTCATCTAACGATTTGTATTTGACACTTAAACCATAGATTCTCCTAAAATAACGAGATTAACTGGTCATAAGATAACTAACTTTGAGAATCATGATCTCTGAGACACTTTCTAAGGGCGTCCCTCCTTTCTTGAAAATCAATGGCTCTAGCTATAATAACCCAAGATTATTCTAATTTAGCAAGTTGTAGTTAAGATTATCAAGTATGAAGTTGGACAGTGAATGAGAAATACTTCTTTAATCATTCATGATTACCAAGGTCAAGCTAACTCATGGATGGTATCATCATGTAGGAAAGATAAGTTATATTACCATGTGTTAATTGATTGAATCCCTAGTATGGTCCCCAAAAGTTGTTGACAAGTGAAGTTTCTTAATCTTCTCTAACAACTTCGTCAAATCTCAGATGAAATATGACATAATGGGATGATGCCTAGTGTTTATTTTTGTAATTTGGATTATAATTAAACTATGTACAGTTGATTCTTATATTATAATAAAAGAGAAATATTCAAGTAACAATGAGATAGATGAAAGATAAATACATAAACATGTACATTATATAGCATAAATTAATTGAAATATAAAAAAATTTAAATTAAACTAATAAGTGGAATTAGGATTAGATTTATAACAGTGCCTTGTTAGCCATAAGACCACACAAGTATTTCTTTTAAGCTAATACAACTTAGCTAACAATTTTAGTGATCAATGATAGAAAATCCACTCACAAAATTAAATAATATAAAGTAAAAAAAATGGAAGTATATGCCAAACAAATGAAGGTTGTCAAATATTGACTTTATAAATAAAATAGTAACACACCATAATATTTGGGGAAATTCCTGCAAGAATCTACTGTAGAAATCAATTCTGAAATGCCTAAGGTATTAAGGGCTCATACACAGACACTTGAATGCCAAAAATTAAGTAAGAAAATATGGTTGGGAAAACTTTGACACTTTTGATAAGATTGAATCAACAATATATTTTGCAAAAAGTGCACCAATTAGCACTTATATAACGTATTTTGGACCTCTTAACAACACAAAGTAATGTAATAAATAAAAAGAAACCTTCACCAAATGATAAAGAATTGATGTGCTCTCTTTATTCTTGTGACTCCTTGGAGGATATCTGCTATCACCAAAACACGTAAGCCCTTATTCTCAACAATAAATTTCATAAAGGAAAATGACAACTTAAAAAATAATGCATACCTCTCCTCTCCATTGTTTTCCATCCCTTCCTTTTGTTCCCTCGGCTTGGTTTTATATTCTACTTGTGAAATTAGAAAACACAACCATTTTATAATTATTCTCCTTATTATGTTAAACTCTTTTTCCTCTTAATTTGATAGAGGGATTTTAGAAGGAGTTTTTAATTAACTAAAATTATATTAGTAAGTGGGGCCCTTGATTATGTCTATAAAACATTTTCATCAAACCTGGTATCTCCCATGGAAAGAAAATAGATACAAATATGACATCATTAATAACTTTCATCACCCTAGAAATCATGCACATGAAGCACCACATTATCCACCATCATATATAAACAAGCATGTGACCGAAGGATTGTGCCATGAATCCATCAACTCTTGAGAATTTTTTTTAATCAACAAAATAAAGGACTATCTAAAATTAGTTTTCACAAAAATGTTGGAGTGTTTTGGAAACACTGATAGGGTAAAAAATATGAAATCACAGAGGGAATTGTTTATACATGTAACAGGAAAAACTGTTTTGGACAACATGCTCATACAATGAACATGAAAAAATAAATGAAACATTTTCATGTTGATATAATGAATATGATAGAAGAAATGAAACATTTTTGTGTTGATATAATGAACGTGACAAAAGAAATGATTTTTTTATGCCCATGTATACTATTTATGATCATTTGTGTGAAGAGAAATATAAATGGCATTATAGTATGCTTATAAATTCAAGAAATTATGAAATATTTCCCATTTTTTTACACCACATGTCAAAGCATGGCTAGATATATATGAAAACATAATATAAGTAATATATATCTCAAAAATTGTAGTGGTAAACACATTATGATTGAGTAAATTTGAATCAAAAAATAAAATTTAGAAATTTTCTTTTGTTGCTTCATGGTGGCCATGGGTATCTGCATGAGGAGCACATGCATACATGACTTTTCAAGCATTGTAAACATATGAAAATAAATTTAGTAACAAGAATAAAGGGAAGCTATCCTATTTGAGAATAAAACTTCAAACATGCATATTTGGTCACTTATGGGTGAACTAAGGATTGAGGGTTTGTTGTTTCTGGCCCAATATAATCTACAAGTCATGGATAGGATTCATGAACTATTTAGCAACTGAAAAATTCATTTTTGAATTGTGATTTCTAGAATGATTGAGGGTAACAAACTTTGTATCAACATGGGAGGCATAAAGTGGCAAGCATGGTGTGTAGAGGACACTCGTTGTGAACAAATGGTCAGTTTTTACCTTCCTAGGTAATGAATTTTAATTTATCTTGAGACATAAAAAAACATATAATGTTTATGGTCATTATGCCTATAAATATAATGCATAAATAAAAAACCATAATGCAACAAAAACCCTTTTCAGATTTACGCAATCGGTTGCTAAGGTAGCATGGCACAAATTGAGGGTGTAAGTGAAGATAGCAAAGCATAGCCCAAGGATGTAAACCAAAACAACATAGCATAACCAAAAGACAAAAAATGAGGCAACATAGCACAATTCAAATAAAAAATCATATTGTATATGAAATGAAAATATTATGTTCCCATTTATGTAAGACGAAATGCAAGATGGAGGGATGGATGTGTCCCATTCTAATTCACATTGTTTTTTGTCATGGATGGGGGCTTTACTCACTAAGTTGAAAACATTGGATTCTTGTTTACAATGTAACAACCCTTCTAAGAGGTATATTTTTTTGAAACAATAAAAAATAGACCTGGTTCATATGATGCATTTTGGAGCAAGGGATGGATTCTAAAACCATAAAATGGGAGCAAGGATTACATGCTTATGCATGAGGTTATTTTGAATTTTTTTCACGCGGAAGAAAATCATTTAGGTTTAGAGACACTCAATCTATCACATGGATGATAGTAAGACAACATGGGAAGAAATGTAAAATGAATAAATAAAGGACGATTAACTCATAACATCATGCTTTATATATTTAAATAATCCCAAAATTTGTAGTGAGGAATCATTAACTAGCAAAGGTTGATGATAAATTTTTCTCATATATGTAACCAATTAGGTTTTATTTTCCCAAGAGTTGGTTATAAGTGGTTCCTTGCAACAATTGTGAGTGTGTAGCTAGGGTTCTAGTGAGTATATGAGTTAAGGTTCTTCGTAGGAGCTTCTAGTTTTCACAAAGAAAACAAAGGTAGGTTGACATCGTGTCCTCAAATTACCTTCATGGCAATGAGAATCTTGGTGTGCACCTCAAGATGTGGTGACTTAAACTCATTTCCAATCTCATAAACTCAGATAGCTATCCCATTTCATACTATATTGCTTGGAGTACATCAAAAGAGTGTTTACATATCACATATGTTCTATGTATTTTCTACCTTACAACTTCAAATAACATGCCCTCATGATGGTGTATATTTGCATCATTCAAATCATTTCATGTGTGTTACCAAGTGCAGTCAGGAAAATAATTTTTGTTTATTTAAATAATAGAGAATTATAACCATATTTTCATGCCATCCACATGTTGTTAAATGATTGACATATTTGCACATTTTTGGAACTTCATTTATACATTGTTTTTATGCTCATAAATATAGCCATCTTGTGAAGCATAGTTACTCTATGAGAGAAGTATTCACTGTTTGTATTATACCAAAGATCGATCATGGATTCACAACAAAAGTATGCCCATAAATGATTCCATAACTGTCAAATTCATGCGTATATCAATAATGCCAGTAGAATTAAGGCTTTCAAACCACATTTAAAATGTATACCCAAGAAATTTTAACATTATATAACTCCTTGTCATATGATAATATGAAAACATAAAACTATGAAATGATGTCATGTGAGAATTCCTTATTTCTCTAGGGGGCACCACCTAATAACGCTTAATCTTTTTGTTATTTATATGTATTATATTTTATGTCCTTTTAGAGGAGAAATAATGATAAAAGTGCAATGGCTTGCATAATCTTTACAAAAGTGGCTCAACATTTAGAAACTTTACAAAGAGGGTTGTATGTAACTGGCCATAACTCAGAATACCTAGAATAGTGTGGTAAGAAGGATTGGATTAGTGAGAGAGAAAAGGAAAGATGACATGTAGGAAAAGGAAGCATGTGACGTGAGAAAATGTGATCAAGCATCAGGTGCTATGTTTTTATGTAGAAGAGACAATAAGGAAATGATGAGTATAGTAGGAACATCATCTTGTGTACCAATAGATAGTCGTTGTTTTTTCCTACTTAATAACATATTTATGTACATAAAAGTTGTTTGTACAAAATTTGCAAAACCAATAAATTCTAACAATATTATTACAAATGGTGCAGGTTTAGGGAAGAAAACATTGTACTTGTTAGCACAGTTCTAGGCTAAGTCATGAGTAAGTTTTGAAATTTTTATTTTTTTTAAGATTAAATTTGTAAATTTCAAAAAATTTAAAAATCCTACCAAAATTTTTGGTAGCACCCGATTTTCTCGTTCAGATAGTCTTCCTTCTTCTTCGAACAGTCTTATCATTCCTGTTTTATTTCTTGTTTTTTTTTTTTTCCATGCTACTGGAATTTCTGGTAGCTTCTCCCGTTTTTAAAAAATAAAGCCGAAAATGCAACCATTTACGATTGTGCACGTGTCATAATGGCGGAATATCTAATCCAGATCATGGGATTTCATGATTGGATAGGTCACAAACTTAAAGTCAATTCATGTCAAGTGGCAATGGTTAATCGTTTTGGTTGATCATGTTTTCTAGGTATCCGTCACAGCCATAGCCAGTTGTTTCCTAGCCCACCCATCTTAAATAACTCGTGTTTCCAAAATTTTAAGCGTGTTTTCAGCATCAATCTCAGCCATTTGTTCGAATTCTGACGACTATTCTTTTGGTTCTATGTAATACGCTACCAGAATTTCCAGCCAGTCCGAATTAAAGCAGGAAAATTGCTAGATTTGAAAAAAATCTCGTACAACCCCCTTTAACAGATTAGCTGGACTCTCCAAAGAACCTCTACTTCATCATTACTACAACATGCTTTCTTTTATGACATTAAATATCATATAATCATGAAGGATTATACGCATAGGAGACTGAACAAAAACTTCATTAAAATATTCGAAAATGGAGGAAATTTCACCATTTCAAATTTTTGAAGTGCAGACAAGGAAATACTCATTGAGGAGGTTAAGAACATATCCCAAATTTTCAAGAAACCTAATTCAAGCTAATTGCAACATTTTTTGGGTAATATTCCACACTTTGACACATATTCTTCATAACAAGCAAGCAAATATTCATGGCACCAAAGTCTAGGAAAGGTGGAAAGCTTAAGAGAATTGAACCCTAAGGAGCTGCGCTAGTTGATGCTAATCCAAATGTTAGAAGGTTGTTTATTCAGGAAGGATGGTATCCACTCTATACTAGGTTAGGAGAATCACATCAAGTTGTAGCCTGAGAGTTTTCTCAAAATTTCAGTGGACAGGAAGCTGCTATCTTTGGTTTCAGGTTGTAGGTTTCAGAACAATCAATTGTAGAGGCTTTTAACCTTCCCTGGGAAGGAGGAAAGTGGTTTAAAGGACATCTCATTACAGGAGGAGATCTCAATGCTTTTATCAAAGATGAATACAAAGATCCTAACTGGGCCAAAGGAATTCCTAGCAATTACCTTAAGAAGGAATGGGAAGAAATAGTCAAGCTGGTTAAGATTTTTCTCACTTGTGAGAGAAGTTATACAGTAGTTTTTCTTTACCATATGAGGTTTCTTTTTCATTTTTTAGGTATGAGGACTCTTAATCTTCGTTATTTCATACTGAAGAGCCTGACCAAAATGGTAGCCAGGATTGAAACACATTAGGAGCATCAAAATATAGCCTGTATCATCAGGAAATTATCAAGGTTCTGGTTAAAGAAGAACTAAAAAATAAAAACCAGACTTGGGAAAATTTCCAATTTTACAAGGTCGGCCAACCTACACCAAAACCCCAAGAAATTGCTAAATCTTCTTCAACGCAAGTTTAGATAAAAATGAAGTCAACTGCATCAGCTGAAGGAAGCTCCAAAATAAAGACAAAGAGGAAAAGCATGAGCAGAGGTGCCAAGAGTAGCAAAGAGAAGCCTTTAGTTACTGAATCTAAAAAGAAAAAGGAGCAAGGTGAAAGCTCTTCTACCCAGAAAACAAAAAGCTCAAAAATCGCTCCTCATGTTAGACTCTTTCCTAAGGTTTACACAATAACTCGAAGAAGAAAACTTGCAACTGAAGAGAAATCTAAAGCGCAGGTGTTTCCTGAAATTCCGGAAGCGTGTGAACAACAGCAAGAAAACCAGCCTCTCGATTCTGATGAGGAAACATTAAAGGAAGAAGGGTATACAAGAATTAGTAAAAACAATAAATAAGAGCTAAAACTAGCTGCCGGAAGTGGGAGGAGACATACTAGGGAAAAGAAAAAATACGAACTAAAATCAAAGGCCCTAAATAATCCTAGTTTACTAATTGAAGTAATAGTTATAGAAGAACAACCTACAAAGTTGCAGACTAAGGATCCTTCAATTGCAGAAATCAGAAGATCCTTGAAGAAGCAAAGAGGTAAAGTTCCCATGGACCAACCATCAGAGCCTCCCAAAAGAAGAAAGGTCCAAAAAGAAGAAGAAAAGAAAGAGACCATCATTAATGGAGAAACAACCAAAATCACAAGGTCTAAATCTACTAGAAATAAAACAAACTTGGATAAGCTTGCATAGGTTGCAGCTCACATTGAATGAAAGGGTCTTTCGAAGCATTTCTGTTAAAATTTTGAGGTGGAAACGTTATCATACCAAAAATGTCAGAAGTGTTTGTAGTTTTTTTGCTATTACATGTATTATCGGAATTTCCGGTAGCACCTATCTCAACACAAATATACAACTTTTAGTAGAAAACCTCCGAACCAGTTTTGGAAAGACAATAACCCATAACAATATGGATAACAAAGATGATGGATATGAGATAGTTATGAGGTTGTTTAAGGTTGTATTTAATGAAGCCATATGGTCATTCAATAGTCAAGCCCATAAAGAGAAAATCCAGCAGCAAAAGGGCCAGCCAGCCAGTTTTTCCAGCAGCAAAGTGTCATTCTTCCCTTTCTTCTCATCTACACCTGTACTTTCTGTTGCAATTCGATGGGAGATGTTTTTAATATCTGAAAGAGACCCATGTGACAATGAAATAGTGGAACCACCAATTTAGGAGAGTTGGAGTTGATGCCTCTCTCCCTGTATATATCTTTTGTAAATATCATTTCATGGTTGGATTTTGGTTCACATGAAGACTCAACTTAATAAAATAGTTTTTTTTGCACTTCATGCTAGAGGATTTTGTGATTCAAGTTATATCTAATGTGTGGTTTGTCTATTTCCTTGTTCCAATTTCTGAATTATAAATTTGCAGTAGCTAGTATAGTATGAGTGAGAATCATTAAGAGGATCAGATGATGACTTATCTATTATCCAGTTTTCTGTAAATTGTAATATATGTTCAAGTAGAACTTGTTAGTCAAGGTTTCACAAAGGATTTGTGAGATCCTTTATACATGTTTTTACTTTCTAGTTTTTGTCTCCCTTGTCAAGCCTGTTTTAATCTTTTAAATGATAAATTACAACAACTAGTATAGTAAGAGTGAGAAATCGTTAAGAGGATCTAATGATGACTTATCTACTATCCAGTTTTTTGTAAATCATAATATCAATTCAAGTAGAAATTGTTAGTGAAGGTTTCACAAAGGATTTGTGAAATACTTTATACTTTTTCTTACTTTCTAACTGTTATTTTCATTGCCAAGAAATAGAGTTTGTTACAAGGCTATTTATGTAGTTGAAGTGTCTGTCTTAAGATACTTAGTTTCTTAGGATATTTATCAGCTACCCGTTCTCTTTCCTCTTCTCCCCTATGTTACTTACTTAACCACGCAATTTATGCTTGCCATAAATTGCCAAATGCATGAAAGATAAAGAGGAACACAATCATTTCTAAAACTCCTTCAGAAGCCATCCTACCACTCAAAAAACCCTTTTAAATTTTGAAATGAAATCATGATGTGTAAGGCTTACTCCTTTTGTAGTCTAGGACTAACTCCTTGTGCTAACAATACTCAAGGGTGACTAGTAAAAATAAAAATTAACTAACAAAAGTAAAAAATCAAAGTATTGAAGAAAGGAAAAAAAGCATAGCATCAAAGACTCAAAAGACAGAAACAACTATATATACAAAAAAGAGTATGAAATAAATTGTTTCATCCTTGATTAGTATAAAAATAAAGGAAGTTATTCTCAATTCTTGCACTATTTGAATCACTAAAGTCGTTAAACAAATGCACATTCTAATTCTTTTTCTAACAAGCATGAGATATGTGGCCATTCTAGATTATTTAATAGGAAAGATAATATGGGTTTAAGGAATATTTCTTTGGGCCTTTCTTGAATTTCAATTCAGGTGGGATATTAATAGGTTATTTTCTTCACTTTTCATTTCCTTGATTGAAATATCATTTTGGACAATATTAGAGTCATACTCCTGTGGATCTTTATGAGACCAAACAAAGACATCCTTAAAATTATGAAATGAATAAAAAACACATTTTTTAGTCCTCTGAACATTGGAAATTAGTCTGTATGACTTTTTGGTCTCATGGGTTTCCAACATTCGAAAGTGTAGTTTAACATATTTTTCTTTTTGACTCATGTTGTGGTAAAAACACAACCCCCCCATTATTGATTTGATCACTTCAAATAATGGGGACTCTTTCTATAAAATTTTTGGCTAAACACCTTTTAGGATTTTTATTTAGTTGATTATCCTATGCTTTTGTTAATGTTTCATTCTCTTTAGATTTTTTGTTTTGATTGCTTTGTTAAAATCGATTTTTTATAAGCTTTCCATTGATACTTGTTTCACCTCATTTGGAAAACTAGTTTGTAAATGGCACTCCTTTGAAGTCTAATCACTTGTGTCACCTGGGTTAAAAATGCGTAAAATGTACAATATTCCATTTTTGTAAATAAATTAGTTCAATAATGCATTTATTTTAAATATTAACCCCTAGTTAGTTCTTACAAACATTTTTTATTTTTACTTATACAGCCAAATCATGAAACATCAGGATTTTAGAAATTTACTCCAATTTCCAAATTAATTATTGAATTTCCCCGAGCGAGATTTATCTTGTTTGCGCCGGCTTATCTTGTTTGCTTTGATCGCTGGCTTTGCGGGCTTTACGAACACGGACAGCTGCTTGCTGCTCGCTGGTCAAATCAACCCGGGATGGTCCAATAAAGAAACGGTGGGCTCGCTGGTCGAATCACGACTGGAGGAAAGAAGAAATGGCAGGCTGGGATTCTCAATTCAAGAACCAGTGCAGGATTACTTACGTGCTTCTTCCTTGCTGGCTGGGATATGAACCGAGGCTGGGAGAACCCGGCTGCTCGCTTTTTGCGGTTATTACTCGATTATATCACTTGCTTATTAGATTTACTGCGGGCTGGCACAAAAAGAAATGATGAAACAGGCGGGCTTGCTAGGAAGGAGAATCCACCCTGGCTAGGATATGAGAGATACGGACGGGATTCCCTCTCCCGGTGGTCGAGCCCAATCAACCAATCTCTCAGGCCCAATCAATAGGTCGCATAAATGACCTCTCCCAATCTATCTCCCTCGAACGACCTTGACCCTGAACCAGTAGTTCCAGCAACAGTAGACCCAGCATTTAGAGAGCGATACCACCCTGTCAAGGCATGGGGAAAGCTATAGGTAGGCATCAGCATCAAGGCAAGCAAAGGCTACGATAGCATATATACCAGCATCACTATCGGTCAACTTCAAGTGCTTAATTAACTGCTCCATCAACAGAAACGACTGAAGCGGCTGCTGGAAGGTATGCTGCTTACTTAGATGCTACTGGTGGATCTGGATTAGGTGTTACTGGTTGGATCTGGACGAGATGGTGGCTCCGCACCTGCCTATCCTTGCTTTGGTACTGCTACCGAAGAAGCCTCTGCTGAACTACAGAACATCCAACCTTAATGATGGCCTTAGTCACTTTCATGGCCTAACCCTAATACGGACCTAGTAGTAAGATAAGGGTATGACAGTCACCTTAGTATGGACTTAAAAGAAAGGGTATGGCCCGCTGGTTAGAATGGGTAGTATGGGAGGTATTAGTAGTCCAGGAGCAAATGCAGCGTTAGCCGGGTAGTCCAATGATGGAATTTCCACAAAAAACTCTATTCTCTCCTCTCCTCTCCCTCTCCTCTCCTTATCAGTTGAGCTCCCTAAAGGGTCCTTAACAGTCGAGTACCTAAAGGTCCTCTCCTTAACAGTCGAGCCTGCTTACGCATCCTCTCCCTCTTGGTCGAGCACCTAAAGGTCCTTATGGTCGAGCACCCTAAAGGGACGGAGTCACTCACTATTCATATGGTGAGGGTCCTCTCCTCTCCCTTATGGTCGAGTACCTAAAGGTCCTTAACAGTCGAGCCTGCTTACGCATCCTTATCAGTCGAGCCCCCTAAAGGGTCCTGAAAATGCTATAATAGTAGGGAAATATGTGAAAACCTCCGCCACCCCCCCACCCAATAAGTAAATTCAATCAATTTTTAGGGATATATATGGGAGCTAGAGGTCCACGATATAGGTCCACGATATGGAAGGCTTCATGGGGCGAGTCGATATGGGTTGGGGATACTAATTGATGGTTTGCGATTCGTGGCTTCTCCGCTTCATGGGGTATTTCATGGGGAACAGGGCTGTGCAGCTTTCGTTTCAACCCAACGATGGGCCGGCTGTGCTCCTCTCGACCCACCCTACCGATGATTAGCAGTTTGCGCTTCTCTCGACCCATCCCCGTAGCTTAGGACCAGCCTTCCCGTTCGCTTTCGTCTTAGGACCAGCCGGTAACCCGATAAGCTGGGTAGGACCAGCCTTTTGAATTGAGGGGAAGAAATCGATCTATCATTCATGGCATAATAACATATATAATATATGCATTCACGCTCTCTCGATCGAATAGGGTGAGGTACAACCGACTGGATCCACTCCCCGCGCTTTTCTCTGAACCGACTGGATCCACTCCCATGATGCGCTGGTAAGGATGCACTTCACTGATAAGGATGCACCTTACTGGTTAGGACCTTTAGGGTGCGTAAGCACGCTCGACTAATAAGGACCCTCACCATATGAATAGTGAGTGACTCCGTCCCTTTAGGGGGCTCGACTGTTAAGGAGAGGAGAGGAGAGGTGCTCGACTGATAAGGCCGCCATCGAGAGGAGAGGAGAGATTGGTTCATTCTTTATATATGTCATTATGCATTCATTCATTGCTCAATATTCCAAAACCTCCGCCAAGCTAAAAGGGCACATAAAGCACCTGGATTTGAACCAGGATTTCCCACCCCGATGAGGGGGGTGTCTTTCCATTTAGACGATGCCTTAATCGGCGGACCCTCAGCTCAGGGGTCCTTATAGGCAACTTAAGTCTAGGACTTAAGAGAGAGGACCGGTAGGGACGGAGTCACTCACTATTCATATGGTGAGGGGCTCACCATTCCGATGGTGAGGAAACGACCGCCTCTCTGATCAAGACTTTACGTGCGACGTGCCCAGGTAAAGGCTTGATCTCACCAAATAGATGGAAAGGGCCCGCCATTCTCACTTCCCCGCGCTTACACACTCAGCCCCTTTTTGTTGAAGGCCGAAATATGTTGGAAAGTGGAGAACTCCCTGTCAAACTCGAGAGGCGTCCCAGATATCTCGCCGCAACCTTCTGCGGCATTTAGTATCGTGGCGGCCATTCTGCCCACCGGCATAACCTCGAACAAGGAGGGGTCCTTCCACTCCACCACACGGAGTCGGGAATGAAACTCCTCTGATCGCAAGGTTACCGGTATCTCGGGTAAAGCTGGTACCAAGATGACCGGCGTCTTGATCTCATTTCGGAATGCGTGTTCCCCTCGCCGGTAGATCAAATGGAAGGTCGAAGGAGAGCACAAGTAGATGAAAGACCTGGCTATAACTACTTTCTTATACGTCATTACTGAAAAGCATATTCTCCGTAAGTCAATTCTGATTCTATTTCTTGATCACACTGGATGGACAAACCTTTATGCCTTTGATTACCTGAACTAGAACACTTAGGTATTACTTAGCTTACACACTTACCTTATATGGGGGGATACACTTACCTTTAACTATGCCAACTTTGAAGTGGCTATAGTTTATTTTTATTTTTATCATCAAAGTGGCTGTAGTTTAGAAACTAAATTTCATTAAAATAAAACCAAAATAAAAATTGATATGTAATATTAAATTTTAAATTAATTAAATTAATTAATATATGAAATATAATTAATTAAATTAAATTAAAATTTAATACATAAAATATATATAAATAATAATAATAATAAATTAATCACATCGGGGCTTTTGATCGGATTGGAAGTTTTAATCGCAACTTTTTAAAAAAACCCTGAAGACCTCAAATCCCAAATCTCCCGATTGCGAAAAGACATATCTCCCGACGCCAATCTCCCAATCATAAAAGTCAAAGGAGTATTATCCAAAGTACGCTATTAGTTTTATGTTTTGTTTTTAGGTTTCATTTAAACTCACTCATACGTGAGCGGAATGGTGTAGGTAGGTTAGTTGATTTTATATTAGTTTAAAATATTTAAATATTTAAATAATATATTTTAAATTAATTAATATATAAAATTTAATTAGTTTAATTAAATTAAAATTTAAATATTATTTAGATTAATATTAATTAGTTATAAATAGTTAATTATATTAATTAGTTAGATTAATATTAATTAATAATAGTTTATTAAATAATTATTTTAATTTATGATTAACAATTAAATTAGACTTCTAATTTAGGATTAAATTTTTAATTAAAATTCTGATTTTTTAGCCTAGCGATAGAAATTCCAGCGAAATTTGACTCATCAACTTTGGAGGCTCATAGATTAAGTTTTACCTGGCCAAATGAGGCCCGGGATAGCTCATTGGAAAGATAAAATCAAGAAAAACATTTCTAAGGAGGTTTTACTAACATATTTGGTCATTTATTGTGTTGAATATTAGACAGAAGATCAAACTCCGAATTTCTAAACAAAATCAATTTTTTGAGTTTTATTTTCTGCATTTTCATTTGTCCAAGCCTTTTCTCAATGTAGACCCATTCATCAATGATATCCTTGGCTAATTAAACCATCCCAAGCATCAATAGAAAACTTATATTTTATTTTTCAATTATTTAATTAATTGCATATGATTAGATTTGTTTTAATGCCAGAAATGACATTTTGATTTTATTGTTGCATCTTAATCTATTTTGATTTCTTTTTGCAGGAAAATAGTAGAAGAAATATGGAGAAAAAGATTTCAATCAATGAGAATGCTCCAGCAATTAGAGACTGGAATTTTGAGCAAATAAAATTGGATTGGGTAGATTATTATTCAACAAACTTTCCTCTCAAGAATTCCTTTGCAAATATTATAAATAATAGATTGCAGAATGTAATAAAGGGCTGCTCTCCTCTGCAATTTTAGACTTCTAAAAGCATTTCTGCAATAGGAATTTAGAGTTGTAGGAGGGAGGAGAGAAAATCTCAGATCTGGGGATTATTAAGGATTTTTCTTTTGTATCTTGAATTATGTATGATGGGCAGAATTTGCACTATTGTGGCTCTAGCTTTGAAGGCAGAAGTTCAAGCAATGTAAAGGATTGTTGGAGACCAGAGTTAGAGAAATGGATTTAATAAATTGGTATTTATAATACTATTGTTTCAAATACTATTTTCATTATTATGATAACAAGAATGTGTCATTTTATTCATGTTTGTGCACTTGTGTTGATATGGGTAATTTGTCTCAATATTGTTATTATGTATCTCTCTTCTTATGGATTAAAATCTGATTTCTGAGTAACTATTTACTCATAAATTTGTCTTATAAAACTGATTTATTAAATAGTAATGTGTTGTGAACTATTTTTTGCATATTATTGTTTAAGAATTAGATTTACTGATTTGATAATCAATATCATTTTTATGAATTATTTCCTTGAATGTTGTTGGTTTAGTATTTCAGTTAAGAGGTCTCAATAGGATGTGTTTTGGTATTTATAATGTCAGTTAATTTAACTACTTCATTAACTTGATATTCATTATAAACAAGACATATTTAAATCCCAATACTTTAATTATCTTGATCTTAGTTGGGTTAGATCTATATCTGCCTAATTGAGATGGGATTAAGATAGTTCCTTTTGCCTGCATCTTAGAATAAGTTTGCATTTAGATTACGTTCTACATTCTTTTAAGTCCTCTTCTCAAAGAGGCAAAATTTTAGTTGTGGCTTGGCTGAACCCAAATTAGCTTAAGGGTTATTGTCTTGCCCAATTAGCAAGAAGAAATGATTTGATTTCCCTGTCTTTTGGTAGTTAAAGATATTATCATAAACCAATAGCGATAGGGAAAAGGTAACTAGACCTAGTTAAACCAGTCGGAGCCACCACTCCAAATGGAAAAAGAGCTGCTTTAAGGTTCGGAACGGGTGGTTATCCCCCAATGTTGAGGCAAACATTTTTGGCCCTCAAAAACTCCTCTATATGTCTTTCTCTATTATTTGAAAATTCACTAGGAAAAAAAGAACAATCAAGGGGAGGGAGACTTTTAGGGTAGTTATATTGTTTCCTTCTTAGAGGAAGTCTATACTAGGATAAATGAGAAAATTCTCTTAGCATCCAAAAATACCTTCTAATCCTTGACATTGTTTGGTAGAATAATTTGACATAGTGATTGTAAAATGTAATTGGGCCTTTCAGATAGAATTTTATTTGATGGTTAGAGACTTGTATAGAAAAGTGATCAGACAAGACATTTAATTCCTTTCCAACATGAGTAATGTTAAAGGAACGTAATTTGGAAATTTTGTACCAAGCAATTTCAGTATATCACGTAATCAACTAATTTGAAGGAGAATGGACCATTTTAATTAGATTGTCACTAAGATGAGAGTAAACAAAAGTAGTCAGATGTTTGCAACCTAAGTTGATGTCTTGTTTAATATCGAGAAGTAAATCCTCAAACTCAACAACGTTATTTGTACAATCAAATTCAAGTGTAAAGGAAAATTGATGAATATTTTCTAAGGGGAGAATATAACATGACTCAGGTTCCATATATTTGATTTGAATACGCACCATTAATGTGCATATTCCAGACTTGATCATTTTGATTCACAGTAGAAGAAGGAAGTGACTCTTTCTCAGTGAAAAGAGAGTAAACTCCAAGTCTTTATTCGATAAAATTCACATGGGGCTGAGGAAAATTCTTAATATAAGGGAATATTCTTCCTTCCCTTAAAGAAATATTATTCTTACATTATTTAGGAAGGGTCATATGAGTTCCATCCAAAGTCATATACCATACGTTGCAGTTTTCCAATCTCTACCATGAATGATTGAATAGTTACTATCTGGAATGTCCATTACCTAGATCTCACAGGTTGTTTTAATTTCAGAATGAGCACACAAATCTAAGATGACATCCTTTATCTCACCTATAGTTTTTGTTGAGAATTGTTATAGGCCACCATTTTCCTAGGTCTTTCCTCAAAGCATTGCAAGTTGAATTCCTCCATAGAAATTTTTGGCATAACACTATGGCCTAACCCACTGTAAAATAAATAACAATGAACAATTTTGTAAAATAATTTTATAGAGACATAAAAAAAGATGGTTTTTAACAAAATTTCTAGAATTGTTTACAACGAAGAATTTCTCTTTGGGAGAATCCTCTTTTAGGAGATCCTCAAGGAAATGGATAGCAGTGGGAATTCTTCCTTCGAGAAAATTATTTAAATGTATTTATTTCTGAGGAATGGGGGCCATATCAAGCAACAAATCATCAAATTTTGTGTTGGCCATTTGCTTTAGAATATTAAATCAAGAGACAACTAGAGAGGAAGGGGTGGTATAATTTACATTCGAACGTGAGGGAAAGTGGCATCTGTGACTTTTCAATTATTGACCTCCTTGAAGGGATGATTGTTGGCATTTATAGACATCCTTATTTTATTATCATCACTCCAATCCAAGGTTGCAATCATAGGATCTATTATTTTACTAAAAATTGTCTCATAAGAATTCATTTTAGCATCACAAGTCTTTTCATCATGGTAATATTTGCAAACGTTACACCATGGTTGGGAAAGAAGAGAATTCACTTGATATATTTGTGAAGGATTTCTCATGACATATGAAGTAGAATAATCAATGTGAGGTTACGCTACTTCGTTGTTCTCAAAACGTACTAGATGCTTGGCCATGTCTTACATTAGTTAAGGGGTAGAAGATATATCAATTTGGTTAATTGAATCTTCAAGTTGAAGAAAAACATGATGAAATTATTGTTCATATTCCAAACATAATTATAACACAAAGAAAAAAATATAAACATTTTTCTCCTCTAACATATGGTGATAATGAGGAGGTATAAAAATATAGTAACACATTATGGCTGCTTGATTTTTTGGCTTGATGATGTCAAGAATTTGATCATACATTTTAGTGAATCAAAGAATAAATGATTTAATTGTTTCACCTTTAGTAAATGTAGAATTAGTATATTCTCAAAGGATATTAATAGGTCTCTAAAGTTTTCCATAAGTTGATTTGAACCAATAACATAACTCCAACTAGTTAGAAAAGGCCTTAGAAGAAGTTTAAAAAGTTGGTTGTTTCCTTTCCTTCTAAGGAGTTAACAAAAAAACGCATGTAGGTTGTTGGAACTATGACTAATGTGTTTTCCTTGATGGAAAACTACTTGATAAATAGGTCAACATCATGGTTATGTAGAGACTACAGGTGAGATAGACAAAGGAATATCAATTCATGAATAGAGGAATGATAAAGGACAAATTTGGAAAGTATATGCAGGTCCTTTGAATAAAGGCCGCATACATACGCGAGTATGGTGAAGAAAAGTCACATATAGTTTCTGCAACATGGTATTGTCAATACCAGGGGTCTTTCCATGGTATTGGCCCATAGTAATGAGTGCAACAAAGGATATTTGATCCCATCAATGAATACCTTCATCATTAGTAAGGGATTGGCCTAAGGTATTGGCTAAGTGTTACAGGGAAAAGTGTCTATGCAGAACTGCTAATCCCACTAAGGCTAGTGGCTACCTTAGAAACAAACAAAGTAAAGACTACTTTCGTTTTCCTTTATGAGAGATAGATGGGAGAAGAATAAAGGAGACCAACCTTTGTCTTGCGCTTGTCTCCTTGCTCGATTCCTCTCTCTTCTGATAGTCCTTTGCTACTTGCTTCCTTGTATACCCAGCTTCACAGAGTACCTGTAGAATCAAAGCAGCACAATACTATACGAGAACATGGATCTATTATCATAAACAATCTAGGATCAGATGTAAATTGACCATACAAATGCATAAAACATAAATCACACAAGAGTATGGAGGAAAACTTGAATAGCTTTATTGATAATCAAGAAAGAGCCAAGAGAGTTACAACCAGTTGTTCTGACCCAACATCATCCTCTCAGCAAGAAGAAGCCCTTCTTCACCTCATGACAAGCTTAGATCACCCAACACTATGATCTCACACCAATAAACCAACAACAATTCCTTACAAGATGCAAAATTCCAGCCTCTGGATCTCTGGGATGAGGGATCCATATATAGATGTCTGTAAGGGAGATGAGTCAGCTTGTGATTTGATTAGTGTCTTCCCTCTGATAGTTCTTGCTTCCACTTGGAGATTGATGATCTCTTACTCAT
Source organism: Pinus tabuliformis (assembly GCA_031772625.1). NCBI lineage: Eukaryota > Viridiplantae > Streptophyta > Pinopsida > Pinales > Pinaceae > Pinus > Pinus tabuliformis. The sequence continues at coordinate 653,990,702 of CM062815.1, read as the reverse complement.
CCTTGGTCGAATTTAGAGAGGCATGTGTCACAGGAGAAGTTTCTGGAAGATTCCATGCTTTTCCACCTCGCGGATTGACACTTCCATTTGTCTCTTCTCGCCCATCGCACCCCATAGAAGGGCTTTTTGAAATGCAATGCACTTTTCCTATGGAGTAGGTGAAATGATCCAGTTTTGACCAATTCTGAGTAGTTTTTCATGGAGAACTTCTGGGAGAAGCTGTAATCAGTTGACCTTGTTCCTTTAGGGGTTGGAACAACACTTTTAGGGACTTAGGAGCCCTTGGTTTATGGACATTTTATGCTTGGGTTTGTAGTGCCCAAAAATGTCTATAACAGCTGCCCCCTAAAGCATGAGGTCGTGTAATATTTTTGATGTCGGGTGAAATGCTTTATCATGAGGATCCGAAGTTCTTTCAAGCTGGAAGGAGACCTGTAATAAGATACAATACAATACATTATCTTCATAATATTTTCATGATCTGGCTGAGGCGGGCATTCCCATGCTCAGCTTTATAAATTCACTTTCATGTACATGAGACAGACAATCGTCTGAGTGTAGACTGATGATTCTGGTAGAGCCATCATCCCATAGATTGGATGATTATCTGTGCAGCAATGATGTACATTTGATGTCTTTATTTCTTGAATATATATCGCAGCCCGGATGGATGAAACTAGATCCAGGGTCTTCAATCTCGTTTGATCTTCACTTAAAGTACAAGTCGATCCATGTGAGAGATGTTCTGGAGTCGAACATGGAAAGACATCGCCTGATTACCAGCCAATGATGTAAGCTGTTAACAGGCGCGAGAGGACCGATAATGATAATGATCCTCAAGGTACTGCAGTACAATTCACGTGGTGTGAATAAAGGACTTGGCGTCGAACACCACGCAAAATCTTTTAGTCGAAGGCCAATGATGTAAACCTGTCGCCGGAAGTGAGAAACTTGCCATTGAGGCATGCAAGCTTCAAAGTACTGAAAGGGTTGTTCCTAGATCAACTTCTTAGATAATGAGCTGATGTCGACAAGAAGCGATCCGTCATAGGAGGGCCTTAATGAATCCCACATCAATGACATGGAATGGAGCAAATGATTTTAATGGAGGTGAAAACGATCTGGTGATATAAGGTTTAGGGTGGCAGTCATGAAAGAATGGAGTGTAAATGTATTGCAGCGGGTGAGACACAGGCGAATTCTCTGAATGACTTCTCTTGAACATATCGGTGACACTGACATGATGGATCGGTAGCATTAACCCCAAATGTGGATGGTGTGATGTGACCATGGTGATGTGACCGGTGAACGAAACAACCCAACCCGACTTGGATGCGGAGTGAAAGTGTCATGTTCAAGAGCGACTTGCTACCAACAAAGTTTCTTCAAGTTTTCTTCCCAATTTTTCCCCAGTCATTGCTGACCGGTGCCTCTTTATTTTTGTCAAGCTTGAGGAGGATAACATATGCTTGTTCTATAATTTTATGTTAGGGAAAACCTATCGCTATGTTTTAACGAGCCTAGCGATAGTGAAACTCGTTCTTGTCTGCTATGGACAAGTTTGTCGCTATTAGGTTTTAACGAGTTTAACGACAAAGATAACTCGGTCCTTTTCAATTTTAGAGAGTCTGAAAAGGGACGTAAAGGAAACTCCAAAAATCCTTTTTCGTCATCTAATCCCTTAGGTCCGAAAAAGTATAAAACAATACAGAAGGGATGAATTTTCGATACTTTTAACGAGCCGAACAAAACAAGCGCTCAATATTTTTGTGTAATAATCCCTCGGGTCCAAAAAGATTAAAATCTAGAGGAGGGATAGCACTTCCGGTCACTTTAACGAGCTAATCCCTGTAACTTTTACGAAAGTATCTTATTCCAGTCTAATCCCATTTTCCTAAACGGACGGGTGTGTCAGACTAGTCACATATCTCTCACGGAAACCTACCCTATACCTGAAGTTTCCCTGCCGAAGCAGGCCAGGGTGCATGCCCCCTGGGTTTCAGTCATGTCCCCTGAATCACTCGTGCTCATCAGGTGGATGGACTGGGGATTGATGAGACATTCCTTGTGTGAATAGACCATTCAGGGATGGTATATGACTATTTGCTATGCATGAACCGGGGAATGAAAGCTGGTCTATGAGCTTGACCACTCTTCCTTCGTGCGGAAAACACATTACTCTAAAGAGTGATGAGACAATGGCTCCGATGCAATAAATATAGTCTCGTCCAAGGAGTAGATTATAATCCAGGGGTCCTTGAACTACCATTACATTCATTTGAACGGTTTTCCCTCTCAACGTTATGGGCACATTGGGAAGGATCCCTAACGGTCAATTGGTTCCTTTGTCAAAGCCTGTTAGATTTCTCATCTTAGGCAAAAGCGATGGTGAACCAAGCGCTTTCCAAGAAGTCGAGGAAAGGATACTCACAGAAGCCCCTTCATCTATGATGGTACCGGCCATAACCATTCTATATACTTGAGCAATGATTCGGAATGGTACACTAGCCGGTAAACGGGGTCTGCCTAGCTGATTCCAGTCGAAGGAAACAACTAGGTTGCTTGGAGGTGGGACTGAATAGACGGCCGGGTATGACTCTGATGAACTTCCTTCCTACGGTAAAGGAATGGGTAAATTGCCCCCATGTTCATCGGAGTCTGTGTTTACGAAAAGAATTTGGACGGTGTCATCCTTGTTCTCTTCGGTGACTGTATCATCTGAAGATGGAACCTCTGAAGGCAAGATCGGGTCAACTACTGCCTCGACCTTTTGACTTTCGTCTGGTATGGGTTCAGATGGCTTATCTTCAATGATAGATGCTTTGGCCGAACACCTGGGCGGGTCAGCCGGATTTTCAACTAGTGACAGACGCGGCAAGTGTTTCTTATATCCGGGAGGAAGCCGTAACGGTGAAACCGGACGATCGTCCAAAACTCTTTTAGCCTCGTCTGAGAAGGGACAACGGCGGACGGCGTGATCGCCTTCACACAGTTTACAAGGAAATTTACACTTTCCTTTTTGTCCAAGAGCTTCACTTTCACTAGTCGACGGTGTGTTTTCAACATGATCATCAGAGGTTGACGACACCGGGTTGTGCAAACGAGGAGACAAGTCCCTTAATATCCGAGGGATGCAGGGACAATCTCTATGATAGTGGTCTCCTTTGCAAATGACACATGGCGATTTAGGCCTCGTCAGTGCAGTGTGTGGATTTTCGCTAGACGACGCTTGGTTGCCCCTTTTCGCCTTTGGCTCCTTCTTCTTCTCAGGTACTTGATTTTTGGCTTTATCAGCCTCATCAAGCGAAGAGGAAGGAGAAGAGGAAGAATTGGACGAAGTAGAGGGTTGGGGGGTAACTCTGGAATTGTCTAGTTGCTGACTCGATTATTCAAGAATTGCGGTGTTCTGAACGACGGAGGTTGAGAAAAGCCATACGGGCAAGCCGATTGTCAATCCTGGAAGTGACAATGTGGCCATATGGGGTGCACCAACATCTCCCCAAGAGGAGAAGGGACTAGGATTTCCTCCAAGGGGAACTCCTTGGTTGGTGGACTCCATTTTCTCAACCTAAGACCAACATAGGAAAGGGGATGATTATTCTGTTTAAAATAAATTTTAGACGCTTTGACACAACTTTTTTTTTCAATTTTAAAGAGTCGAGAAAAAACAAAAGATGACTCTAGTCGCCTTCGATTTTTAATGAGCCTGAAGTGACAAGTGCTCAGATGGACCTTTTCCGTTAAGGAGTCTGAAAAGGAACGAAAGGGACTGCTCTGGAAATCTAGGCAGAGGGATTACCAAACCAATCGCAAAACTGCAGAATACTTTTTACGGTACGGCAGTCAATCTTCCCGAATGCTGTGTTCAGTGCATTGCGATCGATAGGGTGGCAGACACGGCTTCCTATGGATTAAGGATTAAGCCTATTATGGTCTACCAAAATATACTTGACGGTACGTGGGAGCATAAGTCCGTACTGGCACTTATCGTCTCAAAGTGGAGGAATCACCCAACCAACAGTGAAAACAACAGTTACCAGGCTTTACGACGCCGGAATACGTCTCTAGCCTAGACTTCTAGATGTTGTGCGTTAGGTTCCAAAGCGTTGTTAGATTCATTAAATTTATTTTATGGTTGATCTTGCTTAAGAAATTTGCCTTTCAGGTTCACCGCGTGATGTAGATGTACAATTCCTAAAATGCAATCTAAGATGATAAACAGTTGTTTTATCTTCCTTATGCAATGAAAATCCTAGCTACTAAGGAAAGAGAGACAGTATTCTTTCAACAAAGAGCAAAGAGCACACACTATATGCACTGTCCTAAATCAAACCAATCAAACAGTCTAAATGCAAATGCACGTGCATGTATTTGTTTTCAGCCTTCTTAATATGTGAATGATAAAAAGAAAGCTAATGCGCAAATCTGAATTACTTTTCAAAGCGACAATTACTAACAAGTTTCTTTTTCAAAATCAAAATGAAGACAATGACAACACTTTGCGATTTGGAAATGAAAACTTGCTTTCGACACTAGGAAAAACTACTAATTCAGACCAAATACAATAGTAACAGGGTAATCGACTATCAAGAGCAATCAGACTCTCTTCTATGACTGAAAACGACACTTGCGACACTTTCAAATCAAGAAACGACAATACAATTATGCTACTTCTTTGTAATGGAGAACTAAAAATGACTCAACAAATACATAAAAACATTTACAGTTCTTTGCACAATGGAGGCGGAATAACAGCAAGGAAAGGGGTTTCAAATAGAGGTGTACTGACTACAGGTAGCAAAACTCTTGAATAGATCTGAAAAGAGTGAACACAGAAACCAAAATTTAGGAACAATGCCTAGTCTGATCAGTGCACCTGTAACACAGTGAATTTGAAATGCAGCGCACCTACTTCACTCGGGAAGTGCGCTGAATTTGAGATTCACAGAACAGACAGTGCGCTGGACTAGAATCAAGACTTTGATTGGGTTCCGGGTCACAGTTTGCAGTTCAGTTCAGGGATTTTGGCTGAGCAAGTGGTAATCAGTAAGTCAATCACAGGGGTAGATCTAAGAAGGTTACTAGAGCCACCACAAGGGCAATTAGAGAGTTTGTAAATCAGTTGTTTAATTCATAAACAAAACCCGGAGATTGAGTGAAGCGGCATTTATCTACTTTGCATTTGTAGAGCAAATGCAGTTCGAAGGCTACCTGGCTTAACTTCAGGCTCCGTCCATAAGTTTATAAAGTAAACAAATGTAGATAAACAAACAACCTAGTCGCTCCCCAGTGGAAAAGGTTTACCTCTTTCAGGTTACCAAAGATTGTTTTATCCGCAACGCAAAACAAAACACTTCTTTAGTGATGCCTACCGAAATAGACAAAGGCGAGTGGCGCGAACGCCTCCACCCACATAACTTTTACGAAAGTATCTTATTCCAGTCTAATCCCATTTTCCTAAACGGACGGGTGTGTCAGACTAGTCACATATCTCTCGCGGAAACCTACCCTATACCTGAAGTTTCCCTGCCGAAGCAGGCCAGGGTGCATGCCCCCTAGGTTGTCATGTCCCCCGAATCACTCGCGCTCATCAGGTGGACGGACTGGGGATTGATGAGACATCCCTTGCGTGAATAGACCATTCAGGGATGGTATATGACTATTTGATATGCGTGAACCGGGGAATGAAAGCTGGTCTATGAGCTTGACCACTCTTCCTTCATGCAGAAAACACATTACTCTAAATAGTGATGAGACAATGGCTCCGATGCAATAAATATAGTCTCGTCCAAGGAGTAGATTATAATCCAGGGGTCCTTGGACTACCATTACGTTCATTTGAACAGTTTTCCCTCTCAACGTTATGGGCACATTGGGAAGGATCCCTAACGGTCGACTGGTTCCTTTGTCAAAGCCTCTTAGATTTCTCATCTCAAGCAAAAGTGATGGCAAACCAAGTGCTTTCCAAGAAGTCGAGGAAAGGATACTCACAGAAGCCCCTTCATCTATGATGGTACAAGCCATAACCACTCTATATACTTGAGCAATGATTCAGAATGGTACACTAGCCGGTAAACGGGGTCTGCCTAGCTGATTCCAGTCGAAGGAAACAACTAGGTTGCTTGGAGGTGGGACCGAATAGACGGTCGGGTACGACTCTGATGAACTTCCTTCCTGCAGTAAAGGAATGGGTAAATTGCCCCCATGTTCATCGGAGTCTGTGTTTACGAAAAGAATTTGGACGGTGTCATCCTTGTTCTCTTCGGTGACTGTATCATCTGAAGATGGAACCTATGAAGGCAAGACCGGGTCAACTGCCGCCTCGACCTTTTGACTTTCATCTGGTATGGGTTCAGATGGCTTATCTTTAATGATAGATGCTTTGGCCGACCACCTGGGCAAGTCAGCCGGATTTTCAACTAGTGACGGACTTGGCAAGAGTTTCTTATATCCAGGAGGAAGTCGTAACGGTGAAACCGGACGATCGTCCAAAACTCTTTTAGCCTCGTCTAAGAAGGGACAATGGTGGATGGCGTGATCGCCTTCACACAGTTTACAAGGAAATTTACACTTTCCTTTTTGTCCAGGAGCTTCACTTTCACTAGTCGACAGTGTGTTTTCAACATGATCATCAGAGGTTGACGACATCGGGTTGTGCAAACGAGGAGACTAGTCCCTTAATATCCGAGGGATGCAGGGACAATCTCTATGATAGTGGTCTCCTTTGCAAATGACACATGGCGATTTAGGCCTGGTTGGTGCAGTGTGTGGATTTTCGCTAGACGATGCTTGGTTGCCCCTTTTCGCCTTTGGCTCCTTCTACTTCTTCTCTTTCTTCTTCTTTTCCTTCTTCTTCCCAAGTACTTGATTTTTGGTTTTATCAGCCTCATCAAGCGAAGAGGAAGGAGAAGAGGAAGAATTGGACGAAGTAGAGGGTTGGGGGGTAACTCTGGAATTGTCTAGTTGCTGACTCGATTGTTCAGGAATTGCGGTGTTCTGAACGACAGAGGTTGAGAAAAGCCATATGGGCAAGCCGATTGTCAATCCTGGAAGTGACAATGTGGCCATATGGGGTGCACCAACATCTCCCCAAGAGGAGAAAGGACTAGGATTTCCTCCAAGGGGAACTCCTTGGTTGGTGGACTCCATTTTCTCAACCTAATACCAACATAGGAAAGGGGATGATTATTTTGTTTAAAATAAATTTTAGACGCTTTGACACAACTTGTATTTTCAATTTTAAAGAGTCGAGAAAAAACAAAAGATGACTCTAGTTGCCTTCGATTTTTAATGAGCCTGAAGTGGCAAGCGCTCAGATGGACCTTTTCCGTTAAGGAGTCTGAAAAGGAACGAAAGGGACTGCTCTGGAAATCTAGGAAGAGGGATTACCAAACCAATCGCAAAACTGCAGAATACTTTTTACGGTACGGCAGTCAATCTTCCCGAATGCCGTGCTTAGTGCATTGCGATCGATAGGGCGGCAGACACGGCTTCCTATGGATAAAGGATTAAGCCTATTGTGCTCTCCCAAAATATACTTAACAGTACGTGGGAGCATAAGTCCGTACTGGCACTTATCGTCTCAAAGTGGAGGAATCACCCAACCAACAGTGAAAACAACAGTTACCAGGCTTTACGACGCCGGAATACGTCTCTAGCCTAGACTTCTAGATGTTGTGTGTTAGGTTCCAAAGCGTTGTTAGATTCATTAAATTTATTTTATGGTTGATCTTGCTTAAGAAATTTGCCTTTCAGGTTCACCGCATGATGTAGATGTACAATTCCTAAAATGCAATCTAAGATGATAAACAGTCGTTTTATCTTCCTTATGCAATGAAAATCCTAGGTACTAAGGAAAGAGAGACAGTATTCTTTCAACAAAGAGCAAAGAGCACACACTATATGCACTATCCTAAATCAAACCAATCAAACAGTCTAAATGCAAATGCACGTGCATGTATTTGTTTTCAGCCTTCTTAATATGTGAATGATAAAAAGAAAGCTAATGCGCAAATCTGAATTACTTTTCAAAGCGACAATTACTAACAAGTTTCTTTTTCAAAATCAAAATGAAGACAATGACAACACTTTGCGATTTGGAAATGGAAACTTGCTTTCGACACTAGAAAAACTACTAATTCAGATCAAATACAATAGTAACAGGGTAATCGACTATCCAAAACAATCAGATTCTCTTCTATGACTGAAAACGACACTTGCGACACTTTCAAATCAAGAAACGACAGTACAATCACATTACTTATTTGTAAGGGAGAACTCAAAGTGACTCAACAAATACATAAAAATATATACAGTTCTTTGCACAATGGAGGTGGAATAACAGCAAGGAAAGGGGTTTCAAATAGAGGTGTACTGACTATAGGCAACAAAACTCTTGAATAGATCTGAAAAGAGTGAACACAGAAACCAAAATTTAGGAACAATGCCTAGTCTGATCAGCGCACCTGTAACACAGTGAATTTGAAATGCAGCGCACCTACTACACTCAGGAAGTGTTCTGAATTTGAGATTCACATAACAGACAGTGCACTGGACCAGAAACGAGACTTTGATTGGGTTCAGGGTCACATTTTGCAGTTCAGTTCAGGGATTTTGGCCGAGCAAGTGGTAATCAGTAAATCAATCACAAGGGTAGATCCAAGGAGGTTACTAGAGCCACCACAAGGGCAATTAGAGAGTTTGTAAATCAATTGTTTAAGTCATAAACAAAACCTGGAGATTGACTGAAGTAGAATTTATCTACTTTGCATTTTCATAGCAAATGCAGTTCGAAGGCTACCTGGCTCAACTTCAGGCTCCATCTGTAAGTTTATAAAGTAAACAAATGTAGATAAGCAAACAACTTAGTCACTCCCCAGCGGAGTCGCCATTTTGTTACAGGGAAAAGTGTCTATGCAGAACTGCTAATCCCACTAAGGCTAGTGTCTACCTTAGAAACAAACAAAGTAAAGACTACTTTCGTTTTCCTTTATGAGAGATAGATGGGAGAAGAATAAAGGAGACAAACCTTTGTCTTGCGCTTGTCTCCTTGCTCGATTCCTCTCTCTTCTGATATTCCTTTGCTACTTGCTTCCTTGTATACCCAGCTTCACAGAGTACCTGTAGAATCAAAGCAACACAATACTATACGAGAACATGGATCTATTATCATAAACAATCTAGGATCAGATGTAAATTGACCATACAAATGCATAAAACATAAATCACACAAGACTATGGAGGAAAACTTGAATAGCTTTATTGATAATCAAGAAAGAGCCAAGAGAGTTACAACCAGTTCTTCTGACCCAACATCATCCTCTCAACAAGAAGAAGCCCTTCTTCACCTCATGACAATCTTAGATCACCCAACACTATGATCTCACACCAATAAACCAACAGCAATTCCTTACAAGATGCAAAATTCCAACCTCTGGATCTCTGGGATGAGGGATCCATATATAGATGTCTGTAAGGGAGATGAGTCAGCTTGTGATTTGATTAGTGTCTTCCCTCTGATAGTTCTTGCTTCCACTTGGAGATTGATGATCTCTTACTCATCCTTGGTCGAATTTAGAGAGGCAAGTGTCACAGGAGAAGTTTTTGGAAGATTCCATGCTTTTCCACCTTGCGGATTGACATTGCCATTTGTCTCTTCTCGCCCATCGCACTCCATAGAAGGGCTTTTTGAAATGCAATGCACCCACTGAGTGTATTTAGGTGAGATGCAACGCATTTTGCCTATGGAGCAGGTGAAATGATCCAGTTTTGACCAATTCTGAGTAGTTTTTCATGGAGAACTTCTGGGAGAAGCTGTAATCAGTTGACCTTGTTCCTTTAGGGGTTGGAACAACACTTTTAGGGACTTAGGAGCCCTTGGTTTATGGACATTTTATGCTTGGGGTTGCAGTGCCCAAAAATGTCTATAACACTAAGGCCTAATCTATATAAGGAGATGGATATCAAAGTGTTATGTGTGAAAGTTTTGTATTTTCTATGAATAATTTGATCTAGAATAGGTGTGCACCAATAATCAAGGAAAAGATACAAATAAAAAAAAAAAAACAAAATAATCTGAAGTATGGCAACATATGTACTTGTTTGATTTTCTTATTGAAAATATCTAGTTGTGATAGATTTGTGGTGTTGATGATACTCTGACATAAATATGAGATAGTAAGGCTTGTGAAATATATTATGTGGTTGCAGTGAAAACATTACTCGGTGATTTGAGATGTATAGGTTAGTTTTCCTCTAAAGTATCACGTACATATGTAGATCTTCTTATGAATAGTTGCGTATATTTTCTACAACATGGAAAGATATGTGTACATGTGTCAAATATGAAAGGCATGTACATACGTAGAAGTGCTTTATAAGTGTCGCATACATCTGCTAGGGTTTTGTATTATGAGCTGATGATAACGGTTGATTTGTTATGTTATGTATTCTAGTGTTTGTTGATGATGTCTCTCTTATAATATTATGTAAATGATAGTATTGATTGGGATAAATTGATTATGAATTAGAAGTTGAATAAGTGATGATACTATTGTGTGATAATTTATATTTGGTTCAGTGATTTATGTTGGCTTTAGTATCTGTTTGGATGATTGATACAACATCTAATTGATTCAAATTTAGTTACCAGTATTTTGAGATTTATACGTGAGTATTCTTTAGGAGAAGCATGTACATATGCATGGATGATTAAGAATAGTAGCATATACAATTTGATGCATGCTTGATCAACATTTCCAGTGGCAGCAATTGGTTTATGTGATGAGTAACAATAACTGACTTGGCATATTGATGAGTCATTATGCATTGAATTGATGAGAATGGATCAAGTTTGGAACATTCTAAAAATTTATCCATAAACAGCTGAGGATAACAATCTTCCAAAAGGGGGTTGTAGCTCCCTTCCATTAGGAGGTGGAAAATGAGAGAAGTTTGTAGCCTTCTGTAGGTAGGAGCTTGTGTACTGGTTAAAATTTGCACCAGTAAAAGACTGCAAGAATATTATTTTTAATAAAATAAGAAGACAGAGACAAAAATAGCAGTGGTTTTCTCCCACATTGTGTTTCCACCTAAAAAATCCTAGTGTTCAGATGGTTGTGTGTGTTAATGATCTATCTGCTTCTTATCTCCTCATATTTATTGTTTAATTGATGAATAATGGAATAATAATGCACTGATTAATGTTGCACAGGTGATTATATAAGTTATCTAGATATACGCGGGTTTCTATAGTAACAGTCACGTACATATGTTAGCTTCCTTTACAATAGTCATGTATAATAATAATAATAATAATAATAAATTGAAATTGAAGTAAAATATTGATTCACCACCCCCCCTCCCTCTCTATATTTTTCCTAACAATTGGTATCAGAGAAAGAACTTCAGAAGAAGCCTGATTGCTTGAAGGAAGATTCATCAAGATGAGAAATCAAGAGGGAGTAGCATCTATCACGCCACCATTGTTTAACGGAACCATCTTAGTTTTCTAGAAAGTCAAAACAAGAGCTTATCTATAGTCACTTGGAGCTGATGTTTGGGAAATCGTTGAAGGAGGCTATCAATATCCATCATCCATTTCCGCATATGAAGAAAAAAAGACAAAATATGAGACCAATGCAAAGGTTGTCAACACTCCATTGGGAAGCTTGTCAAAATCAAAATTAGTGAAAGTTATGCAACTAAATACAACAAAGTCTATATGGGACAAGATCATCCAAAGTTATGAAGGTGACACTAAGGTAAAGAGTTCCAAACTTCAAACATTTAAAATTCAATATGCAACTCTCATATTGCATAGTGATGAAAGTATTGCAAGTTTATTTCTTAGCGTAGATGAGATCATTAATTCAATGAGAAATCTTGGTGATGGAGTAAAAGGTTCAATGTATTTTGAGAAAATCCTATGATCTCTAACCCCAAAATTTGATTCGAAAGTATCTTCCATTGAAGAAAAGTAGGATTTGATAAATCTTATTATTGAACAACTTCATGGGATCCTGACAGCTTATGAAATGAGAAAATGGTGTCCCTTCGATATCAGAGAAGAAACATTCAAAGCTAGTTCTAAAGGAAAATAAAAGGAGGAGCTTAAGGAATCAAGTTGTGTATCATATGAAGAAGAGACAAACATTGTAAAGAAACTCCAAGTAGGAACTAGTAGATTTAGAGTAAGCTTCCTTTCAATTTTTTTGCTAGTGGAAGAGTTGTTCATTATGATACTAAATTCCCTTATAAGTAAAACCATGAAAAAGGGAAGGATTATGAAAAATAAAATAATAGAGGAAGGTTTGAAGACAAGAAAAGTTTATACACACACGAAGATAGTGATGGTCTTTCAAATAGTGAAGAAGGTGAGTCTGATCAAGAATATCAATTACTTATGGCATTTGAAGATAATGTATTGATGATTATGATTATGTTTTTATGGATGCCCTAGAAGAAAAGGATAATCTCATTAAAGTCACAACTTCGCCTAGAAGAGGCACTCAAGAAACAAATTCTAGAAAAGGAGAGGCATAATTAAAAGCTAGAACTGGAAATATTAAGTCTAAGAAAGGAACTTGAGAAAACAAAAGGTCTAAAACCTTAGATTTTCTAAATGATCTGAGACCATAGAATAAATCATCAAAATAAAACCCTCTCCTCTAATAAAAATAGGTCTTGGATACAATGGAGAATCATTAAAGACTATGAAATCTTCTAAAACAGGGACATGAAGCTATCTCAATGCAGTAAAGGGAAGTAATCAACGAAATTCAAGCTCTAAGCAAAGGAATGAGGGATCAAATGTCTTGCAGGTAAATATCCTTACCACACTCAAAATTGAAACTACACAAAAAGGTACTACAATCCCATGAAATCCTACTTCAATGATCAATGCTTCACTTGTCATAATTTTGGTCATCAGGCTACTCAATGTGTCGCTTATAAAACTATAATGACCAGAGAAGAAAGAAAACAAAATAATGATATTGGATTAAATAAATACTTTCTCACCTCTCCATGATGAAACAAAATGTTTCTTTTGAAAAACATTGGGCATAGAGAGACTGAATGCAGATGCAGAATGAGACCAACGTTTTAGAATGAACAAAAGAAAACAACATCCATGGTATGGAAAAATAAAATCATAGAATCTAAAAATTGTGGTTTAGCTTAGTGCAAGAAATCAAGAAAATCTATGGTACATTGACACTGGATTCTCAAATCATATGACAGGTGATAAAGATAAGTTTATTTACTTTAATTAAATAATGAAAGAAAATAACATAACCTTTATAAATAACTCACCTACTCCTATTAAAGGGAAAGGAACTGTTTTGCTAAAGGATAAGGTTCAAGATGGAAATGTTTTATTTATTGATGGATTAAGACATAAATTATTGAGTATTAGTTAGATGTGTGACTAAGGGCATGAAGTTGTTTTCAAATCAAAGAATTATGTGGTATGGAATCTCAATACATGTAAGATCATAATAAAGGGAACAAGAACTCTAATTAATGTATATGTCTTGGAAGGAAGTTAAGAGAATTATTGTTTGAGACAACTAGAAGAAAATTGGATTTCGCACAAAATATTGGGACATCTAAGCTTCACTCAATTACACAAGTCAAGTAGAATAGGAGTAATACATGACTTCCCTAACATCTCTCTTCCATAGAACAACATATCCAAATCATGTCAATTCGTTAAGAAAACCAGAGTTCAGTTTAATGCTAAAGAAGGTACTTCAATTACGCCACTTGAACTTATTCATAATTATTTGTGTGGTCCTATGAGGAAGAAGTCTTCTTGAGGTGAACAACACTTCATATTATCCATTGATGATTTTACCATAATGTGTTGGATTGGCTTATTGAAACATAAAGATGAAGCATTTGATAAATTTAAAGTCTTTAAAGCTCTAGTATAAAATGAGTTAGATTTAAAAATCAAATGTCTTAAATCTGATATAGAAGGAGATTTTATATCAGATGAGTATTTTTACACTTGTGAACAACATGGTATTAAGAGGCAGTTTTCTATAGCTAAAACTCCTCAACAAATTGGAGTGGCAAAATGAATGAACAGAACAATCAACAAATGGCATGTTCCATGCTTGATGGTTTGAGAGCACAACATACTTTCTATGGGGAAGAAGCATATACAAATATGAATATCCTCAACAAAGCTCATATTTGGGTAAACTATCATAAAAGTCCTTATGAACTATGGTTTGGTAAGCCTCTAACTATTAAACATTTTAAAGTTTTTGGAAGAAAATGTTACATAAAGAATAATGATGATAAGCTTGGAAAGTTTGAATCTAGAGCCGATGAAGGAATTCTCCTTGGATACTCCTCTAAAAGCAAATAATACAAATTCTACAATAAAATGATTCAAAAGATTGTTGAATGCATTGATGTTGTAATTGATGAAGCCTCCACAGGTACCAAAAGGGAAGCACCATTAGATGACAAATGTGTTTCTAGAACAAGCCAAGAGGTTGTATGAGAGGGAATGAATGAAGAACCAGAAGAAGGAATTGAAAGAACAGAAGCATCATAAAATACTCCTTCAAGGTATGTTCAAAAAAATCATCTGAAATCTCAAATTATAGGTGAAAAGAAAGCTAGAGTACACATTAGAAGAACTCTCATTGGAACTTCAAGTTACCTACCCTTACTATGCACAATTGAACCTCAAAATGTAAATCAAACAAGCAAAGATGAAGAACTTGATCAAATATAAAAGAACCATACATGGGAGTTAGTTCCAAGATGTCATGATAAAAATATTATTGGGACAATGTGAGTGTTCAAAAACAAACTAAATGAAAATGAAAAAGTGATTAGAAAGAAAGAAATACTTGTTTGCGAAGGCTACACTCAACAGGAAGGAATAGACTTCGAAGAAACATTTTCACCTGTATCTAGACTTGAAGCCATAAGAATGTTTCTTTTACTTTCAAACTTTCATAACTTCAATGTATTTCAAATGGATGTTAAATCTACATTTTTAAATTGGGATATAGAAGAAGAAGTTTATATTGAACAACCTGAAGGATTTATTCTAGGAAATGAAAAAAATATTTGTTTGCAAAATTAAGAAGGCTTTGTATGGATTAAAACAATATCCTCATGAATGGTGTTCTCGTCTTGACAAGTATCTTCAACAACAAGGTTTCAAAAAGTGGCGAGCAGAAATCAACCTATATTTAAAATTTGATACAGATAAACTTTTAATAGTTGTTATTTATGTAGATGACATCATATTTGGAAGTAATGTAGAAACTATGATTCGAGAATTTGTTTCAGTTATGCAATAAGAATTTGAGATGTATCTACTTGGTTAACTAACATACTTTCGTGGTCTTCAAGTTCAATAAACAAATAATGGTATCTTTCTCTCACAAACCAAATACCTAAAGTAGATTTTAAAGAAATATGGAATGGAAGACTACAAAAATGTATGCACACCAATAGTAACAAGATGCAATCTTAGTTCACATGATGATTGTAACAACCCTGAAATTAAAACATGCAATTAATTAGATCAATTATGTGATTTTCAATCAACACACCTCTATTCAACTAATTAGCATAGAATTTTTGAGAAATAGGAGCAAAGTCAACTTACCTGTAGCGATGATATTCCTTACTTGTAATTTCGGAGTTGAACACTATTTGAATCTTGCTAACCACAACAAAGTTTTGGGGACAACTCTCCATCCAACCGTAGGCTCAGCTACATATAATCTTTCTACAACTAGCCACCCCCGAGCCCTCAATCAATGTACTACTACCAGGGAATTCTTTGTCTCACAACACGTTTCTCCCAAGAGAATGGATGATGGAATGATGGAATGCCCTCTCATATTCCTCATTGTCTATTAAATAGAGCAAACATTGGAAGGGGAACCGCATGCACACATTCCATGTGTCAACATGCAACATTTATTTTTTTTAGTTTAAGATTTACTTAAGTTAAATTCTATCTTAATTTATTTCTTTCTTATTTTATTCGTTTTTACTTATTGATAACTTTACTTATTTTTACTATTTTTATAGTTCTTTTAGTTAACTCTTTCGTATTTTATTTTACTTTTTGTTAACTTTACTTTTTATTATTATTTCATAGTTGTACTTTTATATCTACTTATTTAGAACTCTAGTATTGTTATTTACTATTTTATTTATTTGTTATTATTATATTTATTTCTTATTTATTATCTATTTACTTTTATTATCTTTTCTTTATTGTTTATTTTTTATTTTCTTATAAATAATACGTACATTACAATGATTCTCCTTCAATGAATCAACCAGAATATTGATCTATGATCAAAAGCTTTCTCTACCTTACAGGAACGAGACCAGATATTATGCATGCTGTTGGGATTGTTGGATGATTTCAAGCAAATCCTAAAGAACCTGATCTCCATGCAGTCAATAGAATATTCAAGTATTTACAAGTAACTCAATATTTATGTCTATGGTATCCAAAGATCTAGATATATAGATGTAGATTGGGTAGATAATATTTATTATCAAAAGGCTACGAGTGGAGGAGCATTTTATTTGGGACCATTCTTGGTATCATGGTTCAGCGAAAAAAAACTCCATTTCTTTATCTATTACTGAGGTAGAATATGTTATTGTTGAATCCTATTGTAATTTACTTCTATGGATGATGCAAATATTGCAAGACATTCAAATCACTTTTCTTCAACCTATACCTATTCATACTAGTGCCATAAGTATTTCAAAAAATGTTGTCATGCACTAAAAAACCAAGAATATTCCCATCAAATATCATTTTATGAGAGAACAGGTGCTTAAACAAAAAGTCAAACTAGAATATGTCCCTTCAAAGGAACAAGTTGTAGATATATTTAGAAAGCCACTTCCACGTGATTCCTTTGAATATCTCAGACATAAATTAGGAGTGATCTTTGCCTCATCACTTTGTTAATTATTATGACATATATTTCATGTTTAGGGGGAGATGAGACTGTAAATTATTACAATTTACTTTATGTATGCGGATCTCATGAAGGACAGTCACGTATATACATGAGCTTGGTTCTATATAGTAGCGTATGTTTATGTATGATGAAGAAATAGTGGGAGAGTCTTAGGGAGAGGTTTTGGTATATTTCAGTTAGTTTTTCTTTGGCCCTATGGTTATAGTATCGATTGTTTACAGTCTGTTGATATTCAGTTGCTACTTAGAAGTGATATTGGGTTATGATGGTTATGAGTTTCTGCTACTATTTTGACTTTACAAATTGATGAGTTGGATGTGATCAGACCTCACAGTGAATAGTTGGCATAGGTTCAGGGGGAGCATTTTTTATATTTCTAGAAGTACATTGTTAGCATTATGATTTCTTGAGAATTCCTTGTTACATAATGATGCTTATGATTGGTGATGTTGTTGATGACACATTTGCTGCTAAATCTTTGGATGATGACTATATGTTGCTTAGGAAGGTGACTATGTTATGATGCTCTCCTTGGTTCTCCTATATGTTGTTAATAAATGATGATGATGTAGGATCCTATATGATATATGATGGTTGGTGAAGACTCTCATGGTCTTTCTTTGATTTTGGTCATAAATGTCATATTTATATCTTGATGTAAAGGTCATTTAAAGACCCATGATGTAATCATTGTAATACTTAGTCATGTTTGTAGTATTAGGGTCAATTCAATTTTGTATGTAATCCCATTATTTTTGGCATTTTATGTATTGTTGAATAAAATATGTGACCCCACTATGTTGGGAAATTAATGTAAGCATGAGTCCTTGGTGATAGGAAAGGTCATATTTGGTTGAGTTATAGAGTCATGTTCTTCCTTGAAAAACTTATAGAAGGTTCAACATATGCTCAAGGGAGCATGGTTAATGTTCATATTCAGCAAATCAACCCTACAATGATCCTCTATACAAAGGGAGCAAGAAGTATTCATTCAAAATTGATCATCACCTTTCCCTTGATGTCAAAGGGGGAGAGTAGCTTATTGTTAGAATGCTCGAAGAGAAGTTTGGTATGCCTACAGATGTGTTTATGTGTATCTAAAAGTAGTGGTGACCAAACACCAAAGTGGTTTCCATCAAGTCCAAAGGGGTATTTTGTTGGCATTATGACTAATGTGTTGTCCTTGATGGAAACCTACTTAATAAAGATGTCAATGGGATAGTTATCAAGATATACAGGTGATATAGACAAAGTAATATCAGTTTAGGGACAAAGGAATGATAAAGGTAAAATTTGGAAAGTATATACGGTTCTTGTGAATAAAGGCCGCGTACATACACGAGTATGGTGAAGAAAAGTCACGTACATTTTCAGCACCATGGTATTGTCAATACACGGGCTATTTATCATGGTATTGGCCCATAGTAATGAGCATGACAACAGATATTTGATCTCATCAAAGAATACCATTGACATTACTAACGGATTGGCCTAAGGTGTTGGCTAAGGCCTAAGCTATATAAGGAAATGGAGATCACCGTGTTATATGTGAAAGTTTTGTATTTTCTACGAATGATTTGATCTTAAACATGTATGCACCAAGGAGAAAGGAAAAGACACGAATAAATTTTTTTTCTGAAGTATGGTATCATATGTACTAGTTTGACTTGCTTATTGAAAAAATCTAAGTGTGATAGATATGTGGTGTTAATGATACTCTGACATGAATATGAGACAGAAAGGGTTGAGAAGTATATTATGTGGTTGCAATGAAAGCATGACTCAGTGATTTTAGATATCTACATTGGTTTTCCTCTAAAAGATCGCATACATACGAAGATCTTCTTCTAAATATTAGCGTATATTTTCTGCAACAAGGATAGATATGTATGTGAGTGTCAAATATGAAAGACACGTATATACACAAAAGTTATTTATAAGATTTGCATACATATGCTAGGGTTTTGCAGTATGAGATGATGATAATGGTTGATCTATTCTGCTATGTTTACTAATGTTTGCCAATGAAGTATCTCTTATAATAATTTGTGTTTGACAGTATTGATTAGGCTGAATTGGTTATGAATTAGAAGTTGACTAAGTGATGATACTACTATGTGATAATCTCTATTCGGTTCAGTGATTTATGTTGGATTCAGTACCTATTTGCATGATTGATATAGTGGCACAATGATTCAGATTCAGTTATCAATATTTTGAGATTTGTACGTGGGTATTCCTCAGGAGAAGCGCATACATACATAGGTATGATTAAGAACAATAGTGTATACAATATGATGCATGCTTGATCAGGGTTTGCAGTGGCAGTGGTTGGTTTCTGTGATGAGTAGAAATGTTTAACTTCACATATTGATGAGTGGCTACACATTGAATTTATGGGAATGGATCCATTTTGAAACATTCTGAAAAGTGATCTGCATAGAGATGAGGATAAAATTCTTTAGAAAGGGGGTTGTAGCCCCCTTCTAGTAGGAGCTAAAAAACAAGAGAAGGTTGTAGCATTTTGTAGGTAGGAGTATGTGTACTAGTTAAAATATGCGTTAGTGTAAGATGAATAGAGAATACAAAAATTTAATAAAATAAGAATATAGAGATGACAATGGTGGTGTTTTTCACCCACATTAGATTTCCACCTAAAAATCATGAATAAAAATGCATTGATTAATGACGAACAAATGATCAAATAAGTTATCTAGATATACGCGGGTTTCTGTAGTAACAGTCGGGTACATATGCTAGTTTCTTTTACAATAGTTACGTATAATAATCAGAATAAGAAATTGAAATTTGAAGTAAAATATTGATTCACCCCCCCTCTCTTAGTGTTTTTCCTAACACAGGTGTCGTTGTCATTGGTGCCAAAAGTTTGACATGTATTAGAAAAAGTGTTGGGTTTGGAGCCTGATTATCTTTTGTATTCAAAGGTATCACCGCATTGGTCCTCAGTTTGAAATGGAGCAGCAACATTGCCCATCAAATATTCGCTACAGGGGGGGTCTTTGCGGGGGGGGGGGGCACTGCGACCTTTTGGGAGCCCCCCCCCCCCCAAGCGGGGGGATCAAGGGCAGTGACCCCGAAGCTAAGAATAGATGTAAAATTGTCTTGTAAAATGTTGTAATTTCGTAGTTAATCTAGGTCATTCATTAGGCAAACATCTGACGGTAGAAGTTATGTTTAATTTATGGTATTTTTCCCTAGAAGGCAACCCCTCACTATATATGAGGGAATTGTATTGCGTCTATGTAGATCTATATTCTGAGTGAGGAAAAGAGAAGAGATTGAGAGCGAAGATGGAGTTACATTGGATCTGTTGTAGGTTGTATCTCTTCAGTTTGCTGGATAATATAATAAAAGAAGGACTGGTTGTTTCTCCGTGGACATAGCCCAAACTGGGTGAACCACGTATATCTGTGTCTCTCTTGTTTTATGTGTTTTCTGTGTTTATATTTCTGCAATATTTTATGTTTTCGATTGCTTTATAATATATAATTTTCTAACTACTGGTATTAGAGCCAAAGGTCTATTTGGTTGATAAACTCACAGGAGAGAAGGATTCCTGGTTCGAATGGGAGCAATGGCGGAAGATGGTAGGTTTAGGGTCAAAAAATTCAATGACCAAAACTACCAGCTGTGGAAGATGCAGATGGAAGATTATCTGTATCAGAGAGATCTGTACCTACCATTGAGCGGAAAGACAAAGAAGCCGACGAGTATGACAGACACAGAATGGAATATTCTCAACAGAAAGGCACTTGGAACAATACAACTGTGCCTAGCGACATCGGTAGCGTTTAATATTTCAAAGGAAGCGACAATAGAGGGTTTAATGTCAACATTGACCAAACTATATGAAAAACCCTCAGCCTCAAATAAGGTATTTCTTATGAAGCGTTTATTTAATATGAAGATGTCAGAAGGTGGATCTGTTGCAGACCATTTAAATGATTTTAATACAGTTACAAGTCAGTTAAGTTCTGTAGGGGTAACTTTTGATGATGAAGTTAGGGCTCTGTTATTTCTGTGCTCATTGCCAGAAAGTTGGAATGGTTTAGTTATGGCCATTAGTAACTCTATCTCTGGATCTAGTACTTTAAAGTTTGATGATGTTGTCGATGCAATCCTTAGTGAGGAAATGCAATGGAAAAGCTCCGGTGAGACATCAGGTAATGCTTTGACTGCAAAGACTAGGGGAAGAAAAATGGAAAGAGGAAAGAGCCTTGGATATCACAGTAAGTCAAGAAAAGGCAGATCCAAGTCCAGATCGGGGATAGTGTGTTGGAAATATGGGAAGAAAGGACACCTGAAGAAAGATTGCATGTCTTGGAAGGGAAAAGAATGAGACGCACAACAATAAACTAATCATGAAGCGAATGTAACAGGTGATGTGTTGCAAGATGCTTTGATTCTTTCATTAGAAAATATTATTGATGCCTGGGTGGTAGATTCAGGGGCCTCATTCCATGCCACACCTGATAGGAAACATTTTTATGATTATGTTCAAGGAGATTTTGGACAGGTTCGATTGGGTGATGATAAACCCTGTAAAATCATTGGAATGGGTACAGTTTTCATAAAATAGCAAAACAGAAATCAGTTTCTATTGAAGGAGGTAAGGCATGTTCCAAATCAAAAGAAAAATATGATTTCAATAGGGCAGTTGGGAGGTGAAGGTTGCATAACCACTTTCACAGATAAAACCTCGAAGGTCACTAAAGTATCCCTCGTAATAGCGAAAGGAGGAAAGGTTAGTAGATTGTATTTATGCAATGGTATTTCTAATTATGTTAATACTTTAACCTCTACAGGAGAAGATACGGCATTGTGGCATCATAGGCTCAGGCACATGAGTGAGAAGGGGATGCAGATTCTTCACTCAAGAAATTTGTTGCTAGGTTTGAAGCATGTTGATTTAAAATTCTGTGAGAATTGTGTTTATGGAAAACAGAAGACAGTCAGATTCTTTAGAGTTGGGAAAGAAAAGAAGATCAAAAAATTAGAGCTTGTGCATATAGATGTATGGGACCTACTCAGGTATCATCTCTTTTTGGCTCTTGTTATTATGTTACTTTTATTGATGATGCAACTATAAAAACCTGGATTTATTGTATTTGAAATAAATTTGATGTATTTGATACTTTCAAGAAATGGAAAGATTTGGTTGAAAATGAGACAGGAAAAAGGTTGAAGTGTCTAAGATCAGACAATGGAGGTGAATATTGCAACAAAGAGTTTGATAAGTACTGTTCAGAGAATGGAATTCGTAGAGAGAAGACAATTCGAGGAACACCACAAGAAAATGGCGTGTCAGAAAGGATGAACAGGACAATCATGGTGCGTTCAAGGTGCATGAGATTGCATGCAGGATTGCCTTTACAATTTTGGGCAGATGCTGTAGATACTGCTGTTTATCTAATAAACAGAGGGCCTTCAAGTTCCTTGGATGGTGGTATTCCAAAGGAAGCATGGACAAGTAAAAAGGTAAACTACTTTTTTTAAAAGACTTTTGGTTTTGAAGCCTTTGTCCACATTAACAAAGAAAATAGAACAAAGCTTGAGGCAAAATCAAAGAAATGTACCTTTATTGGATATGGTGTCAATGATTTTGGTTATCGCTTTTGTGACTATGAAAAACATAAAATCATTAGGAGCAGAGATGTCATATTCAATGAAAAGGTTTTGTATAAGGATCAGCTACAAGAAAAGAAACAGGAAAAAGAAAATAGAGAATACACAATACTTGACGATATCATAGGAAAAGTGTTGGTGCCTAAAAATCATAATGATCAACAGCTAGAACAATAACCACAACAACAACAAGCACCTCAAACACCCAAAAGTGGTGTTAGAAGATCTACTAGGATAAGTAGACCCCCTGAACGATACTCTCCTTCATCATATTATGTATTGTTGATTGATTCTAGTGAACTAGAATGTTATGAAGAAACAGTGCAGGTAGAAACCAGGAAGAAGTGGGAGCAAGCCATGAAAGAAGAGATGGACTCCTTAGCACATCACCAGACTTGGGACTTAGTCAGGTTGCCTGCAGGTAAAACAGCATTACAAAATAAATGGTTTTACAAGTTGAAGGAAGAAGATGGAGGTAGGAAAAGGTACAAAGCTAGACATGTGGTGAAGAGGTTTGCACAGAAGAAAGGTATTGATTTTGCTGAAATATTTTCTCCTCTTGTTAAAATGACTTCAATCAGAACTATTCTAAGTCTAGTAGTAGTTGAATATTTGCATCTTAAGCAGTTAGATGT
This sequence comes from Pinus tabuliformis, assembly GCA_031772625.1. NCBI lineage: Eukaryota > Viridiplantae > Streptophyta > Pinopsida > Pinales > Pinaceae > Pinus > Pinus tabuliformis. Next base: position 653,967,430 of record CM062815.1, on the reverse strand, counting down.
AAAGACAACCTTTCTCCATGGGGATTTGGAGGAAGAGATATATATGCAGCAGCCACAAGGATATGAGGTAAAAGGGAAGGAGAAACTAGTGTACAGGTTGAAGAAGAGCTTGTATGGCTTAAAACAGGCTCCAAGGCAATGGTATCTAAAATTTGATAGGTTTATGTTTGAACAAGGTTATACTAGATGTCACTCTGATCATTGTGTTTATCTCAAAAGGCAAAATGATGGAAGCTATATTATATTGTTATTTTATGTAGATGACATGATTTTTGTAGGTTCTAACATGTAGGAAATAAATGTGCTCAAAAGAAAATTGGAAAACTCATTTGCAATGAAGGATTTGGGTGCTGCAAAACAAATCCATGGTATGAGAATAACTAGAGACAAGAAGAATCACAAATTAACATTGTCTCAAGGTGAGTACATAGAAAAGGTGTTGAAAAGGTTTAATATGTAGAATGCAAAACCAGTTAGTATACCTTTGGCTAGCCATTTCAAATTAAGTAAGGAGGAGTGTCCCAAGACTCAAGAAGAAATGGCTCATATGTCTAAAGTTCCATATGCATCAGCAGTTGGAAGCTTAATGTATGCAATGGTTTGCATAAGGCCTGATATTGCACATGTAGTGGGAGTTGTAAGTAGGTACATGAAAAATCCAGGAAAAGAACATTGGATGGCGGTGAAGTGGATTCTCAGGTATTTGAGAGGTACCACAAATCAAGCATTATGCTTTGGTGGTTCAAACATTGCTCTACAGGGATATGTTGATGCAAATATGGTGGGTGATAGAGATAACAGGAGGAGCACAACAGGGTATGTGTTTACTATAGGTGGAACAGCTGTCAGTTGGGTCTCAAAACTACAAAGTGTTGTTGCACTCTCAACAACAGAAGCAGAGTATGTTGTTGCTACAGAGGCTAGTAAAGAAATGATTTGGTTACAAAGGTTTCTGGATGAATTGGGTAAGAAGCAGGAGTTGGGCAGGTTATACAGTGATAGCCAGAGTGCCATACATCTTGCAAAGAACTTCGCATTTCATTCCAAAACTAAGCATATACAACTCAAGTACCATTTCATACGGGCAGTGTTGGAAGATGGATAGTTGAAGCTAGAAAAGATACACACTAACCTGAATCCTGCAGATAGGTTAACAAAAGTTGTAACTAGGGAGAAGCTGAGAATCTCCTCAGTTTCAATTGGTCTTCAAGTTTGATGAAGAAGATGAGAAATAGCCAGGCCCAAAGTGGAGTCATTGTCCAGCAAATGAAGCAGCGGTGGAGTTTCTATAATCAATCTCCAAGTGGGAGATTGTTGGGTGTGGAGCCTGATTATCTTTTGTATTCAAAGGTATCGCCGCATTTGACCCTAGTTTGAAATGGGGCGGCAATACCACCCGTAAAATATTCACTACAGGGGGGGTTAAGGTGGGGGGTGGCTGTGACCTTTTGGGAGCCCCCCCTGGTGGGGGAATTGGGGGTAGCACCCCCGGAGCTAAGAATAGATGTAAAATTGCCTTGTAAAATGTTGTAATTTCGTAGTCAATCTAGGCCATTCATTAGGCAGAGATCTGACGGTAGAAGTTATGTTTAATTTAGGGTATTTTGCCCTAGAAGGCAACCCCTCGCTATATATCAGGGAATTGTATTGCGTCTATGTAGATATGTATTCTAAGTGAGGAAAAGAGAGGAGATTGAGAGCGAAGAGGGAGTTACAGCGGATCTGCTGTAAGTTGTATCTCTTCAGTTTGCTAGATAATATAATAAAACAAGGACTAGTTGTTTCTCCGTGGACGTAACCCAAACTGGGTGAACCACGTATATCTATGTCTCTCTTGTTTTATGTGTTTTCTATGTTTATATTTCTGCAATATTTTATGTGTTCCATTGCTCTGTAATATATAATTTTCTAACAAAAAGAAATTAGATGTTCATTTGCAGTGATGGTGCCATCAATCTAGAACTTTGGAAAGTGATCATTAAATTTGGGTAACGACATATTAGTGGGTGTGAAATTTTATAGGGATGCCACATGCCAAGGTGTGATGTTTGCATCTTCTTAAAATTGAAATAAACCATGCTTTCTTATTACCTTGGTAGGATAATTATTTGGATTTTATGAAGGAATGAAATGAAATATAGATATCAACAGAAACACATAGATACAATGAAAACAAAACTTCAATTCATTAATATCAAAGTACTGAAAATTGTTTACATGCAAAATGGAATTAAACGAGGTCAGGCGGTCATAGTTTATCTTTGAGAAGAGATGTGGCAGCTACATGCCTTCTAAACTGTGTTACATGAGGCTCAAATGCCTATTTATCATTAAGAAATAATGGAAAACCCTGAACATCCAAAAAAACTAACCCTTGGAGATGAAGCGCCAAAATTATGCGGGCCCCGTTGTGGTAAATTAGTACATCAACATCCCTGGATTGTAACTTTGGCATACAATCTTCGTTTGACACATATGATACCTCCTTACAAATATCTATCCAAGGAATACAAATTTCAACTAAAAATCCTTGCGGTAAGGTATGGGTTTGTTTTTCTCCAAAAAACATTGTTTATGGCCTCAAAACAGCTCTAGAAGTTCACGACCCGAAAAAAATTCCAAAAATAGTAAACTTTTCAACAATTAATGAAACTGAAAGAAACAATTGTAGGGATACAAGTGGAATAGGTGGGTGGCCACCGATATCAACCTTGATTAGTTCCCCCCCCCCCCCCCCCCACTTAGGAATAAATTCTTCCCATTGCGTTGAGTGCCTCTGTGAGATGGGGAACTTATATTGAACTTGGTCCCCGGTGAGCCACTTGCCTTAGTGTAGGAGTTGGTCAAATTTGACAAACCAATACAGTTGGACCTTTTGTTGGTGAGTGTTCTTGATGTGAATTTCCATGATCCGATCATTTTTGTAATGTTCCATGCAGTCTAGGTTTAGCTCTATTGGTGTTAGTTGTTCTGCAATGTCTGATGTGTCGAATAATGGTGGAAAGTATGGACGAAGACTATCGACATTGAACATAGAGTGTAGGCCAAGGAATGGGGGAATGATGAGCTCAAAATAATTGTCTCCCACCTCCTTGGCGATGGTGTAAGCCTCTTATCAGAGTGGTTTCAACTTTCGATGTACTCTAGTAAGGCATTCTTTCTGTAAATTAAACCAAACATTGTCACCCACCTGAAACTTATTTGGTAGCCAATGTAGATCATATCACAACTTATAAATCTCATTGGCCTTATCCAAGATGTTATTCACTTGCTAGCAGATGTGTCGGATGTGCTCAATAAACTGGGTTGCTTTATCAGCCTCAGATTTTACATGTGTGGATTTTGTATGTCTAGTCACATGAGGCATAACAACATCAATCAAACACAACGGTTGAAAACCTAGGTCCACTTTAAAAAGACTACGATCAATCGAGCTATGGAGAGATATATTATGACTGTGTTGCACATAAGGAAGACCCTCATCCTAGGTTCCATATTCCTTCTATAAAATTATAATTGGTCTCCCATGGGGTGAGGAAGTTGGTCTGACGTGCACTTTTTGTTGTAGCTCTTGGATCTCCTGCTTGATTTCTTCATTTTCCAGAATGGAGCAATAGTATATTGGCCCATTAGGTAGAGGTGCTCTGGGATTTAGATCGATTAAATTCTTGACCTGACAGTGAGTAGGTACCCTTATAGGTGAGAACAATATGTTCCTATATTCTTCCACGACCTTATACACCTACTTTTGCTATGTAGGAGAATCCCTTCCTGGTGGCCATGGATGTGGCCACTATATTTCCGTTGCTTTGAGAGCGAATTAAAAACAAAAAAAATTCCCAATATGGGAGATGATCTTACTGCATTGCTTAGTAGAGATAAAAGAGATGGTGGTAGGTAGGGCTACCTATAGTATCCTATGTAACTTATTACCCAAAGTAATAATTACATTGTGAGGATTGCACTCATACACAACATGACACTTCCACAAGTATGGTTGTCCTAATAACACATCACAAACTTCAAGAGGATAAACATTGCAAAATACATCATCTGTGAAGGGCTTGATGCTATATGGAAGGCAACATTGTTGGCTAATACAAAGATCTCGTCCTTGGTGAAGCCACCCGATAGTGTATGACTGCAAGTGTGGTGTGCTCAGTAGGCCCAACCTCTTCATGATATCTACTTAAATGGGGTTCTTTTGGCTCCCGTTGTTGACATTGGACTCCAGTGGAGAACCCTTCACCTACATATGTGACTGGAAGAGATGCTTCTTCTCCTATAGATCTTCAGGCTCAATGTTCTATACCTTGGTGGCAGTAATGGTGGGACTAGGTTCTATGTCAACAATATGCTTCCCCTTGTCGTTCCCCTTTTCATGTTCTGGCTCGGAATCAGAACATGCATCAAAATCTAAAGCTTCTAGCTCAGCCACCAATGAATGCATGGCATGAAACTCATTTTTGTTGTGAGTGGGGCTCTTGTGGAACTCACACCACTTTCCTATGTCATTCTTCATCTTCGTGGTGCCATTCTTTTCTTGCAACTTCAATGGGTTGTCCTGGGTTTCTCCACCTTAGCTTTGTTCTTAGTTGTGCTATTTGGGGGCATTCTCCCCCTATTTTTGATTCATAGATCCAAAGTCACACTTATTTTGTTTAAATTTTGTTCAATATTGGAAACATATTAGTATGTTTCACCAAGTGAGGAGATGTCCAAAAACTCCATTTCTTCTTTAATGCATTTATGTACATAGTTGTGGTACTTGAGCACTAGTTGTCACTCAAAGTATTTGATACCCAAATTTGTGTGGAGAGTATGAAAAATATTTATGAACTCATGCATATCTTGGTCCCTTTGTTGTTATAGTGTGGCCCACTATATGTACATATCCTCACAGCTCCCCATTGGGTAATATTGTTCCTTGACAGTGTCTTAGAAAGAGTTCTAAGAGGGGGAAACTATAAATATAGAGGGTTCCTTGACCCTTTTCTCACTGTATGTTTTCCACAAATCCCTGATAGTGGGGGAACCCTAAGTAGTGAAAAAGTAATCTTCTCCTTATTAGAGAAACTATGGACCGAAAAATGAACTTCCAATGGATTCAACCATTTACCTACAACATATGCATCTATTTGACCTTAAAATATATGGATATCAAAGTTCACTTGTACCTTAAGGGGCCGATAACTCCAAAGCGACTACTAGATGAAGATTCATCACCGGTGGGCATCTACCAAAGGATCAGGGAAATGTTGTCCATCATCTCATTCCTTTACTGCTCGAGGGCTTCTTCAAGAAACTGTTTGATAGGATATTAATCCGAACTTAAAAAGGAACATAAAAAATAAAGATATAACCACAACTATAGAGATGCAGTAGAAATAACACTTCATTTCATTAAAATCAAAGAACTAAAATATGCTTACAAACAAAATATCAATGAACTATCTCGAGCGAGGGTAGCTTATCTCTGAGAAGAGATGTGGTGGCTACATGACTCTAAAATGTGTTATAATGAGGTTTGAAGACCTATTTATTATTGAGAAACAATGGAAAACCCTAAACATCCAAAAACCTAACCCTAGGAGATGAAGCGCCAAAACTGTGGACCCTGTTTAGGTAAATTGGTACATCAAATTTCCGGGGTCGTAACTTTGGCATGCGATGTTTGTTTGACATGAAAAATACCTTGTTAGAAAGATCCATCATAGGACTACAAATTTCTCCTACAAACATCAATTCATAACTAATGTTTTCCCATTTTCGAAAAAAATGATGTTTAGGGCCTCAAAACAGCTCCAGAAGTTTAATACCCAAAAAACTGCCAAAAATAATAATTTATGCTACAATTAGGGAAACTGAAAAACTGAAAGAAATAGTGGTGGGGGTTCAAGTGGAATATGTAGGTGGCCACCAATATCCACCTAGATCATTCCTCCGGCCTTAAGAAGAAATGGCCTTCATTGCATTGAGTGCCTCCATGAGATGTGGAAACTTCTGCTTAACTTGGTCCTTGGTGAGCCTCTTGCCTTGGTGCAAGAGTTGGCCAACTTTGACAACCCATATAGTTATATCTTCTATTGGCGAGTGTTCTTGATATGTGTCTCCATGATCGATCCATTGTGGCGTGTTCTATGTAGTATGGGCTTAAATCTGTTGGTGTGAATTGTTCTAAAATGTCTGATGTGTCTAGTAATGGTGGAAAGTATGGACGAAGGTGATCCACATTAAACAATGGATGCAGGAAAAGGAATAGTGGAATGTTGAGCCCAAAATAATTGTCTCCTACAACCTTGGTGATGGTGTATGACCCATATTAGAGTGGTTGAAGCTTACGGTGGGGCCTAGCAAGGCACTCCTTCTACAAATGTAGCTAAACTTTGTCACCCACTTGGAACTTGTGTGGCACCTGATGTTGATCATGTCAATACTTGTACTTAGCATTGGATTTGTCCAATATGTCATGGAACTACTAGATGATGTGTTGGATAGCTCAATGAAGCTATTAGCATTGTTAGATTTGAACTGGACATGGGTCGAAGCTTCTTGAGTAGCTACAAATGACATTGCCACATCAATGGGACATTATGGCTGGAATCCCAACCCCACCTGAAAGGGATTGTGGCTAGTTGAGCTATGGAGTGCTTTGTTGTAGCTGTGCTACAAATAGGGGAGGCTTTTGTCCCATGTCAGTGGATGCTTCAAGTTGTACATGCACAAAATTTATACGATCATCTTATTGACAACATCTATTTGGCCATCCATTTGGGGGTGGAAATTCATGGACATAGTGAGCTTCGTATCCAACATCGACCAAAGACGTGACCAAAATGTACTTAAGAACTTGCTGCCCTGATATGAGCTAATGGACTCTAGAATCCCAAAGTGTACCCATACTTGTTCAAAGAAAAGCTAGTAGTTCCTTCTGTTGTGATACACTTCTTGCGAGCCGCTAGAATGGCCATCTTAGAGAATCTGTCGACGACCATGAAAATGTAGTTGTTGCTATACTTAGTAGAAAGGAGGCCTAACATGTAATCCATGGAAATGGATTCCCAAGGTAAACTAGGAGTAGGAAGAGGAGTATATAGGCTTTGCTTCTGGAAGGTCAATTTGTAATGGCATAAGCATTACAGGATCTGATGTACTTCCCAACATCCTATCAAAGGTTTGGCCAATAAAAATACATAGCACTACCATTATTTTCTCTACTCTGAAGTGTTAAGTGACCCGATTGTACTGCGCCTCCCAAATAATCCTGGCACTCTCACTTGAAGGAACACATAGGTGTCCTACGTGACTTAATAGTGTATCCTAGAGGTGAAATTTTAGAACTTTCTTGCCTTCCAGGAGCGTCTGGTATGTGTTGCCGAATTCTGGAATGCTCTTGTATATATCTAACCAGCTTGAAGTCTCATGCCCATAAGAGTCAAGAACAATGGTTAGTTCCATGAACGGTGGTCGAATAAGGCATTATGCAACATTATTGGTGCTTCCCTTCTTGTACTTGATGCTCAAATCGAATTGTTACAGGTATTCAAACCATTTATGATGTCGATAATTCTGCAACTTCCCTTATGTTTGTATAGAATGCAGGGGTCGATGGTATGTGTGGATGGTTGTTTCCTTCCCCAAAATGTAATGCTTCCATTTTCAGTAGGCTTACACCATGGAATACATCTCTTGTCATAGGTGGGATACATTCAGACATTGTCTGAAAAATGTCTCACTATGATATGCCACTAGATGCCCTTGCTAAGTAAGAACTCCACCAATAGCATAGTCGGAGGCATTTGTCTCAATCTCAAATGGTTATTGCAGGTATGGTAATGTGAGAACTCGTGTAGAGCAAAGGTAATGTTTGAACTCAGAAAATGCCTTATGTTGGGATTCAGACCAAAATAATTTTTCTTTCGATCCACCCTTGGTGACTCAGCTCAAAGGACAAGTGATACGAGAGAACCCCAACACGAACTTGTGGTAGAAACTAGTAAGATCCATAATGTTTCGAAGCTCCATTAGAGTATTTGGGGCTAGCCAATCCCGAATGACTTTTATCTTAGCTAGATCCATATGCACAACCCCCTCATCAATGATGTACCCTAGATATTGAACATAGATCATACCAAAAGTGCATTTCTCCAAATTGGCACACAGCTTGTGTTGTTGCAAAATTAGGGAGACCTATCAAATATAGCGGAGGTGCTCTTACCAACTTTGGCTGAAGATTAGGATGTCATCTAAATACACAACCACAAATTATTTGGTGAAGGGTCGTAAGATGTCAACCTCATTAAGGTTGCGAGGTAATTCTTCAACTTGAAAGGCATGACCATTCATTCAAAAAATCCCTCCTTGGATTTGAAGGTAGCCTTCCACACATCAAAGGGTTTGATTGGTACCTAGTGATGCCTAGAATTCAAGTCAATCTTGCTAAAATATTTGGCCCCCTTGAGTTGGTCTAAGAGGTCACCAATCTATGAGATTATATACCTATTTGAGATAGGGATCTTCTTTAGTGCCCGATAGTTAATACAGAGTCCCAAGGCCCCATCATTCTTCTCTACCAACACGATTGGTCTCCCATCAGGTGATGAACTTAGCTTGATGTGCCCTTTCTGCAACAACTCCTTAATCTTCCTCTTGATTTCATTGTTCTCCATAATAGAGCATTGATAGATTGGTTCATTAGGAAACGACGCACCTGCGATCAGATCAATGGGGTGCTTCACCTAACAATATAGAGGTACCCCTGTGGGTGAGTTGAAGATGTCCCTGTACTCCTCCATGACCTTGTCCATCTGCTGCTTCCATAAAAAGGAGCCTTGTTTGAACGCTGTAGACACAATCTTCTTCTTTCCCTGAGGTCGAATCATAAGGAAACCAAATGTCTAAGTGTGGGAGATGATCTTACTGCATTTCTTCATAGTGATCAAAGATATGGTGGTAGGAGGTGCTACCTCTGATATCCTATATAACTTATAGCCCAAAGTAATAATAACAATTCATGGCCTAGACTCATACACAATATGTCACTTCCACAAGTATGGCTGTACTAATAATACATCACACACTTCAAGAGGGGAACCATCACATAGTACCTCATCTACCAAGGGCTTGATGTTGTAGGGATGGGGACACTGTTGGATGATGTGAAGATCTCGCCCTTGGTGAAGCCACCCAATGGTGTACAAATGTGGGTGTGTTGTGGTTAGTAGGCCCAGCCTCTTCATGACCTCTGCTGAAATGAGGTTATTTTGGCTCCCGATGTCGATAATGAACTACAGCAGAGAATCCTTCATCCACATCTAGAAATGGAAGAGGCACTCCCCCTCCTCTGGCTCTTTAGGTTCATTCTTCTAGATCTTGGTGGTGTAAACAATGGCACTAGGATTAGGGTAAATAATATGCTTCCCTTTGTCATTCCCCTTGTCGGGTTCCAACTCAAAGTTGAAAAATACATCTGATTTGAAAGCCTTCAACACGACCACTAGTGACTGCTTGGCCTGACACTCACTTGTGTTGCGAGTGGGGCTCTTATGGAACTCACATCATTTCCTCGTGTCCTTCTTTGTGTTCATGATGTTTTTATTTTATTTCTCCTTCAGCGGGTTGTTATAGGTCACCCCACCTTGGCTTTGTCCTTTTCTCTACAGCTTGTGTGTGCCTTTCCCTTGCTTCAGATTCATAGATCCCAAGTCTCGTTTCTTCTGTTAAAATTTCTTATCTTGGATGTACTTGTGTAGACAGTCATCAAACTTGAGTACCAAATGCCGCTTAGAACCCTTGATACCCAACTTCGTGCGAAGGGTATGAAAAATATTTGTGAACTCTCACACATCTTGGTCTGTTCCCTACTGCAGCTTTGTCCACTTTATGTAATATCTTCATAGCTCCTGATAGGGTAATACTGCCCCTTGATGGTGTCTTGGAAATAATTCCAAGTGGGCGTGGTTAATAATAGTGAGGGTTCACTCTCTTCCCTCTTGGAAAAGTCATGAACCGAAAAATATCCTTCTAGAAGATTTAACCATTTATCTACTACATCCACATCTATTTGACCTTCAAATATGTGGATGCGAAAGTTAACTTGTATCTTAAAGGGAGTGGTGCTTCCAGAGTGGATGCTGGAAGAAGATGTGTTGCATGTGGGTAGCTGCCTAAGGATCTAGGAAAAGTTGTCCATCATAACGTTCCTCTATCGCTCAAGGGATTCTTCGAGCAATATTTTGAAAGGATCTCTTGCTCCTCATCTTCCTTTTCTTCCATCATGTGAGGCCATCAGGTTTTGCGAGGCCGGTCTTGCAAGGGTTCAACGAGTTGAAGCCCTAACTCCTTATACCCTGACGTTGTTGGGGACATGAAAAAAGTAACTGAGAGAGAAAACAGCTCTAATACCAATGATCCAAATTTTAACGAGAAAACAACAAAATACATATATGACCACAAATACAGAGATGCAATAGAAATGACATTTCATTTCATTATAATATCAAAGAACTAAAATATGGTTACAAACATAATGGAAATAAACTAGCTTGGGCGATGGTAGCTTATCTCTGAGAAGAGATGTGGTGGCTACATGCCTCTGAACTATGTTACAATGAGGCTTGAAGGCCTATTTATTATTGATAAATAATGGAAAACCCTAAACATCCAAAAAATTAGCCCTAAGAGATGAAACGACAAAACTATGGGACTCATTTGGGTAAATTGGTACATCAACTTGGAGGGGTCGTAACTTTGGCACACAATCTCCATTTGATGCATAGAATACCTCATTAGAAAGATATATTTGAGGACTACAAAATTTAGCTGCAAAAATCAAACAAAGATTCATGTTTCTTGTTTTCTAAAAATAAAAATAAAAAAATCATTTAAGGCCTTAAAACAACTCCGGAAATCTAGGACCCAAAAAACTACCAAAAATAGTAAAATGTGTTATAATTAAGGAAAGTGAAGAATTGAAAGAAACTATGGTGGGGGTCTAAGTGGAATAGGTGGGTGGCCACCAATATTCATCTCGATCATATCTCCTCCTCCCTCATATTTATTTCCTTCTGCCATGGGATGTCGTAAGTGTCGATGGGGATGGTCTTGCAAAGGCTCAACTAGTCCAAGTCCCAACTCCTTATACCCTGACCTCATTGGGGACATCCACAAAAAAAAAAGAGGCATTCCCCTCTAATACCACTGATCCTGATTGTATGGAGTGAAATTAAATAAATATATAAAAAACACAAAGATACAACGATAACATAACTTCAATTAATTTGTAACAAAGTACTTAAAATTGTTTACATGCAGAATGGAAATAAAATAGCTCAGGAGATGATAGCTCATCTCTGCGAAGAGATGTGGCAGCTAAATGCCTTATGAAATTTGTTACAATGAGGCTCGAAAGCATATTTATTATTGAGAAATAACGGAAAACTCTAAACATCCAAAAACTTAACCCTAGGAGATGAATTGCCAAAAGTTTGTGGGCCCCATTGGGTTAAATTGATACACCAACTTCTGAGGGTCATAACTCTGGCATATGATCTCCGTTTGAAGCATACAATACCTCATTAGAAATATCTACCTGAGGACTACAACTCTCAACTACAAACCCATATTATAAGCAATAGGTTTTCTTGTTTTCCAAAAGAAAAATATCGTTTAGGGCCTCAAAACAGCTCCGAAAGTTCAAGACTTGAAAAAATACCAAAAATTGTAAAATGTGCTACAATCAAAGAAACTCAAAGAAATAATGGTGGGGATCCAAGTCAGATAGGAGGGTGGCCACCTATCCACCTAAATAAGATCAGTGGTATATTTTATTAGATTAAAATATGAATATAAACTTCCAATTAGGATGAATGATAATGCAGTGAATGAAGATTGTAAAGAAGAGGAAGTAGATTGGGATGAACAATGAGTTATTGACATGGTTCTACATGAGGGAGATTTTTTTATAGAAGAAAAACTGATATTCTAATAGAATTTAAGATGAGATTGAGTAGCAAGGATAAATTTTCATTTTTGGATTTCATCTAATGATTTGTATTCAACAGTCAAACCACAAATTCTCCTAAGATAACAAGGTTCACTCGTCATAAACTGACTACCTTTGGCAATCATGATCTCTGAGACACCTTCCAAGGGATTCTCTCCTTTATTTCAAATCAATAGTTCGTGTTATAACAACCCAATATTTCTCCAATTTAGCAAGGGAGTTAAGATTATCAAGTATGAAGTTGGACAATGAATGAGAAATACTTCTTTGATAGTTCATATGATTACCAAGGTCAGGATAACTCATGGATGGTACGGTCATGTACGAAAGAGAAGTTATATTACCATGTATTAATTAATTGAATCCCTAGTATGGTCACCAAAATTTGTTGATGAGTGAAGTTTCTTATGCTTCTATGAAAACTTCCTCAAATCTCAGATGGAAGGTGACATAATGGGATGATGCCTACTATTTATTTCCCTAAATTGGATTAAAATTAAACTATCTACAATTGATTTTTATACTAAAATAAAAGAAAATTATTTATAACAATGAAATAAATGAAACAAAAATAACATAAACATGTACATTATATAGCACAAATTAATTGAAATTTAAACAATGTGAAATTAGAATAATAAGTGAAATTATGATTAGATTTATAATAGTACCTTGTTATCCATAACACCACACAAGTATTTCTTGAAAGCTAACAAAAATTCGCTGATAGTTTCAACCATGAATGTCAAGAAATTTCCTCACAAAATTCGACAACATAAAGTAAATTCTTTTGGAGATATATGCCAAAAACATGAAAGTTGTGAATTTTTCATTTTATTAATAAAATATGAGTACAACATACCATTTGGATGATTCCTATGAGAATATATACCATACATCAATTCTGAAATGTCTAAGATGTTAAGCGCTATTACATAAACACTTGAATGTCAAAAATCAAGTAATACAATATGGTTGGGAAAACTTGGACTCTTTTGTTAAGATTGAATAAATAATATATTATACAAAAAATACACATGTTAGCATTGTTATAACATATTTCAAACCCTCGAAAATTAAAAATTAAAAATGATGGAGTGTGCTCTCTACCTTAAGGTTTCAAATTGATACAGGCATGTAGGTGATGCTGACTTTAAATAATTTGCATTGGTCGGTCGTGTTGAGTTATGGATTGATGGGTTTTATCCCTCCTCGGCATTGGCTCAAGGGTATTCTTATTGTGGTTGTTTGTTTTGGATCTCTGGACCCTTTGACCATTCTGGTGCACTGGTTTGCAATATGAGGGATTGACCTTTCATGATGAACCAAGATTCCAGGTGTGACTGGGATAGGGGAGGTATTATGTCCCTCATTTTGACCGACGACACCTTTCAAGAGCAAGATATCGAGTATTAATTCCAATTTTTAATACCTCTTTAGATCACATACTTATGTTTTTGTTTATTTCATATTGTAAGTTGTATAATCAAAGGCCTTGGTATATTCATTGGTGCTCTCACTGAACACGGGTCCCTTTGGGATAGACTGGGAGCAAGCCCATGAAAACAGACCCTATGGGTAAAAAACAACACAAGGCATAGGAAATGGACCTCTAGGTTTTGAACAAGGGAAGATTCAAAGGCTTTTGACTGTTGTGCCACTTTTCACGAGCTCATTATGAAATGACTTAGAGAATTCCACTATTGCATCTCCTGTCAGTGGAAAAACCAGTCATATTCACCTACAAGATGGTAGCTGAGCCGGATCTCATTTGGTCTATGGTCCCAAACAACAAATGTAGAGGACAGGGAGCAGATCTCAAATTCAAGGGACTCATTTTAGGTTTTCTTTAAAACCTCTTCAAGGGAATAAAAAATTATATGGGTACAGTGTAAATATCTTGTGATAAATTTAAAGCAAAAAATCTAAAACACTACTGGTATCCCTGTATCATCCCAAAGTCTGTTTTTCTCTGCGAAAGTGTTGCAGGATGAATTCCACTTGAAATATTGTGGGATTCAAGGAAATTCCACCATTATCCAGAATTTAAGATTGCAAGGAGGTGTCCCAAGAGCAAACATTCCATCCAAAGCACCATCCACAGACAAGGGTCAGGCTTCCTTCAAAGATGCATTAAGAGGGAATGTTGCTTCATATGACAAACCATATCAAAATTTGACAATCCCAGACCCCTAAATGGTAGGAAAGGTGGGAAAAGCTCCAAATCTGTCCATCAAACTACCAGAAGTAAGTGAAATTTTTAGCATTCTACAAGGAAAAGCCATCATATGTAGATTTAATGGTTACTGGCCAAAATATTAAGAGTTAAGTGAGTGGATTTGCCTCAACTATACCAGATATTGCAATATTTATTTTTGCACAAAAGGACTTTGTGGTTCTGTTTGATACCCAAAAATATTACAACTATTTCATAACTCATGGACCATGGTTCTGGGGAATGGCGGGTCTCTTCGTTTCCCCATGGTTTCCTGGTTTCGATGCAAACGCAATGGTGGTTACAATAATGCTGGTATGGGTAAGGCTACATAACCTTCCACTTCCTTTCTAGCATTATCAACTCTTATAAGGCATATGAAGCTCTTTGGGAAAGTTCCTAAATATGGATCGAGAAATAATGGACAAAGGGATTTTCACTTTTTCTCACATCTGTGTGGGAATGGATCTAAGTAAAGGTCTCCCAGATTGTATCAATGTGAAACATAAAGATTTCAATTGGATACAGTGGCTGGATTTTGAAAATACCGCTTTTTGATGTAGGATTTTTCAACAAATAGAGTATCTCCAAAACACATGCAAACATGAAAAGAAAAGAACAAAAAACAGAACGCAAAAGCAGAAGGGATGGCAATTCCCATAAAATCCTTCATCAAAGGATGAGGAATAAGAAATGGATGAAACCGAGTAACATCAAGAAACAGAAAAACAACATGGCTCACAAGAGATGGGAGAAGAAAAAGAGGAAGAACACAACAAACAAACAGAAATCCCAATCAACACTATTGTGATCCCGCCTCTTGAAACTCCAGTAGAGGGAAATAAAATCAATTTGGGTACAGGTGGAATCAAACGAGCTCATGTATCATAAAGTTCTAATTCAGACAAATAAATCCCAAATATCACAAGAAAAAATGAACTGAGCATTGTTTCTTCTTCTCCTTCAATTGGGATTTGGCAAAAAGTCCAAAAGAAAAAAGGAAAAAGAGAAAATACCAGTTTATATGGCAATTTGTAAATTAATTTTTATTTTTATTTTTTATTGTAGCTTTACTGCTTTGTGTTCTTTGTGCACACCGGTCCCATGGGACAACTTCTGAATTCTTAAATGCATCTACTCAATGAACTTTTCATTTTCACTAATAGAAAGTTTTTGATGTTTTCCTTGGAAAAAAAAACATATATCAAACCTTCTAACACCAAAAAATCATGCAAGAAATAAAAATAAAACTTAATTAAATGGCTAGGAATTGATGTGGTCACTTTCTTCTTGTCACTCCTTGAAGGATTTCTATTGTCACCAAAATAGGTAAGCTCTTGTACTCAAGAATAAATTTATCAGAGGAAAATGACAACTTTAAAACTTATGCATACCTCACAACTTCAAAACTTATGCATACCTCTACTCACTATTTTTCCATCCCTACTTCTATTCCCCTTCCTTGATTTATATTCTCCTTGAGTGGTTGAAGAGAGCAACTATTTCATAATTAATCTCCTTATTATGTTAAACACTTTTTATTTTTAATTTGGGAGAGGGCTTTTAGACAGAGATTTTAATTAATTAAAATTATATTAGTACGTGGGATCCCTTATTATGTCTATAAAACATTTTCATCAGACATTGTAACTCCCATGGGAAAACAAATATATGCAAAGATGACATCATCAAGAAATACTATCACCATAGAAATCATTCACATATTGAAGCATCAGATTATCCACTATCATATATAAACAAGCATGTGTGGTAACCCATCTTCCTCCCATTAGAAACAATGTAAAAAAAACATATAGTCTCATCAATAAAGGATATATTTTCTCACAAACATGATAATATGTGATATTATAAAATATGTCCAAGTAAAGTGAAGTAAACAACATCACGGCAAAATAAGTAACTCGTGTCAACTTGAGAGCTCTACTAAGGCCAACCATGGAGAATGATATTTTTTTTTCCTTCTCCTTCTCTCCATGTACCTCCAGATACATGTATTGGAAGGATATTTCTCTTCTTCTCCTTCTTTCTGCTATTTTTATGCCAATATGTTTGTGTGACAAGGTGACCTTAGAAGGGGAATCTACAAGTATAGATGGAATATGAAATTTTCATAATGTGAAATGAGTAGGAGAATCAAGGTAGTGTGAGCACATAAAGATGTGGACTGAGATAATGCAAAAGGTACTTGAGGAGAAATAATCGTCGGATGAACTAAGTGATATGAAATAGAAAGCCAATGTGAAAAAGTTAATGTAGGCCTAATAGGGCTAGACTCCCAACCATCATGTTGTAAAGGATACTTTTGGGTTTTGGGGTTTCCATCATGCTGGGATGTAGGTAAGGTACATTTTGTGAAGCATGCATAGTAAGGGTCGAGGAGGAACTATGAGGTATAAATGAACTTTCTGAGTAAACTGATTAAACTTCTCATAGTTTTCATGAAAGTGTATGGAAAACTTGATTCTCTTGTTTCAGTTCTCTCTCCATGATACATTTGTTCCTCTAAATTTCTCCCTTTGGTTACCTTGAGAACCTCTTCTAAAGAAACTCATGGTATACTATGACCAAGGAAATCTATCATGTAGCCATCAACTCTTGAGCATAAATAAGTAAACAACAAAATAAGTTACTATATAAAATCATGTTTTACATAAATGTTGGAGTCTTTTGAAAACATGCACAAGGGAAAATTTTATGAAACCAGCTCACAAAAAGATATAAAAGATAGATAAACGCCTTAGAATTCAGCTTCTTCAAGGGGGAAACCTCATTTACATTACACAAATGAACAATTCCTGGATGATACAAATGAAAAGACCTCCTTTCTATATATAGGAGTCTAAGGGGTCATAATATAATCAAAGGCGACATAACAATAATAATGTAAGGGCACAATAATAACAATAGTGGGCTTCCATGGGGCACAATAATAAAAATATGGGGACTACATGGGCACAACAATATAATAAGGGGGTTGTACTAATAACAATAACGGGTTACACTAGTAGTATAGGGACCTAACATTCCCCTCTCCTTCAAAAAGTGTTGTCCTCAACGCTTGAGTAGTTATTGATGCTTTTGTATAAAATTCTTGTCCTCCCATGTGGAATCTTCAGCGGTTAAGTTCTTCCACTTGATGAGATACTCTAAAATTGATCGATTTTGTCGCTGCCGGGTTCTTGTTTCTGTGACTTCTCCAGGTTCCAATATGATTTTTCCTTCCTTGTCAAGTTCTGACAATATTGTTCGAACTAGGATCTTCTACAGCTTTTGAATGAGTGGCTACACTTCTTCAACCTTCTTCCATTCATCCCTTGCTTCATTTATCCAATTTGGTTGGATAATAGAAATAGCATAAAACAATGCTTCCACATCCGCATCCTTTCTTGAGAGTGCATCTGCAACAACATTTTTCTTCCCTTTTTTGTAGATGTTTTCAAAGTCATAACCCAACATATTTGTGACCCATTTTTTCTGTTCTTCTAAAGATAATCTTTGTTCTAAAAATTATTTAAGACTATCATGATCCATTTTTACCTTGAAGTGTCTTCCCATTAGGTAAGTTCACCATTTCTTAAGTTCATCTAGTATTCCCAACATTTCCTTCTCATAAATAGCTTGCTTGAGATGTAGCCATAAAAATAACCAATCGCCTACATCCAAACTTATTTCACTGCCAAGTTAATATGCCTATTGTTTCATTCGATTCTACACCAAAGTGGCATTATCCTGTAAAAGTTGGAGAACTTGTTGTTGATGCTCGATGTGATCTTTCACTGCTTGAATCATTTTCTTCTTGATATGTCCTTCTATCTTGAGAGTTTGAGGAGTGGTAATTTCTTCCAATGCATTACAAGATATGCCTGGATTCATTTCTTGATGCTCGATGTGATGTTTCAATTCTTGAACATTTTTCCTCTTGATATGTCCTTCTATATTGAGAGTTTGAGGAGTGGTAATTTCTTCCAATGCATTACAAGATATTGTCAGATTCATTTCTTGATGCTCGATGTGATCTTTCACTTCTTGAACATTTTTCTTCTTGATATGTCCTTCTATCTTGATAGTTTGAGGAGTGATAATTTCGGCCAATCTTTTACAAGATATGGTCGGATTCATTTCTTCTTTCTCGATGTGATATTTCTCTTCTCAAACCTTTTTCTTCTTGATATGTCCTTCTATCTTGAGAGTTTGAGGAGTTGTAATTCTTTCCAATGATTTACATGATATGTTTGGATTCATTTCTTCTTTCTCTGGGGTTGTTTCCTAGTGTATATCCTCTTCTTTTGATATTTCTTGATCCCTTTCTTCCTCCACTTCACAATCTATGTAAAATAATTTCTTCTCAACACACTTATGACCTTTAGTGTATTTGCTATCACAAATGTAACAAAGTCCTTTTTCTCTTTTTTCTTCCAATTGTTGTCATGTAAACCTTGTAGGTTGTGGAAGGCTAGAAGAAACAACACTTCCATATTTATATTTGTGAGTTGTAGGATTCCTTGTTTCCATCATCCCTCTTTCAATTTTTCTTGCCAACTTGAATGCCTTCTCTGATGAATCAGGTTCCCAAAGATGAACTTCATGTTGAATGTTATCCTTTAAACTCCCTATGAAGACATCAATCCTTTTCTTCTCTGGAATATCATTTACCCTTTTATTCAAGTTTTCGAAATCCTCAATGTGCTCTACCATTGAACCTTTTTGTTTGAGATTTATCAATTGGCTAAAGAATGTGTTACTCTTTGTATCCTCATAATGTGCTATCATTTCTTCCATGAAAATTGACCAAGTGACAAGTGCTTTACGAGAACACAACCCTTTATACCAGAAAAATTGATCCAGTTCTAAATATGAAGATGCAATACATACCTTTTCTAACAGTTTCACCTCATCTACATCAAAAGTGTTGCTCCATCTATAGTATCCAATTTACTGGATCCTTGCCATCAAACTTCGTCATATTGCCTTTTCTTGGTTTTAAGGGCTTGATTTTGAAAGGACTATAACTCTGTAAATTTGGATTTTCTAATTCTCAAATCGCAACCTGTAGTAGCCTTCTGCGTCCTCTTTCCAGTGTCCCCAGTATGATAGAAATTGGATTCTCTAAGAAAGAGTTATGCACAATCTCTCACGATGACCTAAGTATAGACTTCTTCAGTAGAGCGAACTTTTACGACGTGCCACAGGTCACTATTTCAACCTTGGGTTCTAAAAATGGTACCCAAAAAAACTACATTTTGTCTTCTTTATGTAACTTCTTACAAAAATTCAATATGATCCTTAGAGAGACAATTATGATGATTTTCCCAAGGTGACCTGTTTGGGACGTAATTCGGGGGTCTGCAAAAACCCTAACTTCCTCAGATTATATCTCTGAAACTATAGCGAGATAGGATCTGAAATTAGGAGTTGAGGTTCATACTGATTTCATCTCAAATGGGTTTTTTTCTAGCTTTTGAAACTTCCTATCGAAAGAGTTATAGCAACAATTCCACGATGACCTGTTTTAGATGAAATTCTAGAGCTTGCAAAAACCCTAAATTCCTTAGATCATATCTCTAAAAATATAGTGCGAAAAGATCTGAAGTTTGGCTGCAAGGTTTAGGCCTATCTCTTCTCAAATGGATGTTTTTTGTGGATTCTGAAACTTCGTAGAAAAAACGTTATAGTGAAAATTCCACACTGACCTTTTTGGGGTAGCGAAAGCCTAGAATCCACAACTCTGATACCAAATGTTATGAAACGAGGTCACAAAAAGATAGAAAAGATAGATGACCACCTTAGAATTTAGCCTCTTTGAGGGGGAAACCTCCTTTACATTACACAAATGAACAATTCTTGGATGATACAAATGACAAGGCCTCCTTTCTATATATAGGAGTCTAAGGGGTCATGATATAATCAGAGCTGACATAACAATAATAATGTAAGGGCACAATAATAACAATAGAGGGCTTCTATGGGGCACAATAATAACAATATGGGGACTACATGGGCACAACAATATAATAAGGGGGTTGTACTAATAACAATAAGGGGTTACACTAGTAGTATAGGGACCTAACAAAAAATTTATATAAAATGGGGATGGGAAATATTTATACATCCAACAAGGAAACATGTTTTCGAAAACATGCTTATATAATAAACATGATATAAGAAATGAAACATATCGATGCTGATATAATGAAAGTGATATAAAAATGAAACATTTTCATGCCCATGTAGACTATTTATGAAGTTACGTGTGAAGACAAATATACATGATGTTGTATTATGTTCATCAAGGAGGGAGATTCTAAGATATGTCCCATTTCTTTATTTTACAGGTTGAGGAATGACTTATGAAAACATAATATACATTAGATATATCTCACATAATGTAGTGGAAAACACATATAATATTTGTGATTGAATAAATCTGAATAAAAAAACAATATTTAGACATTTTCTTTTGTTGCTCCATCGTGGTCGTGGGTATCTACATGAAGAGCACATGGAGACATAACTGGTCAAGCATTTTGTAAACATATATATGAACAAAAGTGAGAAACAAGAAGCAGGGGAAGCTACATTGTTTGGGAATAAAACTTTAAATACAAAGATTTGGTCACCTATGGGTGAACTTAGGACTAAGGTTTTGTCTTTATTTGTCCAATATGATTTGTGAACACAGATAGGCTTTATGATATTCCCAACAAGGAAAAAAATTCATTTTTGAATTATGAGAATTACCCAAGGTAATGGACAATGTCTCAATATGGGAGGCATAATGTGGTAAGTATGGTGTTTAGAGTGTTCCCAGTAAGAGAACATGGTCATTTTTTACCTTCCCAGGTGACCAATTTCAATTTATCTTGTCACATGAAAAATTGCATAGGCTTTGTGGTGAGAAGGACTATAAATATTATGCACATGTCAAAAGCCACAAGGCGACCAAAAAACATTATCAAATTTATGCGACCAATCTGTTGGGTTGTGTTATATACTTTCCACGACTAACCCACATAGTTAACTGGGGGGTTAGAGGGGGGGCGGAGCCCCCCTTCATTGCGCCGATTGTGTAGCAAGGGGGGGGGTGGTCATAGGGGGTTTGAGGCATACCTGTAACCCCACTTTATGGGGTCTGGGGTAGTGCCCCGGAAAATTTTGGTTTTGGACCCTATGTTAGGATGGGCGGACCCACCTATGGTTTTGTGCATGATTCTCGCACATGTTTTTGGACACGATGGTTTTCAGTCCATGGTATTGGATGCTTCAGCATGTATAAATATGTATTATAACATTGAAAGGAACATAATGAAAAATTAAGCTGGTAGTCCCAGATTTGGGATCCAGGGAAAAATCTCTGTGTATATGTGTTTTATGTGTTATGCTCTCGCATTGTTTATTTTATGTGTTTTAGAATTCATATGCAGGTAATTTCTATATGGGGTTAAAACCTACATTTGGTATCAGAGCTATTTTGGCTTCAAGGGGACGTCTTTTTTGCTGAGGGGTTTCACTCGGGCTTGTGGTCGACCCTGTTCAGTGGGAGATCTGCGAGATCGATTCTGGTGGTGAAAGAAGATGGCGAGCAGTGGAAAGATAGAGATCGAGAAATTTAATGGTCAGAGTTTTGAGTTATGGAAACTCAAGATGGAGGATCTGTTGGTGGATAAAGATCAGTGGATCGTGGTAGATCCAGGTACTAAACCAACGGCAGTGTCCGATGAAGAATGGAGGAAGTTGGATTGGAAGGAAAAGAGCACAATACAATTATGTGTCTCAGATTTAGTATTGCTGAATGTATCATGGGAAGCTACAGCGAAGGCTTTGTGGGACAAGTTAGGTACTTTGTACCAATCTAAGTCTCTGGTGAATAAACTGTTCCTACGGGAAAAGCTGTATAACCTAAAGATGAAAGATGGAGACTCGATGACAGAGCATCTGAACTCATTTAATACTGTGGTAAGTCAGTTAGCATCTGTTGATATTAAAAGTTCAGATGAAGATAAGTGCATTAGTTTGTTATGTTCTCTACCAGATTCGTGGGATAGTCTGGTTATTGCAATAGGTAGCAATGCAACTACCTTGCAGTTTGATGAAATAGTCTTATCCTTGCTGACGGAGGAGATGAGACGGAAAAATATGGAGAGCCAGAATGGTGATGCCTTGTCTGTACAAGGACGGTCCCAGAACAGAAACAAAAATAAGTCATCGAGTGGGATATCTAAATCTAGAGGGAGATCTAAATCTCCAGGAAAACCTGTAAAGGTGGTGTGCTGGAAATGCAGAAAGGAAGGCCACTACAAAAGGGACTATAAATCTAAAGCTCCTGACAAAGGAAAGGGATCTAATGAGGCTCCTTCTGTAGAGGCAAAAACCACATCAGATGAAGGTGGGGATGTGTAGTTGGCTTCTTCGAGTACACATGTAGATCATGAGGTATGGTTGATTGACTCAGGTGCATCCCTTCACTTCACTCCCCATAGAGAGTGGTTCTACGAGTACCAGAAATAAGATGGTGGTGATGTCTTCTTAGGGGATGATAGGAAGGCTAGAATCATTGGTCGTGGAAAAGTAAAGTTGAAATTGCAAGGTGGAAGGGTTAGAAAACTTACGGGTGTTCTGCATATTCATGCGTTGGCTAGAAATCTAATTTCTATAAGCAAGTTGGATGATGCAGGTGTAAAAACAGTGTTCGAGAAGGATACCCACAAAATGGTTCAAGGAGCACTAGTATTGATGTGGGGAGTTCGAATTGGAACTCTGTACAAGCTGCAAGGTGGCACTCGTATTGATGGGTGCAACAATTCTTTGGTTCCTAAAAGTGGAGCAAAAAATCTAGTGGTCTCTAGAGAGAAGACCATGGTGTGGCATCAAAGGCTTGGACATATTGGAGAGAAGGGCCTTTGAATACTTCATGGTAAAGGTCTGGTAGAAGGTATGAGTAATAGCTCTCTAAATTTCATTTCTATGAAAATTGTGTATATGGGAAGCAGAATCGGGTGAGTTTCCCCTCTGGTAGTAAGAGGGAAAAGTAGATATTAGAGCTTGTGCATAGTGATGTGTTTGGACCTATGAAGGTTCCATCACTAGGTAAGTCTATGTACTATGTATAATTTATAGATGACTCCTCAAGGAGCACTAGACAGTAGTGAAGCGGGTTTTCAAGTATTTGTGTGGCACTAGTGATTATGGTTTGTGCTACCATGGAAGATAAGGGTTGGACAGAATGTTGGATATTCATGGCTTTGTTGATGCAGACTGGGCTAGAGATCTGGATCAGAGAAGATCTAGAAGTGGGTATGCATTTAACCTATTTGGAGGTGCAGTCAGTTGGATAAGTAAGAAACAATCTATAGTGGCACTATCAACTACAGAGGTAGAATACATGGCAACCACTCATGCAAGCAAGGAAGCAGTTTGGTTGTAGAGATTGTGTTCAAGTATGAGGTTAGGACAGGGAGCTATAAGGATAGACTGTGACAGCCAAAGTCCAATTTTCTTGGCAAAGAACCCCGCATATCATTCAAAGACAAAGCACATTGATGTTCAGTATTACTTTATGAGGGATATGATAGAAGACAAAAAGATGTTGCTGGTAAAGGTGGACACTTTGAAGAATACTACAGATGCATTGAAAAAATATGTGAGCTCTGAGAAGTTCTATTGGTGTAGAGAGACAATGGGCATTTTAGGGCTAGAAAAATGACTAAGCTCTCCTATGGCCCCCTGTGGAAAGAAAACAACAAGTGGGAGAATGTTGGGTTATGTTATATTCTTTCCACGACTAGCCCACATGGTTAATTGGGGGGTTAGAGGGGGGGCGGAGCCCCCCTTCGTTGCACTAATTGTGTAGCGGGGGGGGTGGGGGGGGGGGGGGGGGGTCATAGGGGGTTTGAGGCATACCCGTAACCCCACTTTTAGGATGGGCAGACCTACCTATGGTTTTGTGCATGATTATTGCACATGTTTTTGGACACGATGGTTTTCGGTCCATGGTATTGCACGTGATGGTTTTCGGTTCATGGTATTGGATGCTTCGGCATGTATAAATATGTATTATAACATTGAAAGGAACATAATGAAAAATCAAGCTGGTAGTCCCGATTTTGGGATCCAAGGGAAAATCTCTGTGTATATGTGTTTTATGTGTTATGCTCTCGCATTGTTTATTTTATGTGTTTTAGAATTCGTATGCAGGTAATTTCTGTACGGGGTTAAAACCTACACAATCGCCAAGATGACATGGCATAGACCGAGGGTGTAAAGCAAGATAGCATAACATATCCCAAAGATGTAAATAAAGAAAACGTAACATAACACGAAGATGTAAACCAAGCTGACCTAGCATAGTATGAAGACACCTTGTATTATGTATACAAATAAATGATCATGTGGCCATCTCTATAAGATGAAACGTATGTTGGTGGGATGGTTGTGCCCCATTGTAATTTGCATTGAGTTTTCCACAATTGGGGACTTTACTCAATAAGTTAAAAATTTGGAATTTTGGGTTATAATTCCACAACCTCTGTTGATAGGTACATATTTTTCTTGAAACAACATAAATTATATCAGGGTTATATGATGAATTTTGGAGCAAGGGATGACTTATAAAACCTTTACATGAAAACAAGGGTGGCATGCTTGTGCATGAGGGTATACTCTATTGTTTTCATACTAAAAAGCAATTTTGGCATAGAGGCACTCAATATATTACATGCATGATGGTAATACAACATGGGAAGCATTGAAAAGGGAAACAATGATAGAATTAACTCATAGCATCACACTTAATGCATTTAAACAAACACAAAATCTGTAATGAGGAACCATTAAGCAGTATTGTTTCTCATACTTGTGACTAATTAGGTTTTATTTTCCTAGGAGTTGGTTATCAACTATTCCTTGGAGAAGTTGTGAGCATCAATCCACAGTTCTAGTGAGTCTTTGAGCTAAGCTTCGCCAAAGGAGCATTTAGTTTTGGAAAAGTAAAGAATAGTAGGTTAGTGGCCTCTCTACGAACTACCTTCACACCATTGTGAACCACCGCATGCACCTCAGGGTAAGGCAAATTAGACTCCTCTCCAATATCATAAACATGATCACCTATCCTCTTTCTTGTTGTAGGGATTACACAATGCTACTATAGTGTTGGCATATCACATATGTACCATGTATTTTCTACCTTAGGAGTTCACGTAACATGCCCTCATTATGGTGTAGTTTGACACCATTCAAATCATTGTATGCATGTTACGAGGTGTTGGATGGGGAAATAATATTTTGGATTTAAATAATAAACCATTATAACCATATTTTCATGTCATCCACAAGTTGTTAATGGATTGACATATTTACACATTATTTTTATATTCATAAATATAGGAATTTTGTGAAGCATGATTGCTCAATGAGAGAAGTATTGATTGTTTCTATTATACCGAAGGTTGATCATGGAGTTGCAACAAAAGTATTCCCATAATGATGTCGTAGTTATCAACTTCATGCACATATGAATATTTTTAGTATAATTAAGGCATTCAAACCACATTTAAAATGTATACACAAGCAAATATAATGTTATATAACTCATTGTAACACCATATGTTGATATGAAAACATAAAACTATGAAATTATATCATATGAACATTTCTTATTTCTCTAGGGACCCCACCTACGGATGCTTGAAAGTTTGTTATTTATATGAATTATTTTTATGCCTTTTTAGAGGAGGAACCATGATAAAGTGCAATGGATTGCAAAATCCTTATGAAAGTGGCCCAACACTTCGTTGTACTTGGTTCAACTTCAACTTCCTGTGTAATTTCATCTAAGAGTGACTATTGTTCTAGAAGCGTATTTATCACCATCATCATGGAGTTAACCCATTGTGTGCAAGTATTTTCAAAATGATTCCCTTGGTGATAAGAGAAGAAACTATCCATGCCAAAATCATCTATGTTCAAATTGATACTAGAGCTCTAAGGTAGCTTATGCTAGTTATATATCTTCTGATGCAATGGCCTGAATAATTTCTATCCCAAGGAACTTTCTATTATGCTATTATTTAGATTAACCAATGCGTTAGACAACATATTTTACTATCTTGAGTGTGTTTTCCAGGTTTGTAGCTTCTTTCTCAAATTATTTAGTGAGTAAGAAAGGCTTATTCATCGTGGCCTTAACATCTTGGTTGCATTACTTGATAGGGTAAACTTTTATTTTCTTATAGTCAAGACTTCATTGAAATTATCAACTAAGGTGTGCTTGCCAACCCTTTTTGCAATCATAACTATGGATAAAATGAGAGATGAGGTATATTATTTAATGACCAATGGATCAACAAGCTATGACTAAGCAAGGATTTTGTTCATAAGAGTGGTGAACCATTGACTAATGTCCTTGATTTCTTCCATATTCTCCATCTTTATGCCAACCAATTCCTTTAAGAGTTTGGTTGTGGATTTGTATTCTCCAAACTTTTTTTAGAAAATCTCTTTCAAAGGAATCCAAAATATATATTAAAGAAGCTATTAAGTTATAGTACGAGGTACTTTATTTATTTTCAAATGTATACAAAAATAATATGAAAACTACATCTTCATGCTTGAACTCTAATAGGTGTCAGGGAAAATAAAAATTATTTACATGGGCTTTAAGAATATTGTCTTTATTGGGATCAAACTTTGGTAACAACCTTTATGGATGACTTGGAAAATGATGATGCAAGGCTACAAATTTAATGCCCTTGAGATAACCAACTCAGTGTAAGTTGTCATTACATTGTGTATACAAGGCCAACAATTTGTTCTTCTCATTCCGATGATGTTTCAACGTGGTTTTTATTAGGAGGTTGTGGAGGAGAACCATTGGAAGTAAGGGAAATCAGTTCAAATGGCTTAGGGATATCATTTGAGGATAACTCAACATGGTCTTCAATAGAACCAACTTGAACACATTCACTAGTGGTAGGTCTCCAAGTATCTTTTCATTTTTGAAAGAATGGTGCTATGGGTAGTTTTCCAATCTTCTTTCCCTTGACATGAGTAATAAATCTAAATTTCATTAATTCACCTGATGGAATAAATTGCATCCTCTCTTCAGGTAGAGAAGTATAAATTTTTAGTTTGGAGAGAATGTCATCATAGCTCATTTCGCTTTTAGTATGTTAACAATGTTATGAGGGGTATGAGGTTGTTGAACAAGATTTTCATTTCCATGGATGTCAGTATAGTATGACCATGGGGTCTTACTAGTAATGCAGTTAAAATGACCTTCCTTTGACCACCTAAAATCTATTGACTGGGAAAATTGTCCTAACAACAGATAGGGAGTCTCTTTGGTATGAGGACCTAGCTACACCTCACACATTTTGGGATGAGAGACCTATCCAGATTCATGCCCTAATACTGTTCTTAGGTTTTGGTGAATACTATAAGATGTGTATGATCATCCAAGTGGTGTGGTGCACCTACTAACCTAACAACTATGATGAATTTAAAATTGAAACTATTCTAACCTATCTAAAATGAAAGAAAATGGGCAAATTGGAATTTATGAGCAGAATCTACATAACTATGTAACCAATGGTCGGGTATTGGATAACATTGTGCACTTTTTGAAATCACAATATCAAATAGTCAGTGTTTGAACCAATAAGTATTCAATGAATAAATAAACTCGGATAAAACCATAAGTAAGAAATGAAAATCCATCTCATAGATTAGTCTAAAAGTAACAATAATGAATCTCATAAATACATACATAAATGAATCATTTAAGAACAATTAGAAAATAAAACACCATCTAGATGGAGTTAACCTTGAAAGGAACCTTTTCACTTTGTATATATCAAATGGATGAAAGAATAAATAGATACCCACTTCAATCTCTAATTTAAAAGGATTTCAAAAAGATGTAAAACGTCTTAGTACATTTAGCTCAATGCTCTTTGTAGGTTTGAATAACAACCACATCTTGAGAGTGTTAGATTTATCAAGGGAATTTACAACCTTTGACCTTCTCCTATTTTCTAATTACAAATGTAATAATAATTTTTTGAAAATTTTAGAAGCCATACAGGAAAATTCATCTTCTAGTGGAATCTTCTCAATTTCCTTAAGATATGCTACTTGCACTCCATGATAGGATCCAAATATTTTGATCATACATGGAAGCAAACTCACCATTACAACATGATACTATTTACTACTTTGCGAGAATGTTGGTAGTTCTCTTTGTAGTTTGACTAGGAATGAGTTGAGTAATGTCTTATTTTGTGATAGTTGCAGTTAAGTTTTCCTTGATAAGCTTGCTAATGAAAGTGATAAAGGATTTCTATTTTGCATTGAGGGTTTATTATAGTTCCTTAGTTACCTCTTCAACATCTATGACATCTCCTTGAGCCCAAATAGATTGTAGTATATTGACTTTAATGATCCAATTAGTTAGAGATTAATTCTATTGATACATGGAAAATAATTTAGAAATGTATTTCTCCATATTCTATTGTATCTTTATGACCTAATTGAAAACAAAAAATTATAGGTCAATTCCTTGTTCATAATCCTTCATAGGTTTGCTAGTTCTTGTATATACTCTTTTGGCCATTCCTCTAACTAATGTGAATCATTTAGAATTCCTTAAAGTTGTGGACCTCATCCTTTAACTTCTGCTACACTAGCCTTGTAATCATTCACCCTACCACTCATCCACCACATGTTATTTGTTTCAATCCTTAATAATTTTAACCCCTCTACCAAATTTTTCATCTAAGCATCATTTTTTAGGACATGGTCCAAGAGAACAAAAATGTTTAGTTTAGTTCCTTGGGAAAACATTGTTCTTGTAAAGGGTACTAATGGGTCCTCCCTAATATCTAGAGCAATATTCCTCTTGATAATAATATGTATAAATGTTATCTATGGCACACCATTCATTTTTTCTATGTGCTCAACAATTATGTTCTTTATATAGTCAAATATGATTTTTTTTACCACTTTTCTTTTGGCTGGCATGATGCCCATCCCTTCTATTTGTAGATGAATTTATGTGATCTCTGACAGTGCAAGAATTAATAGGTATATCTCCATGTCAGTTATGTTAGGCTAAGGTTGTGATTCTAATTCTACAACTTGAATCTATGAGACTTCCTTTTGAATTGTAGCCTTAGTTTCACCATGTGTCCCTTTCTTCCCTTTTTTGTTCTTGGTTTTAGATCTTCTTCTTCGCTCCCTTTATTTTCTCATCTCTTCCTCTTATTATTATATGTGTTCTATTTTTTGAGCTATTCAAGTAGTTTTCTCTACTATTAAGACTATTTCATCTTCATGCCTTATCTTATATTTTGGGTTTCCTACCTGGTCCCATTCTAAATCTTGTGATTTAATTTATTTCTCCACTTCACTTCCTTGGACGGGATCATAACAAATTTTAAAATTTTCTTATGTATATTTCCATGCATTCTTCTGTTCTTCTTCTTCTGCCCAGGTCTCTATCTTTTACAGCCTTCTAAATCTATATGATTTGGAATTATTTTTTATTGCTAGTCTAGCATCATGCTTATCAAATGTTAGATCCTAAAAATAAAGAAGTGTCAAGGTGTATTCCTCCTCCTAATCCTTCTTAATGTCAACTAATTGATAGGCTCCCTCTTCAATGGGAATATGTTTCTACAACACTTCCTTGACTCTTGATAGAGCACCTCCCACTCTTATATGAACTTGGTACGCTATTTCTAGGAACAACACATACTTAGTTACAAAATTAGGTAACAGGTGGCTAGGTTTGAATTCCCCAAACACTTGTATGAATGTAAAATTTTCCTCCATAATCCAATCACCAAATATTGGTACTAAATTTTTATCCCTTTCAAGCATGCAAGGGGAATGTTAGCTAAACAAGGCCTCATATAAGGAAATTAGGAAGTTAAGAAAAATATTTATGTATGATTGAATGTAGTAGTCCTTATAGCATACCTTACAATAAATGTCTATAGGATCCTTGTGTAAAGTCCATCTCCAATGCATGCCTAGCAAAACTATTCTAGTGTAGACCACATCTAATAGTTACGAGGCCATGTAAACATTGGGTTGTTATCATACCCCTAAATTATAGTATTTTTTTATGTTTTCTTACAAGTTTTTCACTAGGATGTTAGCCCAATTGAAGATTCTAAATTCAATAGTCATTGTGTACATCAGAGGCACCCAACTTTTTAAAAATGTTTATGCCTTCTCTCTTTCATATAGTCTACAAAAACTGGAAATGATAAATTGGTATGGAGTCTTGAAAATGTTGACAAGATACTCTATGTTGGTCAATGTTTTTAATTCTCCCTTACCATGGCACAACTTCTTTTAGTATTTCTTGGGAAAAAAATTAAAAATAGTAACGAATCTTCATCTAGAGATACCTCCTCTCTAGTAGTCTGTAGTATTTTTCTACGTTGGAAGCATTGAATGAGGCTAAGTTTTTTCAATGTTTTTCTATAACCATGACGTCCTTTATATTGACATACTACACTAACCATTGTATTACCTCAATGCATGGAAATATTGGTGGGTGAGATACTACCATTGGTAACAAAAACATGTTTACTACCTTCTAAAGGTAAATTTCAAGACAAATTGGATGAAGGTTATCTTTATCAAATTTTTGGTATATTTGTGGCCAACTGTAAGTAGTGATTTTGTCTATCCCAAAATTCTAGTTGAGTAGGGTTTTCTATCTCTTCCTCTACATTTTCAATTACTAATGCTCTTCCAAACATTATAATAGGTGTGGACATAGCTTCCTTATAAGACACCAATAAGAAATAAAGAACCATTATGGAATTAGCCTTAAAAATATGAAATATAAAGCAATAGGTCCCGGTAGCTGGTCAAGAGTTGTAGCAATGGCTTGGCTACCAATCTAGTGATCATGTTTAAGAGTGGGGCTATACTATGTTGTAACACATTTTCTTTTTTTATTTAAGTTTAATTTAAAACATTCACTACATTGGTTCACTAACTTGGTAGTCTTTCCTTGGCTATGAATCCAATGACCAATGATATGAACATGAGTTATATTACATGGTATAAGTTTTTTTTTATGCTCGAAACTTGAATTGCATACTTTATGTTAGGTTGATCACTGGCTTGGTAGCTCACAAATAATCGTAACTCTGGCTTGGCTACTAGGAAAGAGACATATGGCTTGTGTGTAGTTCCATCACATGTTTAAAACTTTAAGCTTTAACTCATCACTTGTGCCATAATGCTATATTAGTGTCTAGTTTAGTGTTCTAGCATTGGCTTACCGTCTAACCTAGTGACATACCACTATAATGGATGACCTTTGTTATGAATGTTTTCTATTAAACTCAAGCTTAGATTCATGTTTTATCATGATGTTACCTTCATGAAAATACCACTTTTAGAAAGACAAGTTTATTAATGAAAATTCTTAAATTTGTGGCCATAGAAAAGGAGAGGATTTAAGGGATACCCCACTGACAATAATTAGTTAAAATTTGCAAATGCAACCTATAAAAGAATTGGCCTCTTTGGCTTACCTCCAAAGGTGGTGTTGGTAAGAAAATGTGAACTCCACTAAGGCCCTGACAAGAGTATACAAAGTGAAATCTAGTTCTTGGATTTTGAAATCTTGGGCCCATTACTTTCTTCCATCTATGGATGGTTGGAAAAAATTTAGGATGGTTTTGAAGTAGATACAATGCATTAAGAAAATAAATATGGATGAAAAATTATATAATGATCCAATATCAAGCATGCATACCATAATTATTCCACTGGATAATTCTTCACAATAGATTCATTAAAGTAAATTTAAATGTGTACTATGAAGGGTTAATTCCTTTAGATTATAAATTTTTTATTTAGGAATTCAATAGAAAAATGTGGAAAATGGAGAAAAGTGAAATAGAAACAAACGCACACCAAGATATGCTTTGGGAAACTATTTCAAAAGAAAACCTAGTTGGAAGGTGAGGTTTCTCTACTCTCTTTTGTCTAGAAGGAATATAATGTAAGTAAAAATGAGAAGGAACTCTCCAAGGAGTTACCTTTAGACCTATGGACCTTGGGTTGATACAAAAAAAATCCCCCTCCATTCTACTCTATCTCTCTTCACTCTCATCTACATTACTGTACACCATAACAAAAGTTAACTCAAACAAAATATAATCTCACTTCCACTTAGTGACCCAATATGACATAGTCTGATAGAAAACTATGGGCTAAGTTTGACTACTTCAAATCTCAATTAGAGTTATACATTGACCTTCATAGAGTAATATTCATAATTTTCATGTTATATCCTACTTTCCATGAATAATGGGAGAAGACATGGCATCCTCTCAAATTATGGTGCTCAAACACAATACGTGAACTTTTGAGAGGAATAAACTTTGCATATAAACATGTATTGACATATTTCTTGCACTGTTAGAAATATATTTGAGTGTATAATGATGTCAAGGGTCCAAATTTTAAGTAATAATGTTTTCCGAACTGAAATTTTCACTAAGGACCTCAAGGTTTCCCTAGAAGGTTTGAGAACACAATTCAAACTATGTACTTCTAATAAAACTACTCCTATATGTTGACTCCTTTAATTTTTCCACTCTGAAAGCATGAAAAATTATGTAATGGTCCAATCCATGTCAAACCTCCCCATTTTGGGAGTAGTTTTGTCCCTAAAAATCATTACTAAATAAGAAGAGAAAAATGTTCCTTTGCCTTCTCCCTAGACTACCATTTATTATTTCTTGGATGTTGTCCTTTCATGCTAATCCATCAAAGATCATGTTTCCCCTATCTATTAGTTCTATATCTCTTTGGAAAATCTGCATCCTCTATCAACTCTACCAAAGAATCTTATGTTAACTCCTCTATGGAAGGTAGGATCTACTCCTCTTCCTAATAGAATATGGAAGGTTCATTGAGTTTAATATTTTTAGCATTCACCCCTACATAAATGTGCATTTATGAAGGTAGACTAAGTCTATAGGAATTATCACCCACCTTTTCCAATATCTTGAAAGGACCATATTGTAAATCCTTGGTTTTACCTACTAATGTCCTATATTCTCCCCTTGTTAAACTATAACCATGCTCTGTATCCCACTCTAAATGAGCTCTCTATATTCTTTTTATCATACATGGACTTGTAATTCTCTCATCACATCTTTATCACCTCACATACTTGTAAATGGATATTCCTTACCTTTTAAACATCATTTTATTCTCTAAAAGCTTCCTCTGTGAGATCTAGCATCACCTCTCCTTGCTTTCCATATACTCCATCCAAAGGTGAAGGTGGAAAATAACCAAAGCTTGTCTCAAATAGTGACTTAGTTGTTTAAGTGTGGACTATTCTATTGTAGCATTGTTTTATATAGACCATATTTTCATTCCAGGTCTTTAAATTCTTTTTATTATAACCCTTGAATGTTATATTAAAGCCTTATTTACAAATTTTGTTTTCTCATCTATCTGTGGATGGAATTTTGTAGATATATTCAATTTTGCATCCACCTTCTCCGAAAATGTAATCCAAAATGCACTAATAAATATGGTGTCCCTATATCAAATTATGGTCCTCTATATCCCAAAATGCACCCAAACCTCATCAAAGAATAGGTTAGCCTATTGTTGACCCCTGATGATCTACTAAATGGCATGATAATGCACATAATGTCAAACTTATCAGCTATCACTAATAGGTAGTCAGATCTCTTCTTGGATGCTCGTAAACTTCCCACAAATTCCATGGAAATTCTTTCAAAGGGACGAGTGAGTAAGACTAAGGGATGATATAGATCATGCTTCCTATTATCAAGCTAGTCAATATAACAATATATGCATCCTCTGAGAAACCTAGCTACATCTCCTTACATCTTGGACTAGTGCACATACATCTATAAGTTGACGACTATCTTTTGAACACCAAAATGGTTTGCAACCTTTTTGGTGTGAGGCTCTCTAATAAATTGTAATCACTTACCTTTAGGAACACATACCTTCTCTAGGATGTATAGTAAACCAAACCAAATATAGTAGTAAATTCTTTTTTCACCACCATCCATGTGACTCTGTCTCTAAGCCATTGTTGATATAACTTCTTGAAATCCTTATCCTCTATACATGTCTCTATGTATGCATAATGGGTGAAAGGATCCATGTGTATCAAAGTTACAAAGATGTGATTTTTGATGTGTATGGCCTTAAAAACATCTAAGCCAACGTGTTCATTCTTCCCTTCTTGTATTTGATCATGACATAGAAATATTGAAAAAACCCAATCCATTTGCAATTTTTAGTCTTTTGTAATGTACTTTGCACCTGAAAAAGCTATAGTAGTTAGTTATCTATGTTGATGACTATCTCCATTCCCATCAGATCGTGTTTTCCCTTTTTGAGATTTTGTAATTGGGTATATAGCTTCTCGTTATACGTAGCGTAGTTGAGAATTACCCCATGAAACACTTCATAATATTAAAATACAATACTTCCAACATAGTTACCAATCAAACGAGAAAGTGAACTGGTATCCATTTTTTTGAGGTAGCAAAAGATCACCTGATTTTGAAAAGTGGTGATGCCATAATACACCTTTTTTTAGCATATTTTTAGCACTTTAAATTTCCTTATGTATCAAGTATGAACATATTTTTTTAGATGTTAGTTATTTTCATGTTGATTTTGAAAAGTGTTGATGGAACATGAATACATTTTTTCAAACGTTAGTGATTTTCATGCTGATCTTGAAAAGTGTTGATGCAACATCAATACATTTTTTTAGAGGGCTTATTTTTTACACTTCAAATTTTTTTATGTATCAAGTGTGAACATTTTTTTTTGTTAGTGTTTTTCATCTTGATTTTGAAAAGTACTCATGAGCATCAACCCTTTTTGTTTAAAGGGCTTAGTTTTTACACTTTAAATTTTCTAATGAATTAAGTGTCCATAAATTTGTTTAAATGTTGGTGATTTTCATGTTAGTAAAAAAACATAAAAATTAAAATTAAAAAGCATGACAAAAAAAATCAAATACAAAAAAATATATATATATAAAAAGAAATAAAATAACAAAAAACTTGTAAAAATGTAAAAAAAAAACCAAAATTAACTCGTAAAAATGAAAAAAAAAATGGATAAAAAATTAATGGAAAACAATAAAAAATACATAAAAAAAAAATCAAAAAATAAATAAAATAAATGAAAAAATTTCAAAAAAAATTATAATTTAAAGAAAAACAAATTAAACTGAAAAAGGAAAATCTAAAGACATGTTTTTAAGTTAAAAAAACAAATAAAAAATAGAAACCTCATTAAGAAAAAAAAAAAACTTCAAATAATTAAAAAAAAATAAAAATTAAGAAAATAAAAACCAATTAAACTTAAAAGTTAAAAAATATTTAAAATAAATAATTTAAATAAACAAAATTAAAAATAAGTAAATAAATATTTAAGAATTTTTTTTGAAATTCAAATTATAAGAATAGAGAAATAACATTAAAAAAATAACAAAAATAAAATAAAATTAAAAAAAAACAAACAAACAAACAAACAGAACAAAAAAAAAAAACAAACAAACAAAACAAAACAAAAACAAAAACAAAAACATTAAAAAAAAATATTAAATTAATAAAATTTAAAAAAAATAACCAAAAAAAAAATTAAAACATAAAAATAAAAATTTAAAAATATTTAAATTTAGAAATTAAAAAATAATAATAATAATAATAATTTAAAATTTAAAAAAATAATAATATTTTTTTAAAATAACAATTAAAAACAACAATTAAAAAAGAAAAGAAAACCCTCCCCCTAGCTCCACCCACCCCACTCCCCCTTCCCTTCCCCGGCCCAGCCACCCTCCTCCCCTCTCCTCTCGCCCTCCTCCCCTCCCCATCCCACCCACTCTCTCCCCACAGCCCTCCCCTCCCCATCCCGCCCACTCTCTCCCCACAGCCCTCCCCTCCCCCTCCCTCCGCCCTCACCCACCTTCGCCCTGGCCCCCCCTCTCCCTCACCCATCGAACCTCCCTGCCCGCTTGGGCCCCTAGCCATCGGCGAAGAGGCTGCAGGCCAATTCCCAAAATTGGTCTGCGGCCACTTGGCCATTGGCTAGGGGCCCGGGCAGGTGGGGGCAGGCTGAGCGTAGCCCTCCCACCCACCCGGGCCCCCAGCCAACGACCAAGAGGTCGCAGGCTGATTCTCGAAATCGGCCTGTGGCCTCTGGGCCGTTGGCTGGGGGCCCGGGTGGGCGAGGATGGCCAAGGGGTGAGGGAGAGGGGGGAGAGTGAGGTTGAGGGAGACGGGGTGGGGCGCGGAGGGACGAGGGGGGAGGGAAGTGGAGGGGAGGGTGCGGGTGGCGTGGGGAGTGGAGGAGCGCAAGAGGAGAGGGGAGCAGGGGAGCTGGGATGGGGGAGGGAAGGGGAGGAGGGGGGTTGGGATGGGGGAGGGGAGGCAGAGAGGGGTGGGTGAGGAGTTGGGTGGAGTGGAGGGGGAGCGGGGTGAGCGGAGCGAGGGGCGAGGGTTGTCTTTTTTAAAATTTATGTTTTTAAATTATTATTTTTTTAATAATTATTTTTTAATTGTTATTTTTTAATAATTTTTTTATTTTAAATTTAAATATGTTTTAATGTTAATTTTAAATATTTTAGTTTTTTTAATGTTTTTTATTTTTTTTATTTTTTATTTTTATTTTTTGGGTTCTTTTTTTTTAAATTTTGATTTTAAATTTAATTAATTTTTTATTTTTTTTACTTTTCGCTTTTATTAATGTTTTTTTATTTTGTTGAATTGAGGCTTCTATGATCCATATCAAGTTTACAAGAGATTTTTCGGCGTAAATCACATGATATTTCATTTGTCAACGCATTTCGAACCAACTAGTGTGGTTCATCGTCAAGACAAGTTGAAGAATCAGATCAAGCTTTGCATGTTAAATAGTCAGAGCAGAACCTCCAACGGCTATAATTCTTGACCAGGCAATGGCTATATTGACCAACGGCTAAATTTGACAGGGGATCAGTTAGCAAGACCAGGGGCAAAAAATAAGATAATTTAATATATTAAATTGGAAGAGGGACACATGACTTCACCTTATATATATATATATATATATCTATATATATATATATATATATATATATATATATATATATATATATATATATATATATATATATATATATATAATAACATAAAGTAGAATTTAAAGGGTTATTAAGTTAATAGTTAGTTATAAAAGGCATTAACTATTTTATAAAAATAAAAATAATAGAATAAGTCAAGAGTTAGAAAGAATAAGATTATAATATTTTAAATATTCATATTAAATTAAATTGTTTATCTAATTGTTAAATAAATTACCCAGATTTAATTAATTGTTTATATGAATATATCTAAAGATTTTAACTACTTTATATATATATATATATATATATATATATATATATATATATATATATATATATATATATATATATATATATATATATATATATATATAATAAATTAATTCTAATAAGATAAACGTTAATTAAAAATTCAAAAATAATAATATTAGAATAAGTCAAGGGTTGGAAAGAATAAAAGTAATTAAAATATCCAGATATAATTAATCGTATATCTAATTGTTTTTTTTTTTGCTGAAGCAAGAGACTTTCCTTCTATTTCAATAACCCAAAAGTAAAATTACAATAAGTACAAAAGGCCTGAATATCTCAAGGCCTACGAAACCGACGAGATCGTACTATCAAGGATGTGACCCACTGAACAAACTAAAGGACAAGCTAACCGATCAAATTGTCCCCGTGATTACAAGTTGACCCAAGGTCAAAGTCCACCATACCTCCCATCATTAACTCGCAAAGATTAAACAAACTCGCATCCCCGCCAACTAGCCCGAACAGATCTAACTGTCGATTTCACCCACCAAAAGGGATGGCGCCGAGAGATATCGGAAAGCCGAGATGCAAGGTTTTTAAGGTGCGATGAAGGGCGGTAAGGTGACCCCCACCCTTACCACGTGTTGAGAGCCGAGTGGAATCACTCTCAACGAACCCAAACCGCTTACCATTTGAAAG
Organism: Pinus tabuliformis; assembly: GCA_031772625.1. Taxonomy (NCBI): domain Eukaryota; kingdom Viridiplantae; phylum Streptophyta; class Pinopsida; order Pinales; family Pinaceae; genus Pinus; species Pinus tabuliformis. Next base: position 653,929,093 of record CM062815.1, on the reverse strand, counting down.
CCTTGCGATCATAAGAAAACTACTTAATGCCTGGTTTTCCGAACCGAAAGAAACGTTTCATGGAATTTCCTTTGTGGGAGTGATCCAGCCTATCAAACTACTGAAACTAACAATGGAGCTCACCGTCGAGACATTCTGTAACTGTAAATGAAACCTTGTGTCACCATTCAAGAAACGAAGGAGATAAGTTCCCTTGCCCCAAAGGAAGTTATCACCATGCAGAGAAAGCCCTTTTTCAAAGAGCTGACCACCGAAATGAGTGAGAACAGGCATCAAGAGCTTTAATCATAGCCTGCCCCTCAAGCCCAATAATCGAAAATTTCCTTGTCTTTTGCGGCTTGAGCATCGCAGAGAGCTTTTAGCCTGCTTGGAGGCATCTCCTGCCAGTTCATTTCGATTCAGCAATCTGGATTAGTCACTCCTTAGTTGGCCAGTAGATCTACATGTTTATTGGCCTTCCTCTGAACATGATTGAAGCTAACTGTTCGCAGACTTTGGAGATGTTTTTGGATTCTCTGGTACACTTGTATAAGTCTCCATTGTTTTGAGACCCTTTCAGGCGTTGTTCCATAGCTGATTTTCTTAACTGCATTTATAGAAATCTCAGAGTCTGCTTCGATGAGAACATTTGAGCTGTGATTGAGTTTAAGAAGCTCTAGACATTGTTCCAAAGCCATTAATTCAGCCATGTTGTTGGTGGCTTTGCCTAAATGACAGTGGAAGATAAAAATTATTTTTCCTTCTTCATCTCTTAACACACCTCCATAACCTGCAGTCCCCGGGTTGCTTTTTGAAGCCCCATCAATGTTGCATTTCAGATAACCTTGTGGTGGAGGATGCCAGTACTCCTTTTCCCTTTCCAACACTCTTTCTTTTTTGTTAAGACCCTTGAGGATGATCTCATGCATTCCCAGCTACTTGAGAGTTCTCAATTCAAGTGCAGTGGGAGGATTCGAGGGATAACTGTGCACAATGGTGGAAACAGTTTTCGTAATCTTCTTTAAGATTAATTCCATCAGGCAAAGAGGAGAAGTTTTTCCATCCTTGAAAATTCTCTTATTCCTTTCCTTCCAAACATTCTAGATAATGAAGCTTGGTGTCAAGGTCTAGGATAAATTAAGGATCTCATAGTCTGAAAAGTTTCTTCTCCACTTGTTCAGGGTGTTAATAATGCTTCCTTTATCTCTGTTTGTCTATTGAAAAATGATGTTGAAAGAATCCCATAACCAGGTGTTATAGGTGCAGTTGCTGAGAATATGCTCCATTGTCTCCTCTTGAGCCTCATATAATGGGCATCTTGAAGGCCCCATAACCCCCCTCTTCTGAATGTTCTCCCAAGTTAATATTTTCTTGTGATGAACTAACCACATAAATAGTTTGATCTTCATCCAACCTTGGTGGCTCCAAAGTTTTTGCTAGGACTTAGCCAAAATGTAGGGATCTAGGTTAAGGGTAATTCTTTTTGCTTCTTTGATATTAAAGATGCCTTCTTTGTTTTGGCCTCATCTTAACCCATCTGTAACCAAGATCTTTCTCTGTTCTAATATTTTCATGAGTTCTTCTATTTTTGCTTTTATGGGGCCATCCTCTCTAAATTCTGTTTTCCTCTAGCTTCTCGATTTCTTAGTGTCATGAGGAAGATTCTAGAAATCCCTAACTTTTATTAGTCCTTGGAAATCAGTTTCATGCTTGATGCTCATAAAGTCCTCCCTTAACAACATTGGTTCTTGTTGCCATTTATCTTCCTAGAAGAGAGCTTTTTCTCCTGCTCTGATTTCCAAAAAGTTGTTGTCTTGTACTAGGCTCCTGTTATCCCAGGCTTTATTCCAAATGTGAGAGCCTTTTAAATTCCCTGACATTCTGATAAGATCACTCGTTTGCCAGGAGCTTGCATATTTTTATTTCCAGGTTTTATCTTAATGCGCCCCTGGTTCTTTAACGCATCTCCACCAAAGTTTGGCTCCTAAAACATTACTTAGAATCTCCTAATCGTCTAAGCCTAGGCCTCCATGACTTTTGGGTTTAAAGATTTTATCCCAAGAAACCAAGGCCCATTTCTTTCTGGTTTCCTCCTTTCCCCAGAGAAAGTCTCTCTGAATGTTCCTGAATTGCTGTAAGACCCCTTTGGGAGCTGTTAGGACTGATAAAAAGAAAATAGGAATAGATTGAAGAATTGCCTTCGTCAAAATCAATCTGCCAGCAAGGTTCAATGCTCTAAAAGTCCATCTTTTGATCTTGTCTTGCATCTTGTTGAGCACCGGTTCCCAGATACTTTTGTGCATTGGTTTATCCGTGAGGGGGATTCCCAAATACTTTGAAGGGAGGACCTCCCTTTGGAAGCCCAAAATTCTAGGGATGTTCCTTTGAATAGCAATCTTAGTGTTAAAGAAAAAAAAAACTTATTTGGAGAGATTGACTTCCATACTTGAGGCCAAGGCAAAGTCATTTAAGATTTTTTTGTATGTTGTAGCTTCCTTAACTGTGGAGATACCCTGCAGCATGGTGTCATCCACAAATTGCTGATGAGTCAAGGCTTGGCCATTCTCCGTTAATTTTAGGCCCTTGATCTTTCCTAAGACTTTGGCATTCTTAATGGTTCAGCCCAATCCTTCCATCATGAGGATAAAAAGAAAGGGAGAGAGTGGGTCTCCCTACCTAAGGCCTCTGGAAGGAGTGAAGGTCTCCGAGGGCGAGCCATTTACTAGAATTGAAAAGCTGGTTGAAGTAACCAAATCCATAACCCATCTGATCCAGTCATGGTCAAACCCAAAGGCGAAAAGGACCTTTTTGATATAGATCAAGTTCACCTTGTCATATGCTTTTGCAATGTCTAATTGCATGATCATACCGGCCTGCTTTTGACTAGTGAGAGAGTGAATAACCTCATGGGCCCGAATAATGTTATCTAGGATTTGCCTTCCCTCCACATAACCAGACTGTTTCCTAGAAATCAACGAAGGAAGAAGAGGTTTGAGTATGTTGGCCAAGATCTTGGAAATAATTTTGTAAACAACATTGCATAAAGCAATGGGTCTAAACTTATCAGGAGTCAGGGCTAAGTCTTTTTTGGGGATCAAGGAGATGAAGGAGGTGTTGAGGGCTTTCAGAATGGATCTACTTCTTCTAGAATCCTCAACCACATCCAAAATGTCTTGTTTGAAAACATTCCGGCAGGCTTTGAAAAAGTCCACATTAAAACTGTCTGGACCTGGAGCTTTGCCATTCTGCATCTCTTTGATCACCGTGCTGACCTCTGCTTCAGTTATTGGTTTTTTCAGGTTAAAGTTATCTCCTCTAGTCACCATCCTGGGAACATTCTTTATAATTTCCTTGATGTGTTGGTCTCTGTCTAAATTATTTTCATTTGTGATGCCTCTGAAATGTTGAACCATCATAGCTTCAATATTCTTGTGAGAGGTCTGAAGCTCTTGATCTTCATTCAATATTGAGGAGATTCTATTGTGCGTTCTATTGGCTATGGTGGAATGGTGGAAAAAACGAGTGTTTCGTTCACCTTCTTTGAGCCATTGAACTCTTGACTTTTGTCTCCAAAAGATTTCCTCCTGATTGCATAAATTCTCCCAGTCGAGGTTGTGTTTTTTAGCTTGCTCACTTTTAGTTTTATCAAAACCTTTTGTGATCATTTCTTGATTTAGTTCCTACATTTTGATCTCTATTGATTTTTTGTTTACAAAAATGTTACCAAAATCCTTCATGTTCCATTCTTTGAGTTTGATTTTTATGTGCTTTAGTCTTTTATGGAGGAGGAACATTTTGGAGCCCTGAACCTGTAGATCTTCGGACCACCATTTTTCAATGTTGCTGATGAAATCTCGATGGGAGAGCCAGATATTCTCAAATTTGAATGGTCTGTTTCTGGGAGCATCAATTCCCTTGATTTCTAATTGAATTGGCCAATGATCTGAGCCTCCAAATGAGAAAACACTTGCAGATATTTCTGTATTTGTGAGCATCAGCTTCTCGAAGATCAAAAATCTGTCTAACTTGGAGGCAACCTGAGAATCACCTCCCCTTTTGTTGTTCCAAGTAAAAAGACCGTTATGCGTTTCACAGTCAACCATTTTCATGCCTTCTGTGAAAGAATGGAATCCTGTTGAATCTCTACTGAGGATTTTGGTGCCTCCTTTTTTTTCCGAAAGAGATTTAATCATGTTAAAGTCTCCTCCAATGACCCAAGGGATTTCTTTATGTTTGCTTCTGAGATCTACCAGGGAGTTCAGAAATCTAAGCTTCTCCTCTATTCCCTGAGGACCATAGACATTCATAACTAGGAAGGTCTCAGACATCCCCATTGGTTGAATGATAGCTGATAAGTAATTTTTCATTGTCTCCGCATCTACAAGCTGACTTTTTTGGGGTTCCAAAAAGTGAGTATGCCTCCCGTTGTGTTCTCTACTTTGACTTCTAGAAACTCAAATTTACTCAGCCATTTGTTATGGATTTGTTTTATTTTCTGAATGGAGCATTTCGTTTCTTGAATGAAGATTATATCCGGCATTGCTAATTTCGTTATGTTACTTAGCATTCTTTGTTTTCTTTTACTACCTAGACCTCTGATATTCCAGGATATGAACTTCATAATTAAAGATTTGTAAAGGAGTAACTGGTTAGATCTTTCATCTTACCCAAATCTATCATTAGCTTTCCACACTCCATCATGAGCTTATTTTTCTTTTTTCTACCTCTCTTCTTCCCTGGATTTCTGGTAGCTAATCCTGGAATTAGTTTCATTGTTTTCACCCCTTTGTTCTCCTGTTTGTGGATGTTTTTACCTTTCTCCAGTCCTCGTTCCTGTGTTTTCCATAAAAACAACTGCTGTATTCTGTTGCAATCTTCTTGAGGCAGAGAATCTATTCCTCCTTTGGTTCCTTGCATCAAGAATCCTTCCAGATCCAGGTTTTCCTTGTCGAGTATTTCTTGTAGTTCGTGATCTTCCAGGTCTGTTTCACTTTGGATCATTTCCTGGTCCATTTCCATTTATGTTTCACTTCTCCTGGTTTCTTTTTGTGAGTCAATGTCTGGAGAATGATTTGTGTCCTCTTTTTTTTCTTTTTCTTTAGCATCTTCCTCCTAATGTTGATTCTTTCTTGTGATTTCTTCAGGCTCTTCTAGCACTTGAAACTTATTCTGACTACCCTTTTGCCCCTCAGTATGTTGTTGCTTTGATCCCTTTTTTCCTCCCCTTCCTCTACTAGCCACTTTCTGAAAGCTTTCAGTGTCCTTCGATGTATTAAGTTTTTCTTTGTTATCTTCTTTGTTGAGAGGGCAGTCTCTTAACAGATGCCCATGTTCGTGGCATCTTCGGCATCTGAAGGGGATATGTTTGTAGTCTACCATCTGCACCCACTCCTCATCAAAAACTTCCAGGATAACTTCATCCAGAAGTGCTCCTGATAGATCCATTTCCACACAGATCCTAGCAAAGGAGGTATATTTTCCCCTTCTTGTGTCTTCAGAAGCTTTGACATAGCATCCTAGTTTATTGCCAATGGCGGCCAACGATTTTGTTTGCCAATAATCAAGAGGTAGAGAGTAGAGCCTTACCCACACAGGAACTGAAGAGAAAGTCTCCCTTTCTGGGACAAAGTTCATTCTCCAAGGTCTCATATAGAGACCTGCAGCAGCAAAAAAATAGGGTCCTCCTTCGAATATTCTGTATTTATCTTCAATGTTAGAGAATACTATTGTGAAGAATCCTTTTGACCCAAGATGTAGGTCAATGCTTCCTTTGGGCTTCTAATGATACTTGATCCACATCTGTAAAGCCTTTTCAGTGGGCCATAGTCCCATGAATTTACAGATAATGGCGTAGGTTCCCATATGTTCCCTGTGCTCCTGCAGAGCAGGATCATTTAATATTACTCGAGGAGTGATTTCTACTTTTGGTTTGCAAGGTCCTTTTTGTTTCTTGTCTCTTGAACCCAGACTTTTGTCTTCTTCCTCTTTGTCCTTTGTGTTGCTGTTTTCTTTTGTTCTGGTCCCATCTGTTTCCTTTTCATTGTCCCTGTTTCTATAGTTCATAACGTCTTCACTATTTCCAGATGGTGATTTACTTCTACGGGCCACTACATCTTTGTAGGAGGGAGCCAAGCTCCCTCCCCTGCCACTCTCCATTAGAATCGAACTCTGCACGCTATGGAAAACCTAGCCGCTTCGTTTCTCCTACTGACCTCTCCTCACATGAGCTAAAAAAATGATAACCGTCCTAATCGTATATCTAATTGTTAAACTAACTTACAAGTAATTATATTTTCTATCAGTTAAAATTATTATCATAAGCCAAAAAACGAGGGAGGGGGTGGGGGGGAGAAAAGGGAAGAAAACGACTAGGAAGAGAGTGCTGGGACCCAGCAACTACTGATCTTCCATCCATCCTCTCTATTGAGATTGCTCGGCCTCTTTTCAATCTCAAGGGCTTCCCTAAATTTTTGATGATGGAACTACGAAAATCTAGCAATAGCACTAGCCTCCTCATTACAAACATGATGTTTGGTTTTTTTTGCATGCTCTGCTAAAGCGAAAGACTTGGTTCTCCTATGCTTAAGGTCAGTTGCGTGCTCACCAATCCTTTGATTAATGGAGCGACCAGTCTCACCAATATAGGGGGTCCCACAGGAACAAGGGATAATATAAGCCCCTTTCATATCCTTAGGGTCGATAGGATCCTTCACTGATCTGAGGGACTTACGAATGGTGTTAAGGGGCCTAAATGTCATGGGGACATTATGTGTCTTAAGAATCCTAGCAATCTTATTAGTAGTCCCCTAAACAAATGGAAGATGGGCACCTGGAATCCGCTCCTTCAGTTCTTTTTTAGTTAGATAATTCTTGGCAACTTTGAGGAAAGATTTTTGACCCATGTATCTACTATAACCATTCTCAGCAAAGACATCAAGGAGATGGGATTTTTCTTTCTCAAACCTCTTTTTATCCGAGATCCTTAGGGCACGAGTAGCAAGGGTATTGAGAACACCCATCTTCTGAGCTGGGAAATTATGGGAGCTAGCATGAAGATACTGCTCCGTATGTGTTTTCTTTCAAAACACCTAGTGGGAGAGGGAACCATCATTATTCCTAGAAATAAGAATATCAAGGAAAGGGAGGCAACCATCAACTTCTTGTTCCTTAGTGAACTTAATGGCTGAGGATTGGTTGTTGAGATGATCGAAGAAGAGATCTAACTCCTCTTGGCCGTGAGACCAGATGACATTGGTGTCATCTACATACCTTTTGTTTTTTTTAATGTTATTTTCCTTTTTATAATTTAATTTTTAAATTTAATTACATTTTTTTTCCCATAGAAAAAAGTCGTAATTTCCATTAATTTTTGAAAATTACATTTTGTAGATGCTGAAGCATTGCGAAGACGAGGCTATGTAGCCTGACGAAAAATTGGTTGACACAACCGTCAAATAACGAAAAACAGAAGAATGTGATCCATGCCGGGAGCACTGAGATGCCAGAATGGGGGAAATCAAAGTTTCCGCCCCTTTTTCTTCTCTACCTTGCGCCACTCGCCTTGGGGCAGATGCATGGGAACAAGTTGAAGTGGATTTTCCTCACCGGGTCGGGGGTTTTCCTTGTCAGAGTCCGAGGTGTCTGATATATGCTGCCTTTTGGTTCCACTGGTTTCCAAAGTGTCTAAAGCCTTTTCCAGTTGTGATTCCATAGGCTGTGGAGATTGTTTCTGGGGTTCTGCTTGGTTGTTCTCATTTGGGCTAGGCTCGTCCTCCTCATCAGCTCCCTCTTCATCAGAGTCTGGTGGGGGAAATGTCCACCCTTCTTTTTTTGTTTACCTGATTTTTTCCTTTTTTGGCTGTCTTTTTTGTAATCTGGGCAGGCGTTTTGTAGATGCCCAGTTTGCCTGCATATTCTGCACCAGAATGCTGTATTTTCATAATCTATTGTTTGCATCTAGCTGCGATCTTTATGCTTCAGCAGTATGCGGTCCGGTAAACCTTTGCTAAGGTCGAATTCCACACAAATACGTGCGTAAGTGAAGATTCTATCCTCCACCCGTTGAGTATCCGTTTTAATATATCTGCCTATGGAATTGCCAATGCATGCGAGAGTCTTTTGGTCCCAGAAATGTGCAGGGAGGTTATGTAGACGCACCCATACTGGCATCCTGGAGACGATAAAGGAGTTGGCATCAAACTCCGGGAACCAAGGAGTGATAAAGAGTCCTGAAGATCCCCAAAACCACGGTCCCTCCTGGATCACTAGGGCCCTGACCTCTTCTGAAGGGAATTTGACAATAAAAAAGCCTTTGGAGCAAAGTAAAATGTCACAATTAAGAGACCATTTTGTAAAAATCCAATGGAATAGGTCCATGGGTTTTGGCCAGAAACCATTGAAACGACAGATGATGGCTTGCTTCTCATAAATATTACGTACCTCCTCTGCTTCGGATGTATCTATTGTTAGTTCAGGTGTATAGTTCAGTTGCTCCACTATATATGGGCTGGGATCTGTTCCGGCCTGTTATGGAGCTGCAGGAGAAGGTTTTCCCCCTTGTAGAATATGCTTGAAGGACATTCCTTCACTTCTATGTTGATGATGTGATTCTGGGCTGTGTTTTTCTTTGGATCCACTGCCTCCTTCTGTTTGTTTACGTG